>JARHVA010000050.1:4350000-4450000 GCA_037957365.1 Torreya grandis | reverse complement strand
GAAGCCACCAAATGGAATGAGAATTTAGAAAGAGACCATTCCTAAACCTCCCCCACCCAAATAAGATGGAGTTTGATTTTCTCCTAAGCTTTCAAAATTCTCTAAATAACAAAAGTACCATTAATTTTAATATTTATAAGGGTTATGAGAAGAGTTTGTAACCTAAAACCTTGTCATGCTCTTCTACCATAAGGAACACCCTAAGAAATATAATGATGAATAAAGATCTTCTAGGCTTCATCACCTTCCAATACTTTGATAAACCATTTAATGTTGATAGTAAGACCTTGAAGCATAATATCCATGAGTCCTAGACCACCTAATTCTTTAGACCAACAACAAATATCCCATGAAATTTGAAAGTCCTTATAACCTTTAGATTTAGTCCATACAAAATTTCTTAGAAGATGTTCCAACCTACCATAGGAAACATTAGAAGGAGCCCAATAGGAAAAATAACAAACATGAGTAGTTACCAACACCTTGGAGAAAATCTAAAACTTATTGGCCAAAGACAAGGGTTTTGTGATGCAAAAAGAAATTTTCTTCTCAACCCTTTGAACCACATAGGAACAGAAGTTAGCTAGAGAGGCTCAAAAAATAAAAGGAATGCCAAGAAACTTAAATTGAACACTTGGGAGAAGCCACTACTATTTATATTATAATCACATTACCAGGAAGCTCAATCCAAATTTAGTGCTAAAATTTTCAATATGAAGTCATTGATTTGGAGTCATTGTATAAGATAAAACATGAAGTAGTTGTTTACTTGAAGGAATAGTTGGAGGCAAAAAAATGTATTTGGTCAAATCAAACAAGAGCTTACCCAACATCAAATAACATTAAAAATAGTTATTATTGATGTGATAAGACCTCCAAATTTTAAAAAAAAATGCACACACAAGTTTGGTGTCTTTCAAAATTATAATGGATTCTTCGAGATGAGATTCATTAGAAAGAACAGGTCTACATTGAGAAAGTCTAAAAATTCAAAGAGGTTTTAGAAGAAGAAATTGCATGCCTTTATGTAGAGGAACATATAGAAAGTAAACACTATAATTAGATGAGGAGGTCACAAGAATGAATTAAGAGAACTCAGGCTGCTTGTGAAGCCTTATAAGTTAAGGGATAAGAATACCAACATCAATTTCAAGCATTTCAACAAGAGATTTAGGTAGACAAACATGTGTTAACTCTTTCAGAGAATTAAAAAAAGACAAACAAAGAGTTTTTACTTGATTCCATAAAGGCAAAAGGCTTTAAGATGGAAGAGATGAAAGACCAAATAATACATTTTGAATAAAGCTTGAATGGGTTGGATGAGTAAGAGGAGACATGGATACAACTGCAGTCACATTACAAGTAATTATTGATTTATGAATAAGAGAGATTGAATATTTGAGTGTTGTTAATGCAAAACTTTAGTCAATTTCAAAGCAAATTTTAGATAACAAAAAAAAAAGGTATTTTCTCTAGAAATTCATTGAATGTAAAGAAGTTGATCTGGGGGAATTAAATAAGGAAAGTGAAATACTCATTACAGATAAGAGAGTTATCATTGACTAAATGGAAATGGAGGAAAAAAATATAAACAACTAATTGAGGAGAATAATCAAATCATATTGGATTTTCAAGAGATGTGCATTACATTGAAAGCCACAAAGTTAAAATTGACTAACTGATATATCAATATCATAGAATTGCAAGAAAATATAAAATAGGGTATGGTGCTTCACTAAAGACTATCAAATGTTAGAAAATAAAAAACCAATGTTTGGAAGGTTTGTTCGAGGAACATAGGTCATGTCTTGAATAAAAGGAATACAAAATATCTAAATTTGAAATTAGAGTTAAATAGCTTAGAAATGAAGTCATAGTTGCTAAACTACAATTGGCTCTCCTCTATTCCATGACCTGCTTGGTCTCAAGGCAACTCATTTTTCATAATGCTTTATGTTGGGAATTGTTTAATAAAATATTAGACATTGCATTATTTAATAAATAAATGCATAGGGCTATGATGAAAGCCAATTCATAACATGTTGCACATTTGGCTTACACTTGTAATTAATTTTATTTTGTTCTATCAAATAATTATAGAAATAAAATATTAGAAAAGAATATTTCTGAATAATATTGAAGGAATATTCAAATATTTATAAGAAAAATTTTAGACTAATATTTATAATTTTTATAATAATAAAAAAATTTACAAATTATTATTGGTTGAATGAAATTGTATTAATTAGAAACTGATTCTTTTAGTCCTACCTTGACAGGGACTAATAATAATAAATAAGTTTACATAAAAAATTGATGCAAGTATATACCTTGTTGACATAAATCTTCGTAAAATAAAGAGCCACAAAAGTCCAATCCAACAAATAAAGAACCTTGAAATATGAATCTACATACCCTTTTTCTATTGAATCTAGAGTTTAATTTTATTCCAATAGTTTTATGGACTATATTTGTCTCATGTATAATGATAAAAATTATCTATCTTTATCTCACAATAACATTAGGAGTTGTAGTGGAAGTTGATTAATCAATATTTGTAAGGCTATTGTTTAATGACTCTTTATTTTGTGGAGAGGCTTCACAAGTTTTAGTTTATAGTTCACAAGAATAAATCAACACTTCTTTGACAAAGAGTTATATTTTTCTAAATGATAAAATTGAGGGAGTCATGCAACATGTGTCATGTACTTATGTTTGAATATCTATCCCCATTTCCCATTATTTTAAATTAAAAAATAAACAACTAGTGCATTTTTGTTCACTGGACTTAATATGCCATGTTCTTCTTCCAATTTCATCTCACTCATGGTTTCATTAATTTTTACCTCATCTCCATCAAATTCAATAAGGGGGAGAGTGCACATCTAAAGATGCACATAATTCATAAAGGATAGATATGGGATGGGGTATGCCATAAATGCCAATGTGTGCTTAGATCTTGTAATAAATCTTGGTGTGAGAGAACAAGTATTTTTTTTGTTTCTTCAAAACATTTTGGGTAATACTTAATACTACGTGTCATTGTCTAAATACCAAGAAAATACATTAAACAAACATGTAATATATGTAACCACCCTACACATGGAAAAAATAAAAGTAGATAATAGATGAATCTTTGCTCAATGCATCACAATGAAGATGCCTTTGATGTAATATTATAAATTTTATAAAATCAAACAAAAAATGGAGTAATATGCTTTTTTATTAGTTTTATTTATGAATAATTCCAATGTAAGATGTGACATATATGAGTATAATATTTTTTTATATTAAAAATCACCTATATATTTATAAAATAGGATATGGTACAATGCTAATCATACAAAAAAATAGGTGAAAAATTCACACCCATGAGCAAAATCACATTGAGGGCAAAAAAACACCTTGGGACAAGTCAGAAAAGTGGTCAGAAAGTGACCACACCCATAAAAAATTACATCACATCAATTATTTAATAGCAAATTATAGAGAGCAAGGTACAAATAATAATAAAGAGAATAATTAAGTAGTCATAATAAACATGGATGTCAGGGGAGGTAGAAGAGATGGAAAATATCGAGGCTTACCACCCCATCCTCTTAAGGTAGGAGGATCCTTGTCAATAGGTAAGGGATCCAATCCCATCTTTTTTTGATCCTCTAATGTCTCATTTTAATTTCTTTCAAGGAAAATTTCTATAGATAGGTGTGGGAATTTGCCTTCAAGAGGTGGACCCTAGCCTTTGATGTCACCATATTAAGATAGGGGAGGATATTCCTAGCCCCTACCATCACCTCTAGATCTGGATAAGCCACTCAGGCCACCATGATGAGGAGAAGCTAGGGAGGTGGTGACCATCATGGATAATAACTCATGCATTTGGTTCTAGATCACTATCGATATGGCCCACACCCTCATCCTTAGGGAGGCAAAGGATGTCATGGCTCAAGAGGTTCATGGCTAATTGTGCATGAACCATTTCCCTAATGATTGATCAAATGTTGGACGTGGTTGAATTCTATATTGACCTTATGTGTTTGGATTTGAATCTAAAGAGTAACATTAGATAGAACAATAATTTTATTAGTAGTATAAAAACTACATTCCAACTCTTCATGATTAAAGCAATCATAGTTTCTATCTTTTCAAATTTGAATCAAAATGACAGCTCAAAAGATCTACCAAAAATTATTATATTTTTAGGTAACAGATCTGAGTCCCCCAAGAGAGACATCTTCCACATGAATAATTTATGTCAAAAGCGCTAGAAAAGAGAATGTATTCAATGCCATGCAAATTGTGCATGAGGGTAAAACCAAAAAATGTATTTAATATTCTATGGTTGCCTAAAAGATGGATAGATGGGGTTATGTGCTCTTAGATGCATGATTTGGTCTCCCATAGATAGGCCTTGGTAGAGAAGGAACCATAAAAAATGAGATTTTTTGGGATCAATAAAAGCAAACCACACAGTGCTAAAATGTCAAGCCCAAATCCCATATTTGGAATGAATATTACATCTGATGTTGAGCATATCATCTTGAATATATTTTAGATCTATTAAATGATGCCCCAATCAAGGACAATATTGGGTGAAGGAGGTGGCCATAGGCTAGTGACAATCCTTCCACCATAGAACAAGGGAATTAACTCTTATTTTAAATAAATACTCATTACGTATGGAGCCTTGAATTTTTTTAGTAACCTCTACATCTAATTTCGTTAAATGAAATTTATTGTGAAGTTATTTCCAAATGAGCCAAACCCTATTTTCCTTGCAAAAAATATCATTGATAACCTTCACACCTTTTTTGAAGAGTCATAACCCTTTAACCCAAGGGACTAAGATAAAAGGAATGTTATGAAAATTTAAGTAATGAAACCACCAAAAGGAGTGGGAGTTAATATAGAGACCATCCCTAAAACCCTCACCTACCTAATTAAGGTGAGGCTTAAGCTTCTCCCAATCCATCCATAGACTTTGAATCATAAAGTAGCCCTTAATTTTAATAGGCACTGGGGTAATGAGCAGGGAATGAAGTCTTAGGATTTGTCAAGCCTTTATAGCACATGGGAGTCCCTGAGAGATACAATGGTAGAGAAAAATCTTACAGGCTTCATCCCTAGTAAGACCTCTAGTAATCTATTTGGCACCAAGAAAGAGGCCTTTAATTTTAATATCTAAGAGACCCAGTCCCCCAACTTCTTTGTGATGACAGAAAATATTCTAGGCAACTCTGTAGAAGCCCTTATATACTTCATAGTTAGTCCATATATAATCTCTTATAAATTTTTCTAATTTGTTGTAAGCAACATTAGAAGAGGCCCCAAAAGAGGAATAATACACGTGTAGATACCAAAACTTTAGAGGAAATTTGAAATTTACTAGCAAGAGAAAGAGGCATGGTGATCCAAAAGGAGATTTTTTTTCAAATATCTACACCAAATCAAACCATAAATCAGAGGGATGCAATCAAAATACAAAATGAATGCCAAGAACCTTAAATTGCACCCCTGGTAGAATCCACTACCATTGAAATTCCTCTAGCCAAGGAAGTTTGAGGCCCAAAGACTATCTTTAACATTGGGTCTTCCTCCATTGGATAGAGGATACTAAGTCCAAACATAAAATATTGAGATATTTCATGACATTTCTAATGAATTCTTCTTCCTCTTTAAGTTTGAGAAAAGATTCATCCACAATGTGACCATTTAAACGCTACCTATCAGACTGAGGGAGGGAGATACCTTTCACTAGACACATGATAACATAGTTATTTAGGAGGTAAATAAATCCTTCTAATTTAAGCACATATAAAGAAGGCATTAAAATACATCCTTGCTAAATAGAATAATGAATTCCAAATAGCAGGTGCCATAGATAGTGATATAGGCCCCAACATCTAGAAAAAGAATATTAATAGTTTGAACAAATTTGGGGCCAAAACCAAGTACCTACAACATGGCCATAATGAATAGCCACTCAATGTGGTTATAGTATTTCTCAAAATTAATCTTGAAAAACAAATCCTTTTGATTAGAAATTTGAGCCCATTCTAGACCTTACCAGATGGTAATGACATTATTTAGAATTAACCTATTCTATATGAAGCTAGTTTTCTCACTCCTAACAATTAAAGGGAGAATGTGCTTCACACTTAGAACTAAAGATTTAGTAATAATATTATAAGAGACAATGAGTAAAGTAATAGGCCCAAAATTTGTGATAATTTTAGGATCACCAGCCTTGGGAATAACCTTGATGTTACCCTAATTTATAATGGCTCTTGAAGAATTTGTTAGAATAGCTTCAGGATAAATCCAATGAAGATCAGGACCAATAGTATCCTAAAGGGTTTGATATAAATCTCATGAGAAACCATCAATTCCTATATCTTTGTCTACTACCATCTGTTTAACAACCTCATAGAGGTCACTGAGAGATAAGGGCCTATCACATGCAACTCTTTGAGAATTAGAGACTTTGTAGGGAATAACATGGAGGCATTGAAGGAGAGTTTCTTTCATCTTTGAAGAATAAGCTTGTGATGAGAAAACACCATGGTAATGATGAATTCTTTTTTGTATAATTTCAATAAGTTTGGTAAGTCTAGTGTTTCCTTCCTTGATAGCTTTGATTCTATCAACAACTCTTCTAGAGTGGAGAAGGGCAAAAACGTCCTTAGAAACTTCATACCCAATTTTAAATCAGTGCATACAAGCTCACAATTATTTTCCTTTGTCTTTGTGTGCCTGCCTAATTCTGAGTGTATGTCTCTATTGTGCCACTTGATATTGAATGTGGACATTGAAAGGTGACTTTTCCAACTCCTGCAAATCTCAGATATATTCACATTTTGTAGTATTATGTAAATGTTATCTAAAAATGGATACTTGTTTGCCATAGATCGAAAGAAAAGTGGAAGTATAAGAAATAACATTAGACCACCATTTAATCTAGTCAATATCTCACTCTAGATGAGGAACCAAGTTATAAAATTTGACAATATGGCCCATCGATCTTTCATGCTTAAGGTGGGAAGTATTGAAATAGAATTACGTAGAATCAAGTTTAACTTGAGGTGAGGTCCACTCAATATTAAATAAAATAGGGTGATGATCTGATAAAAAGGTATCAAGAATGACTTAAATTGGCCTATCCTAGATTGGGGGAAATTAGAAAACATCTTGCTCATGTAGTAGAGCTCTATTGAGGCGCTAAAGCACCCTATATTTTCTCTATCAAAAGTTAGACTAGGTGAACCAGGGGGTGATTGAATTATTCCTTTAATGATGGCTGGAATCAAACACCCCTCGTTTATTATGCATATAAAACCATGCTTCATTCTTAACATCACACCACCACATTGGAAGGTATCCTTATTTATTCTTTGCCGATTCCATCATGTGGATATTATGCTCATTATTATGCTTCTCTAGGTTTACAATTTATTTGTGTACTTAGATATCTCTATTTTTACTATTTTAGAAGCATATAAAAATATTTTAATTCAGTCAATTACAAGTGTATTTGTTAAGATTAATTTTGGTGAAGCTTAGTCAAGAATATCTACCTAGTTTATGGATCAATGTACTAATGATGTGTAGACCATACAAATGATGATCTAGTAGGATTTGAGCCTTTAATAGAATTTCAACATATGGGCATTGATTTAAAACATGGGAAATCATATTTCATTTAATTTTTAGTTAATACCCACTCTAGTTAAAATTTATGGTTAAATGTAATGGTAAACATAAGGCATGATCTGTTATTAATAACAATAATTCTGAAGTAATAGCATAAAAGAATACAAACAAGATACATTAGATGGAGTAGAGATTGAGAAAAAATGAGAGACACTTGAAGTTTTTTTTGAGAAAAAAACACATTATGATGTTTTCAATATGAATCTCATAGTATATGATAGAAAATTTCAACAGTAAAGTAAATTGAGATTTTTGGCTGAGCGGGAGTTGAAAAGCATTAAGAGTAGAGATGGACACTTACTTAAAGTGTAAGAACATAATATTGTATGGGAGTAGATAAAATGGAGAATAAAATAGTTTGGGCTTCTATAAGATCCCTATAAGAAGTTTTAAAAGAAATTTGAAGATGGTACAGATGAGTGGGAAAAGGAGAAAGTGGGGATGATTAGTGAGATATCAAATCAACAAACCAATTTTGAAAACCAATATAGATTATCTAAGGATATTTATTCATAATTACATGGGTATAATAAGACCTTTGCACATGAATAAAGTTAGAGGAATGTATTGGAAATCCAAGTGCAAGAGTCTCAACACGTGTTTGAGAAGGTCACTACTAAATTGACAAAGATAGATCAATTATTGAAATCACACTATAAAAATATGGTAGACAAGTGAGGATTATGAGATATTATATGGATTTAAAGTAGAGACATGTATATTAAATGGAAGTAAATTAGATACACATGGATAAAGATAATCAAGATTGGAGAAACATAGTTGAAGAGTTCCTAGAAACAAATTCTGGAAGTGAAGAGGTTTGCAGTTTACTTGAGAGATTGAAACTGAAGTATACAACTATGGACGAGGCCTACACTTAATCTTGTGAAACTTTAAATATAAAGGATTTTAAATGGGAAAATAAAATAGATGATATGATCTAAACATTGAATGATTGTCAAATAGATCTTTGCTTGAAGGATGGAAAGTTTTATGAGCTACAAAACTAGTTGGAAGGAGCCCACAAATATGTAGAGAGAATAGCATGTTAGAAATATTAACTTTCACAATAGTTATTTATATTATAATCACATTACCAGGAATCTCAATCCAAACTGATTATTGAAAATTTCAACATGAAGTCATCAATTTGGAGTCATCATATAAGATAAAAAATGAAGTAGTTATTTACTTGAAGGAAAAGTTGGAGGAAAAATGAAAATCATTTGGGAAAATCCAACAAGAGCTTACCCAACATTAAATAAAATGACAAATAGTTCACAGTGATGTGATAAGACCTCAAAATAAAACAAGAACAAGTTCAATGTCTCTCAAAATCAAAATGGATTATTCAAGATGAGATTCGTTAGAAAGACCATGTTTACATTGAAGAAGTCCAAAAATTCAAAGAGGATTTAGAGGAAACAATTATAAAAATTAATAGTTATAAAGTCTGTATAAGCAAAAAATTACCAAAAATATATGCAAGCCCAGGTGGGCAATAGGCAATAAAAACAAAAAAAAAATGAAATATGAAATAGGGGAGGCAAAGTATGGTTATCAAATATTAGGTTTGTATATATTAAAATGATTCAAATATCCTATTGTATAAACTAAATCATACAACTACTATTGTTTACAAATGACATACAATAGACATAAAAAAAATTCCTTAACTATTGCTACTCTATTTTCTACCTCTTTCCCTACTATTTGATCTTCTTAACTTGGTTGCTCTTTCACTTTATAGACTACTGCTACTATTTTTTCTATTTCTACATATTCTCTCTTGATATGGATTGTTGTTGCATCTTTTTTCTTGCTAAAAACTACTATTGCATCCTTCTCCCTATCTCTGTTGTATTCAATTCCCCTACTCTCTTCTTATAGGATACTAATACTATGATAAATGATAATAATATGCTTACATTATATTATGTTTTTTATTCTATTCCCTTTGTCTACAACTGAATACTACTGATAGTTGTCTCACCTACTTCCTTTTTTGTTGCCTAACTCTAATGATAGATAAAATTTCAAATTTTAAAAATTGTATTTAATTTTTTTGGTTTCAGAGCTACCTAGGTGAGTATGTAGAAAGAAAAAATAATACATTTTAACACTCCCCCTTATTCTTTACCTTCCTACCATGATCAACTAATTTTTTTTTAGCCTTTAAAACTTCCTTATAACTTTTCTTCATCTTCCCAAATACTTCTACACCTCTTTTATGAATGTTTGGAGCTTTGTTACTGAAGTCCATAGCTCTGCTGATAGAGTTTGTAATTAGATTATTGAAATCCATAGCTATACTATTGAAGTCTATAGCTAACCTACTAAAATTTATAACTATCCTACTAAAATATATAGCTCTATTATAATCCATAGCTACCCTACCAAAATTTGTAGCTACCCTACTGAAATTCATAGCTACCCTACTGAAATTCATAGCTCTACTATAGGAGTCTAAAATTGTTCTATTTGATTCCATAACTTTATTGTAATACTTTGTATTTATCATAAAACTTTGTATGCCTAATTTTGTTGTATTAATGACCCCTAACCTTCCTCTTAGGTGCATGAAAGTGTCTTTAGATAATGGCTTAGTAAAAATGTCAGCTAGCTATTGATCTGACTTGCAAAAACTAAGTTCTATGACATGAATTTCAATTAACTCTTGAATGAAGTGATACTTGATTGAAATATATTTTATCTTACCATGAATGATGGGGTTATTTGACAATGATATAGAGGTACATTATCACAATAGACCATATAATATCCTTGCTTCTCTTCATGAAAATTAGAAAGTATCCTTCTCAACCATATAGCCTGACATGTTGCTGCAATGGGTACTATGTACTCCACTTCAGGTATAGAAAATGACACTATGGGTTATTTCTTTGAATCCTAAGATATAACTCCTAACTCAAAATGAAATACATACCCTAAATCACTCTTTTAATCATCAAGGATATCTACCAAATCATTATCTATGTAACCAATAAGCTAAACCTCATCTATTACTAGATACAAAACTCCATAATCTCTTATTCCATTCATGTTCCTCAATATCCTTTTACCTACTTGCTAATGTGTCTCTTTTGTCATATCTATGAATTTAGATATGAGGTTGATTTCATACATGATGTCTAGCCTAGTGTTAGTCAAATATATTAAAATTCCCACTAAGATCTTATAGTGTGTGTGGTCTACATTGATATTGTAATCATCTTTGCACAACTTAAGACTTGTCTCGGCTAGAGTGAATACAAGCTTATTGTCTAGCATATTAAACCTCTCTAAAATCTCATTTACACAATTATATTGGCATATTAATATGCCTTCATCCATTTTCTTGACCTCTATTCCAATAAAATACTTTAAGTATCCCAAATCAATCATTTCAAATTAATTTTTGATGGCTATTTTGAATTCTTCAATGGATTGATTTGCATTTATGATAAATATTAGATCATCCACATATAATACAACAATCAAAATACCTTCTTTGGATTCTTTGATGTATAGTGTAGGCTCACTTTCACTTTTTCTAAATCTATTACTCAACAAGTATGGGTCTATCTGGATATACCATGCTCTTGGGGCTTGCTTGAGCCCATACAATGCCTTTTATAGCCTATACACTTTTTTCTCATGCTTGATAATCTCATATCTAAGTGGTTTTACCACATAAACCTCTTCTTATATCACTCCATTTAATAATTCCATCTTCACATCCATTTGATGCACCTTTCACTTATGTTGAGCAACATTGGTTATGATTGTCCTTACCATTTCTAGCCTTGCTACAAGTGAAAATGTCTCATTATAGTCATGTTCAGGCCTTTGCTTGTATCCATTCAAAACTATTCTTGCCTTATGTCTCTCTATCTTTCTTTTGAGATTAGTTTTTATCTTGTATACCCACTTAACTCCTATGGCCTATTTTCCTTTTGGTAGATCAACTAACTCCCACGTCTAATTTTTCTCTATGGCATACATTTCTTCCTCTATAGCCTCACACCACTAGCTATCCTTGACTAATTTTTCAAAGTAGATAGGATCAGTTTATAAAAAGAGCGCATAATTCATAGTTTCATCTTTATTTTTCTCATACCTTGACTGTTCATAGACTTATTATAAGCTTCTTTTCCTTACTTGGCATTGAACTGAGTTAGAGGAGGATGATGTTGACTCTTTAAAAAATCCTTGACCTCCATGATGGTTATTTCCATTAGATGAATCATCCATATGTGAAATAGGGGTCCAACTCGATGAATTTGTGGCTGTATCAAATACTATTTAAATTTGACCCTTGTTTGCACATGCTTTTCTTCTTGTCTCTCTTCCCAAGCTTCATGCTCAATGAATTGAACATCCCAACTAATTATGAGATCTTTGGTGATGATATTATACAACTGATATGCCTTTATTGGTCACTATAACCTATTAAAATACACTTCTTGCCTTTATCATCCCATTTCATTCTTCTTTGGTTGGGCATGTGTTCATATGCTACACAAATGAATACTCTAAGGTGTTCTACACTTGTCTTTTGGCTGCTCCATGCTTCTTGAGGGATCACATCTGTAAAAATATTTATTTGACATATATTCAAAAAATACATGACTATTTCTATAGCCTCAACCCAAAAATCATTAGGCAAACCTTTTTCCTTTAACATGTTCCTTACCATCTTTTGGATGGTCTTATTCTTCCTCTCAGCCACACCATTTTTCTATGATGTATACCTAGATATAAAATGCTTATTTATGCCATGATCTTTGCAAAAATTCATGAAATAATTAGAGATATACTCTCCCCCTCTGTCCATCCTCAAAATCTTGATTTAGTGGACACTTTGCTTCTCCACCATGGCCTTGAATTACTGGATGGTCTCAAATGCTTCTGATTTATCCTTCAATAAATATACCCATATCTTCTAGCTATAGTCATCTATGAATGCCATTTAATATACATTATTGGATAGGTATGGGGTCTTCATGGGACCACACAAGTTTGAATGTATCAAATCTAAAGGATATCTATCTCTCCATGTTTTACCCTAAAAAAATACACTCCTATGTTGTTTCCCCAATATATATCCTTCACACACCTTATTCGATTGTTCTATAAGGGGTATCCCTTACACCATGTGTTTATTGTGAAGAAATTTCAACCTTCTAAAGCTCAAATGACCATACTTAATACTCCAAAGAGTAGACTCATTTACTACCATAGTTTTAAACACTGTTGCGAGGTCACTTTGCATTCTTAATGGAAACATCTGATTACTTGTCATCTTGGCTATTGTAATTTTCCTATTTCAGCCACTCCTATCAAAGATGATGGACTCATATTTCTCAAATCTAACCTTTTACCCATTTTGGATAATCTACTCGATGCTAATAAGGTTGTGCTTTAACCTAGGTATATAGTAAACATCATGAATTTGCCTTTTGTCACCTTGCTTGGTGTGGATAAAAATGCTACCTTTTCCCATGATGGGAACCTTATCATTGTTTCCCATATTTAACTCTAATTTTATTGACTCATTTATGTGATGAACATCTCTTTGTTCCCACTTATGTGGTTGATACAACCACTATACAAATACCATGTCTCTTTGCCACTTTGCTCAGTAATGTTATATGTTATGAACAAGCTTCCTCCTTTCTCATTCTTATTAGGTTCAACCACTTGTGTATGGGATAAATTTGAATTATACCTATTCATGTAATAATCATTCCTTCTACACTCACTATCATAGTGTCCATACCTTTTACAATAATATCATTAGATGTTAGATTTATCATACCTTTGTGTGGAACCTCCTCTAGAAGTGTTGTTTATCATTCTTCTTCCTCTTCCATGTGGTTCTCGATGGTATTAATTCCACCTTCTTAACTAATACAAGTTCTTAATCTTCATTTATTGTTTGATCCTCTCCCCCTTCCTTTCACATTCACATTAGTCTTGAATGCTTGCTCATAGGAAGAGGTGTCTGATTTATTCAACCTTTATTCATGGGTTTGCAAAGAACCCATTAACTCATCCACCATTATTTACCTCACATCCTTTGACTCTTATATTTCAACCACTATAGGCTCAAATCTAATTGGAAGTCTCCTCAACACCTTCTCAATGATCCTATGATCTTCAAGGGTATGACCACATTTCTTCATTTGATTGACAATGTTCATTATCCTTGTGAAGAATTCATTAATAGACTCATTATCCTTCATTTTTAGGCTATAAAAGTCCCTTATTAAGAGATTCAACTTGAAAAGCTTCACCTTGTCACTCCTTTGATAGGCATTTTGTAAAATTTCCCATGCTTTCTTGGAATAGATAGTTACTTATATCTTAGGAAAAATTGAATTAGCCAATGTTATTTGCATGTAGTTCATTGCCTTGGAATCCTTTCTCTTATCCTCCTTCAACACATTCATTTTTTCTTGAGTTAATGCATTCAAGGTTTCCATGTATGCAACCTCATTATACCTGACATTAACCAACTCCCATATCTATTAAAATTTTAATATAGTCTTTATATTAATGCTCCACACATCATAATTTTTTCCATTAAACATAAGAGATTATTTCCATGAACCTAAACTACTTGATTCCATGTCTAATAGGACTCACAACCTGGGTGCTATGATACCAATTGTTATAAAAAGTAGCATCTCTAAAGGTTATGTAGGTAGAAAACTACTAAAAATATATGTAGGCCCAGGTGGGCAAAAAGCAATAAAAAAATGAAATATGAGACATGGGAGGCAAAGTATGGTTATCAAATATCAGGTTTGTATTTATTAAAATGATTTAAATATCTTATTTCATAAACTAAATCATAAAATTGATGTTATTTACAAATGAAATACAATAGACATCAAAAAAAACTTTCCTTAACTATTGTTGCTCTAGTTTATACCTCTTCCCTTGCTATTTGATCCTCTTAACTTTGTTGCTCTTTCACTTTGTAGACTATTGGTGAATTCTTTTCTACTACTGCATATTTTCTCTTGTTCTAGAATTTTGTTGCATATTTTCTCTTACTATGGACTCTTGCTGCATCCTTCTCCCTAACTCTACTACATTAAATTCCCCTGCTCTCTTCTTATAGGTTGTTACTGCTATGATGAATGATAATAATTTACTTACATTATATTATGTTTTTCATTCTATTCCCTTTGTCTACAATTGACTACTACTAATAGTTGTCTCACCTACTTCCTTCTTTTCCATCCAAATCTAACAATAGATGAGATTTCAAGTTTTAAAAATTGCATTTAATTCTTTTGTTTTTGGAGCTATCTGAGTGAGTAGGTAGGAAGATAGAATAATACATTTTAACATAGAGGAATAGGTAGAAAATGAGCATCAAAATCATCTAAGGAGGTTTCAAGAAATAATTGAGAGAGCTCAGACTACCTGCGAAGACTCATAGTTTAAGGCATAAAAATACCAAAATCAATTGTGAGAATACAACAAGAGATACTAGTAGCCAAACATATGTTGATTGTTTCATAGAATTTAAAAAAGACTGACATAGAGATTTTTATTGATGCTATAAAGTCAAAAGACTATAAGATAGAAGAGATGAAAGACCAACTAATGTATTTTAAATAAAGCTTGAATAGATTGAGCCAGAAAGAGGAGACATGGGTTCAAGTGTAATATGATTGAGCCAACAAGAAGAGACATGGGTTCAACTTTAGTCACATTACAAGTAATTATGAGATCTTCAAATAAGAGATATTGAGTCTTTGAGTGTTATTAATGCAAAACTTGAATCAATTTCAAAGCAACTTTTAGATAAAAAGTAAGAAATGGATTTTCTTCAAAAATGCATTTAAAGTAAAGAAGTTGATATGGGGGAGTTAAATAAGGAAAATGAAATACTCATAGTAGAGAAAAGAGCTATCATTGACTGCATCAAAATGGAGGAAGAAAAATATAAAAAACTAAGGAGAATAAGCAAATCAAATTAGCTTTGCCAGAGACATGAATTATATTGAAAGCCACAAATTTAAACTTGACTAACTAAGAAATATCATAGAATTAAATGAAAAGATAAGATATAGTACAGAGATTCACCAAAAACTATCAGATGTTGAAATTAAAAACCCAATGTTTGAAGGGTTTTCTTGAATAAGTTAGGGCATGTCTTCAAGAAAAGGAAGACCAAATATCTCAATTTGAGATTATATTTAAATATATTAGAAATGAATATTAATAAATAATATTAAAGGAATATTCAAATATTTATAAGTAAAACTTTAGACTAATCTTTACAATTGTTATAATAATAATAAAAATTACATATTTTTATTGGTTTAATAGAACTGCATTAATTAGAAAATAATTCCTTTAGTCTTGTCTTGGTAGGGATTAATAATAATAAAGATATATACATAAAAATTTGATGCAAGTATATACCCTATCGACATAAATATTGGTAAAACAAAGAGCAAAGAAAGTCCACTCTTGAAAATAAAGAGCCCTGAAATATGAAGCTACATACCCCTTTTCTATTGAATCTAGAGTTTAGTTTTATTCCAGTAGTTTTATGGACAATATTTATCTCATATATAATGATAAAGTTTATCTATCTTTATCTCACAAGAACATTAGGATTTGTAGTGGAAGTTGATTAATGAAATTTTAAAACTATCATTTAATGAACCTTTATTCTTTGGAAAGGCTTCACAAGTTTTAGTTTATATTCCACAAGAAGAAATAACAATTGTTTGATATAAAGAGACATATTTATCTGCATCATAAAATTAAGGGATTCATACAACATGTGTCATGCACTTATGTCCAAAGAGCTATCCCCATTTCCCCTTATTTTAAATAAAAAATAACAACCATTAGACGTAAAGCATAAACAAGTGCATTTTTATTCACTGGACTTAATATGACACATTCTTCTTCCAATTTCATCTCACTTGTGCTCCTATTTGTTTTTACCATCCATCAAATTCAATCGATGGGAGAGTACAAAGATGAAGATGCACATAATTAATAAAGGCTAGATATGGGGTGGGGTGTGCCACAAATGCCAATGCATTCTTAGATGTTATAATAAATTTTTGTGTGAGAGAACAAATATTTTTGTTTGTTGTTTCAACACTTTTTGGGTAATACCTAACACTACATGTCATTGTCTGAATACCCAGAAAAAACTTTAAACAAACATTTAGTATATGTTACGACCCTACACATGGCAAAAATCAAAGTAAATATTGGATGAATCTTTGCTCAATATATCACAATAAAGATGCCTTTGATTTAATAATATAAATTTTATAAAATCAAACAAAGAACCAATTAATATGTTTATTTTTTTATTAGTTTCATTTATTAATAATTCCACTCTAAGATGTGACATATATGAGTATAATTTTTTTAATTGAAAAATGCCTATATATTTATAAAATAGTATATGGTACAATGCTAATAATATAAAAAAATAGTTCAAAAAGTTAAACCCTATGAGCAAAATCACATTGAGGGAAAAAACCCCTTGGGACAAGTCAGAAAAGTGGTCAGAAAGTGACCACACCCACAAAAAATTACATCACATCAATTATTTGAAAACAAAGTAAAGAAAGCAAGGTACAAATAACAATAAGGAGAATAATTAAGTAGCTACAACATACATGGACATCAAGGGAAGCAGAGGAGATGGTGGATCTTGAGGCTTACCACCCCATCCTCTCAAAGTAGGAGGATCCTCATCAATAGGTAAGGGATCACAACCCATGTTTTTTTTTAGCCTCTGATATCTCATTTTGATTTCTTTGAGGGGAAATTTCTAGAGACAAACATGGTAATTTACCTTGGGGAGGTAGACCCTAGCCTTTGATATCACCATCTTAGGATGGGGGAGGAGATTCCCAGCCCCTACCATTACCTCTAGATCTAGACAAGCCATTTGGGCTTGTTTAAGATAGAATTTTCACTTTTTTGACTAAGAAGAAATAAAAAAGATAAAAGCTGTGGAAAAGAGGAAAATTGATATGGTAAAAATGTGTGCGTGAACCAAGTGAAGTGGAAAAATCTTCTTTGGATAGGGGAAGATGACCTACATAAGAAAGAACTCAAAGCAACCTTATTTGTTAGACAAGGAGGAATGGTTGATTGCCTAGTTGGGGATAGATCCAAGAAAGTGTGAGTTATCTATGGATGCTGTCAATCTACTCTCTAATACAAGCCAATGTTGAAAGAAAAGAAAGGAAAGTTGTATATGTGAAAGTAAACAAGATGAATACTTTGATAATGTAAGCTAAAGATATAATAAACTAACAAAAGAGATACTAATTTATCAAATGAATCATTTTGGTTTTAGTCTGGTCTAGGTCTAGTCAGGTCTTTGACAAAAAATGAGAAAAATAGGGTCTAGTCAAAGGGTTGGTTTAATGGTGAAAAGATGAGTGGCTTAGATCAGAGGGATAATTGTCAGTGGTTATAGGTAACCATCGATGGTTAGGAAAATCATTGATGGTTTAGGTAATCATCGATGATTACATGCCAATATTGGGATGTCAACAAGGTACATTGGAAGAGGTTTTATAGATCTAGTATGGCTAAAGGTATAGGTCTATTTGAGGTCTGGTAATAGTAGGATAAAAAGTTAGAGGGTCTAAAGTAATCAAAATGAGATGGGAAGGGTGTGAGGAGGAAGATCCTGATAAATATATTCAAGTAGAATAAATGATATAGAAATGAAAGCAATCAAATGCTTACCTGATCTTGAAGAGATTTTGGTAGTATAATGGTACTTGAAGGAAAGCTAGAAGAAATTTCCCAGAGGTTTGGATTGGTGGCTACTGGAGAAAATTGCATGAAGAATTATCAAATGCCTAGAAGACTTGAGTACTTGTATAAATAATTTGGACATGTATTTATGGATCCATTTCTCCTCTTTCTCACTTCCTTTTATAAGAAAAAGGTGATGGAGTAAGAAGGATAAGGATGATGAGTAACAAGGCATTCATGATGTGTTAGAGGATGAGGCAAAGAAAAGTATTATTTTTTTTCAATTTCCTTGAGAAAATTTGATGATGTGTTATCATCTCAAGGACCTAATCATCAATGGTTAGGTTAACTATCGATGGTTACCTTAACCATCAATAGGTGAGGTATTGAGAAAAATTAGGTTTGAAGAGGGTTAAAGGGTGGAAAAGGGTGTTTAGCTAGAAAGAGTGAGTTGAGTTGGTTAAATTTAGTTAATTAGGACTCAAGGTGAGTTAAGATAAGTTATATGAATGGGTTAGATAAAATAGGTCATTTCGATGCTTTAAGTGTAAAAGGGATGATCATGGCACTTTCATGACTAGAACTGAGTGTGCAATTTTCTAGTGTCTATATTTTGCCCCTTTTTGTTATGCATATTATATCTACAAGCTGTAAAACAAAAATAGATCATATGGTTGAAGGTTAGTTTAAGGTCTATTTTCCCCAAGTATGGGAGGAGTTCCCCCTCAAACAAGGAGATGATGAGAAAGAGCTAAATCAAGTTAGGGTTTGATGAATGTTTTATGGTTAATTATAAAGTTGGGTGACAAGAGGATGGTTTAAAGTTAGGTATATTTAACACAAACATGTGCACAAGATACGATAGCCAAGATCATGAAAATAATAAGGATGACAATGTTGGTAAAAATAAGCTCAGTGCTAAGAAGATAGGTGACCAATGGACCACATGATCATATTGTGATAGTTAGGTACACTTGTTAGCCTTCTAAGCAAAATAGATAAGTGTTTATGGGGTATCTAAATTCAAAATTGATAGTGTGTGTGGGTATTTAAAATCAAAAGTGATCTTATGGAGGACTCCAATGTTCTAGTCATGCATTGATTGTAAAATGTTCAAATGTTTAGATGGTTAACATGATAAAGTCAATTATTGTAATAAAAAAGACCATGGTAAGGTCATCATAAAAAAGATGCAAAAGGTTTGGGTCAAAATGGTGAATGTTTGAGGTAGACGTGGTGTAATGGTTCAAGGATAATGTTTAATGGTTGATGGTTAAAAATAAATGGATGACCGATCCGACTCTAGATACACTAAGTAAATGAGCATTGCCTACATAGTTTCATAAACATAGGATCTAACATAAACTTAAGGCCAAATGGAGTTCTCCCAAGTGGGAAAGATGGAGAAATGATGTCTCCCAAAAGGTCAGAAAAGGATGGAGAAATGATATCTCTAAATGCTAGAGGGTAAAAGGTGGGTATAAAGGTAATGATTAATGGTTGGGTGAAGGGTATGTTAGAAAGAGGGCAGTGGAGCTGAATCTAGATGTATAAGGCAAATGAACACTCACTACATAGTTTCATGAATATAGGATCCAACAAAAAATTAGGTTGTATGTAGTTCTAGTTTTAATTGGATGAATGTTAAAAGAGGAAGGAATAAAGAGAATATTAATCTCTAAAAATATTGGGGAAAGAAATTACCCAAATAGGTCGAGGTGGGTTTCAAATGAGTGTCCCTAATTTAACATACCATATGGTATGGGATTTGTTGAGGGTAGTGTTGGTTCTAATTGAAGAATATGGGTAAAAAAAAATGTTGGAGAGCAATACTCTCTAAGAAATAAGTGATGGATAAGTAATCTCCAAGGGAGAGTCTTTTTTTGGTTTGGGGGTGAGGTTATGAAAAGTCAAATGTTGGATAATCAAGAGACGCATGTTTCCAATAATCAACAATAAAAGGGAAAGAAAGAAACATGATACCTTTTTTTTGGTAAATACCAAAAAGCATCACTAAATTTAGGTAGGTCTTAATGAATGTTAACCTTTTGAATGATTTGCATAAGCATACTTTGGATGATAAAATTGTATCTTGATCACGTTGTGTCTAGTAAGATCAAAATCCCTTGATTCATAGAGAATGAAAGAAGGGGAATAAGTGGTAAGTAAATGGTAGATTGGTGAATATGGAAGATAACCTTATGTGGGTAAGCTTACCCCTTCTATAGGGGACCTAAGAACCAAATTTATACAATTCCATGTCTTATACAAGGTGTAGACTGATCAATATGGGAAGTCTATTGAAGGGAAAGCTGATTACAACTTTCTTGGGATGTTTATTTTTTTTAAGAAAGGGTCTATTTGTGTTTTTTATTTTGAGAAGTTTGTCATGCTGATTGATGCAGGAAGCTTCCATGAATTTCTTTTTATATATATTTGGCTTAGCCATATTTTGAAGGAGTGGTCTAAGTTTTTGGTTTTTAGTAGCCATCCTTCAAGGGAACGGTCTATCTTTTAAGCAATGTTCAAGAAATGGGGTAGCTATCCTTCAAGGGAGTAGTCTTTAAAATGCTATAAATTTTGTGACCTAAGTGATATATTTTGGTATCCCAAATAGTTTTAATGCTAGTTTTAGACATGGATAAGTATAATAAGGCTTAATGGTGTACCTTTATGAGGGAAAAATTTTAGCGCAAGAAGGTAGTGGAGAGTGGAAAGGAATGGGTTTGAGAAATAAAAGACCATGGGATTTCATTTCATAAAAGACAAAAAGTATCCATGAGAACCAATTTTTCCTCAAAAGTAGAATAAAAAATGAGTGTGAGGGGGGGGGTGAAATCTCTTGAATCAAGGGACAAGCTTAAGTTAGACAAGAAGGTGAGTTATATCCTTGTTTTAATATTACAAAAGACATAGATGTGAAGCATTTAGAGGCTTAAGTTTTGGTTTGCCCTCAAGGGAGGAAAAGCAGTAAGCTCATGATCCATACTTATGGGTAATTAAATGCAAACTTGCCTTTTTTTATGTTTTCCATGTTAGTGGCATGTTGGTTTCCTCTGAGGATGAGATCTCTGATTTTGAATTCTTGCTCTCTTAGATTTTTGTTATAAACATACATAATGCGGTCTTATTAGACACAAAAGTGGTTAAGGGCCATGAGGTGATGTTCATCAAGTGGCTTTAGTTGGGATAAATGTTTTTGACAATAGTCACTTTTAGAAATAATGTATTGCAATGATATGCAAATAAAGGGAATTTATACTTCAAGAGGCAAGACTACCTCTACTTCAAAGACAAGGGAGAAAGGGGTATCACTGGTAGAGGTTTGAATGATGGTGTGATAGGCCCATAAAGTTAAGGGGATATATAAGTGTCAATCTTGGCCTAAAGCATTGATGACTTTGGTTAGCATTTTGTTCAAAATTTTGTTGGAAGCCTTAGCTTGTCCATTTGCCTATGGATGGTAAGGCAAAGAAAAACTAAGTTTGATGCCAAAGGCATCACAAAGACCTTGAACTTGCTTGTTGTTGAAATGTTTGCCATTGTTAGTGATGATCTTATGGAGAACACCAAAATGACATATGATATGATGGTTGATGAAGTCAATGATATTTTTCACTTTGGTGGAAATGTCAGGAATAGCCTCTACCTACTTAGTGAAGTATTCAGTAGTGGTGATGATAGAGTGGTGACATTTGAAGATTGAGGGTTGATTTATTTGATGAGGTTTAATCCCCATTATGAAAAAGGACAAAGGTCTTTATATGTTTGAAGGCCATGTGCATTTGTGTGATGTAAATTAGCATGTTATTGACATTTAACACACTTTTTTACATAGTCACAGTAGTCTTGATTAAGGATGAGCTAATAATAGCTAAGGTGAAGGATACATTTAGTGATAGCTATGCCACTAAATTTTATACCATATATTCCATCATTGTTTTCTATGATAGCATGAGAGGCCTCATGACCATGAAGATAATAGAGAAGAAGGCTGCCAAAACCATGTTTGTAGAGTATTCCTCCTAATATGGTTTAATGAGAAGTGGTTTGGATGAAGGCTCATTGTGCATTCCTAAAGAGATATAGAAGAACTAAATTGAGATGGAGGTAGTTAAAGGTTTGTTCATACCAAGTTTCTAATGTATATCCTTCCACATTGAAAATAGTAGGAAGGTCAGAGTGGATATATAAGGGTGTGATGAAATTGTGAATGGTGATAAAGAATTTGGAAATGGAAGGTTGATTTGGGATTTTGAAAGCAAGGGAAGTCATTGTATCCACAAACTTATTGGTGGATTGTGGAACAGATTAGATAAAATAATGGTCAAATGATGCTAAGCGTACATCAACTAATTATTTATACTTTTGTAGGACATCATTTTCACATTGGTAGGAACCGATAACTTGGTTGATGATAAGTTGGGAATCACTAAAGATGGTAATGGTTTTGATTCCCTAGGCTAAGGTGGTTTGGAGACCTATTATTAGGGCTTTGTACTCAACCATGTTGTTGGTACACTCATAGTCAAGTTTTAAAGAAAGAGGAATGGGTTCTTTATCAAGGGGAATAAGAAAATTTTTGACACCCCCACCATGTTGGCATTTGGATCCATTAAATAATAGGGTCATTTGATAGGTGATGTATTATTGAGATAGAGTCACAATAGATTCATTTGGAAATGTAAGAGGAAGGTGTTGATGGTCTGGTAAAGGAGCTTTGGCTAATTGGTCGACAATGACTTACCCTTTGATTGAGTTCTGCTGGAGGAACTCAATATCAAACTTAACATGGAACATAATCCACTTAGACATACATTGGTTTTGGTATCATTCAGAGGGCATAGAGTTGAAGGGGTTAGTGTTGGTGATGACATAGGTTTCATATTTGATGAGGTAGTGATAAATCTTAGTAGCTATGAAGATGAGGGCAAGGAAAATCTTCTCGGTATGAGTGTACTAAGTCTCATAATCTATAAGTGTTTGAATAATATAGTAGATAGCTTATTCCTTGTTTTTTCATCCTAATTTCTAAGAATTACCCATAAAGAATGGTTAGTGGAAGATATATAGAGGTAGAAGGATTGATCCTCTTTAGAAGGGGTGAGAACCGATGGAGAAAGAAGGTATTATTTGAGTGATTCAAAGGACTACTAATAGTCTTTATTTCACTTTAAAAAAGTATCTTTATTGAGTATATATTGGAAAGGTTGACATCTATTAGATAATTGAGAGATGAAATAGTGAATCGATTAGAGTTTACCTTGTAGGCTACGGAGTTGTTTAAGGTGGGTTGGAGGTGGAATCTTGAGGATGGCTTGGACTTTGGTAGGGTCTACTTTGATTCCTTAGAGAGATATGATGAAGCCAAAGAGTTTTCTAGATAGGACCCCAAAAATACATTTCTTGGGATTTAGTCTAATGTGAAAATGGATAAGACATTCAAAGATGATGGTGAGAACAACTAGGTGGTCCTTACGATGTTTAGATTCTCCAAGGATATTGTCCACATAGTCCTCACTAATTTTATGAATGAGGTCATGGAATATGTAGGTCATGACATGCCAATAAGTGGCTCCTGCATTCTTCAAATTGAAGGGCATAACCCTATATAAAAAGGTTCCCCATGGGGTGATGAAAGAGGTATTATGTTGATCCTTGGGGGAAATCAAGATTTGATTGTATTTTGAGAAACGATCCATAAGAGATATAATTTCATGTCTAGTAGTAGGGTCAACAATTTGGTTGATGCTAGGCAAAGTAAAGTCATTCTTTGGACAAGCAAGGTTGAGGTCATAAAATTCAAGGTAAAGGTGAAGTCCCTTGAGGGTTTGGTGATAGGAACAATGTTAGAAACTCACTAAGGATAGTCTATGGGTTAGATGAATTCTATGGATAAAAGATGTTATAGGTCCTCTTTGAAAATAAGTGTGATGTAAGGATGCATCCTATGAAGCTTTTAGTGCATGGGTTTGGTGTTAAGATAGGTGACAATGTTATGGAGGGCAATAGAAGGGTCAATTCCTAACATGTCTTTATAGGACCAAACAAATTTAATGCTACGGTCACAAAAGAAGGAAGGAAAATCTTGTTGCTTCTTAAAATCTAAGGATTGATTGATTTTGACTATGCAGGGATTATCCTGAGTATCCAATTTAAAATCTATGGTAGATTCATTCAAAATGGTTTGATTCTTAGGAGGAAGTGATTTATGGATAGCAAATTTTTTTGTACCAAGGTAGGTGAGAATAGAATCATCATCATGTCATCAAATGGTATGCATGGTAAGAGAATCACATTCAATCATGTCAGAATGGATGAGAGGGAGGGTTTTAGTTTAGTTGTATTTTTGATAGATCAAGGGGACCAAAATAATAGTGTTGATGAAAAAAAAGTTAGGAGGAATGACCTCAAAGTCCTCAAACTTAGAAGGGGAATGGGTTGGTGAGGAATGGGTTTCATCCTCAATATTGATGATAGGTTTCAGTGAATTAGTAGGTTCTTCGAGTGGTTCAAATCCAAGGATGAAAGACTCTATAGGATTTTGAGTTTTAATCATTGGTAGCTCATCGGTTCCTTGTTCATAAAGGCCAAGACCAAATCCTTTTTAGGCACACCTATGAAGATATAGTTTGGAAAATGCTAGTCTGTTAAGATACGAGAAGTCTATGATAAATGGTTTGTTGGAAGAGGTAAAGGTGGGGGCAACAAGTGGATGATCAAGTCCCTCATAGATGAGGTTAGTTTGATGGTTGGGGATCTTGAAAGGAATGATGGAAATAATGTTGGGATCATATATAGGATCATGGATGAGGATCCCATACTCTTGGGGAGTAAATAAAGCATCCAAATCTAAAAGATGGTATTCTCCCAGTGAGAGATGTTGGAAAGTGGGTTCTAAGGAGTCCTCTATGGAAATTTAGGATTAAGGGATGAATGATCTTGTTGAAGCTTCATTATGCATAGTGGTGGAAGTGTTGTTAGTGGTTGATGAAGTGGATGAGGTAAGAATAAGGACATCATTTGGATGGTAGGTCATGTTGCATGAAGTTTAGGGATTTGGGTTAGCTTTAATGGTAATGAATTGACCTGTGTTCTCAAATTTGACACATCGATGAAAGGCGGAAGGGACATAACTCATGGAATGAATCTAAGGGTGTCCAAGCAAAACATTTTATTTGAACTCACCCTCTAAAACATATAAGATTTTAGGAATAGTGCGAGGTCCTAGATGGATGTGAAGGATGACTATACCCAAAGTAGTGGCCATGGTTATTGAAAGATTAAAGGACTATTGTCGTTTTAGGCATGATGTTCTTGGGTAGTTATAGTTGGTCATAAGCATGTGAGGAGATAATGTTGATACTAGATCTTCCATCAACCATCACCCTTTTGATGAAGATTTGGTTGATGTAAGTGGTGATAAACAAGGGAGGATTAGGATCCTGAGGATGAATGATAGAATCTCAGAATCTTGAAATGTGATGAGATTGGAATGGTGAAGAGTGCCAACAAAGGTGGCTATATGTTGAGGATTGTATGGTTGAACCTCAATGGATTGGAGGGTCTCAATGAGTACTTAGATATGATGGGGTGAGGTGTTAATGAGTTCATAAAGACTCATCTTTAACAGAGTTTGGTGAATTTTCTCAAGCACTACATGTTATAAGGATTCAGATGGGTTGGAGGAAGGGACACCCAAAATGGATATCTTAGGTTTTGGTGATGGAGTGGGTAAAGGTGAGGGTATGTGAGGTTGGTTGGTAGATTGAGAGTTAGATGTGTAAATCTAAGGGATGGATGTTTTTGCCTTCTCTTTACCCTTTAATTAGGCCCTAGATCAAGTAATCATGTGGATAGTATGGATATGAGAAGGTGTTGGATTAGATGGTTGTTATGGTTCCTCCTCACTTTTAGATGAGAGTGTGGGAGAGGGTATGGTTTGGAAGGGTTGAGTGGATGGTTGAATTGGTAATGGGATAAGAGGTGGTTCATCTAATAATAGATCATCCTCATCCATCAAGTTATAGATAAGGGCTTGAAGTGCTTTATAATTTTCTATATTGTGTTCAAGTGTTCTATGATAGGCATAGCTCAATTGGTCATTAAACCAAGATGGTATAAGATGTGAGGTGTCAAATTTATTATAAGGGTCAAATGGTTTTATGGGTTGTAATTAGAGAGAGGAAGTTTGCAACAACCTTTACAAGATGGTTGAATAGGATTCAGTCAAAGGTGTTGAGGGTGCCAAGGTTTTAGTTTTAGGAGGTAGAGTGGGAGTTTCTTTTGGATGAGGTCTCACTATAGATTTAGAAGATGATTGAATGGTTTTGGTGAATGGTTTAGGTTGGGGTTGTGTATTTAGGGTTATTTTTATGGAGGATTTAAAAGTTGAGGGTGCTTGTTTGGTTATAAGTGGGAGATTAGTGAGGGAAACTTTATCTAAAAATGAGGATGGTGAGGTTGATAATTTGATAGAAAATGTAGGTGAAGGTTGGTGAGATAAGGAATATGTAATAGGGAGATTTGAGGGATAAGGTACCAAGATAGAAGGTAAGGTGGAATGAGGTGGTATGGGTCTAGCTCAAGGTGGATACTTGATTGGTTTTATCCTTTTGATGGGTTTGGTGGGTGTTTGTTTTGGTAGTTTAGGAGGGGTCACTTCCAACTTCAAAGGTGGATGAAAAATATTGTGAGTAAGAAGGATCCCAAAGTTTTTTATGGGTTTGGTTTAGGATATGATGGGTGTAATTTGAGGGGTAGATGATGATTTGGGAATTTTAAGTGGAGGAAGGTTGGAAGGTTCTCCTAGAGTTGTGGAAGGAGAAGGGTTGGTTGGAGGTATGATGGGTTCATAGGTTGAAGGAAGTGTGGTTAAAGGTCAAAGTTTGTTTTGATAAGGTAGACCAAGATGATGGAAAAAAGTGGATCTATATAGTTTGGGTTAAGAGGCGAATGCCAAATTTTGAAGCAATCTAGAAAAAGGTTTGTAGATGGGCTTAGTTTCTTGATATTTAGTTTCAAAGATTAAGACCTTAAGTAGAGGTGAGGGAATATTCTTGGGAGAGGGTTTTAAAGTTTGGGAGGATGATTCTGCCATGAAAGGTGTAAGCAAAGAGGTTTCCTCTTTTGGAGTGGTTTCAAAATAGAGGTTGGTTTGTTCAATGATAGATGTGATAGGTGTGAGGGGATGGATATGGTTTCTTCCTTTGGTTGAGCCTCCAAAGGAATGGTAGGTGAGTTCTCTTCCATGGGTGAATAAATGGGTGTAGAGGTGGTTGAAGCAATGATTAACTCCTTTGGTTTTTTTAAAGGAGGTATGAGTAAGTCCCTAGTTTTCTCAAGTGAGGAGGAGGGTGAAGTGGCTTCTTCAGTTTGGATTTCCCAAGGAAGGGTTGGTGAGTTGGCTACTTCAATGAGTGGGATGGATGAAATGGAGGTTGAGGTGATAGTCTCCTCAACAAAGGGTTCAACAATGATTGTAACAACTATATTGACCTCATGGGTGTAAAATGATTCAGGTTGGTTTTATTTATAGTTGGTAGAGGGTGTATGGTTGGGAAATGGTTTACAAAAAATATCAAGGGATTGATTAGGGGGTGCATTAGGATTGTCAAATATGAGTTCCCCCTTGTCAATCATGTTTTGGACAATTGTTTTGAAGGTATTATACTTACTAACATCATGCCCAATAACATGATGGTATGCACATGAATCATTTTAATTATACCAACTAGGTGTGGGGCAAGTAGTGTCAAATTATTGAGGATGTTTTATGGGTGGAAGTTGTATGATGTTTGCTTTGAGGATTTTCTCCAAAACTGAAGTGTAATATCCTCTAATAGGAGTGTATTTTTTTAAATGTCCATAGGTTTTATTTGGGTTGGGTTTTTTTAAATAGTAAGAGGAATTGGTTGAGGGGTTAGATTGGTTGACGATTGGAGGTGGAACTATTTTGAGAAAACCGATTTGGTGGATGAATTAGATTTAGAAGGGTTAGATTTATTGGTGGGTTTTGATGATGAGGAAGGATAATTATATTTAAAGGTGGAATTATTGTTCCAAATTTTTAATTTTACTTCCTTGATATATCAGATTTCTATCTTTAGTGCCATGGTAAAGGCCTCATCAAAAGTTTAGAAAGTTTGAACTTTGAGAGTGGGTGAAATGTGTTTGGCAAAACCTCATGAGAAGAGCTCAATTAATTTTGATTTTGGTAATGGGAAAGAAATTTGGTTGATAATACCTCTCCATCTAGAAATGAAATCAACAACTCATTCATCATCAAATTGATTAATAGAATAAAGGTCATTTATGGAAACCTTTTTAGATATGTTCATCAAAAAGTGATCTAAAAAGACTTGGGTGAGTTAGGCAAAAAAGAATATGGAGAGATTGGTTAGAGTACTATACCAATCAAGAGTGGGTCCTATCAAACACATGGGGGAAGTTAAAAGGAGGAAGGCATCATCATGTGTAATTAAGTAGCATGAGTGGTGAAATGCCTTCAAATGTTGTTGTGGGTCCTCTTTGCCCTGAAATTTGGAAAATTTAGGCAATTCCTATTGAGGAGGATAGGATCAGATTGGGACTGATGGGTGGGTAGGTTCATTGCATATTTGGTCATAAGAGAGAAGGTTATGGGTTCTTGATATGGATGATTTGAGATTGGTCATTTTTTAAATTAACATCTTGACCAAGTCAGTTTGAGGTTGAGTAGATGGAGTATTATAGGATAGGTTGGGTTGAGGTATGGTAGATGTAACATATTCATAAGGAGGTTGTGAAGATGTTGTATATGGGTAGGTGGTCATGAGAGGTTGAGATGGTACCCCATAAGGATTCATGGGTAGATAAGATTGAGTTGAAGGGGCTACGTGACCTTGTGGGTTAGGGACATATTGATAAGAGGTTGTTGAAACTTGTTGAGAAGTTATCATAGTTGGAGGTATGGATATATGAGTGGGTTGGGGTTGAGTTTGAGTAGTAACTCATGTGTTGATGGGTGGAAGAGTTTGAGGTATAGAAAGTACCATGTTTTGTAGATGGGTATAATTTGGTTGGGTGGTGATGGTGGAATAGGGGTAGAAATTGCCCCTAAGGTGGATGTGGGATAAGTAAAAATAGGTTAGGTTACCTCAACATTAGATGTGTGGGTTAGTGTAGGGCTTGTTTGATTATAGGTTAGAATATTGGATCAAATTTGGGTGGTGGTATAAAATGGGTTATGGGTGGAAGAAGAATCTTGGGTAACAAAGGGTGGGTAGAATTAACACCCACCATAAGCTCATGAGGCATGCCTAAAGGAGAATCCATAGAAGGAATTGTAGTAATTTGGGTATGATGAGAAAAAGTGTTAAGATAGTGTTGAAGGGAAATGAGGTTATTGCCAAGGAAAGTGGTGAAATTGGCATCACCCTCAATAGCAATCTGAGGCATGGTAGGCAAGGGAGAATGATGAGGAGAACCCTCCACCTTTGAATTGTACCCCATGGATGATGATGATGAAGAAGACGTAGGGGATGTTTGATGGGTTTGATTCTTCAATTATTGCCTGTTAAAAACCATGTGAGGAATTGGAAAAAAATAATTAGAAAGCAAACTAAAAGCAAATAAAAGTCCAAAATAAACAAGACACAAACTAAAAGCACAATTAATCCTAGGATTAATTTTAAATCACTTTTGGCTTATGCCTTAGAGAGTGTGAAATAAGTCTAGATTGTGAACCAGGTACTAAAAGAGTAAGCTAAGGATGGTTTCAAGTTTTTTATGGTGCTCAAGGAGAATTTGTACTAGACTGGGTATGTGGCTTGGTACTGGGGGCTTGCTCCTTGAACTTCGTGAAGTTGAAGCCTAGTTGGGCCACTTAGACAATAGATACCATTTGTCTAGAGTTTATACTCCACCAGAAAATAGAGTGGGTCCTCCCCTTGGTGATGAAATCCAAGTAGGATTGCCAAAAAGGGTAAGGTGATCCAATGGGTGATGAAATCCTAATGGGCCTTATCTCAAGTATGTTATGATGTTTGTTTTTGTGTAAGTGGTTTGGTTGTGTAACATATGTGTGATATGATTAATTCATGATACTTTAATTAACTAGGTGAGATAAATCAAGCAAGTAAACCATGAATGCAAAAAATTATTTTATACCCGAAAGGAATTTTTTAGATTTCATTCGATGAGCATATAATGAAGAAGAAAAGGAACTAGGGTCCCACTGGGCATGCCAAAATATTTAAGCTATAATTTTCACTTTTATGAATAAGAAGAAACAAAAGAGAAAAGTTGTCAAAAAGGGTAAAACTGATATGGTTAAAACCTTGGTAGAAATGTCTGCGTGAACCAGATGAAGTACAGAAATCTTATTTGGCTAGGGGAAGATGACCTACATAAGAAAGCATTCAAAGCAAGCTTGTTTGTTAGACAAGGAGGAAGGGTGGATTGCCTAACTAGGGATAGATCCAAGAAAGAATGAGCTATCTATGGAGGATGTTAATCCACTCTTTGATACAAGTTAATGCTGTCAGAAAAGAAAGGAAAGTTACATATATGAAAGTAAATAAGATGAATACTTTTCTAACGTAAGCTAAATATCTAATAAACTAATAAAAAAGATGTTAATTTATCAAATGAAGAATTTTGGTTTTGGTCTATTCTAGGTTTGGTCAAGTCTTTGGTAGAAAATGGGAAAATTAGGATTTGGTTAAAGGGTTGGTTTAATGGTGAAACAATGAGGGTCTTGGATCAGAGGGATAACCGTTAGCAATTATAGGTAACCATCGATGGTTAGGCAAACCATCAATGGTTTAAATAACCATCAATGATTACCTACCAAGATTGGGAATGTCATCAAGGTACACTAGAAGAGGTTTTATGGATATGGTATAGCTAACGGTATAGGTCTATTCGAGGTCTAGTAATGGTAGGATAAAAAGGTAGAGGGTCTAAAGTAATCAAAATGAGATAGGAAGGGTGTGAGGATGAGGATCCTGATAAAGATATTCAAGTAAAAGAGAGGAGATATAAATGAAAGAAATCAAATGCTTCCCTAATCCTAAATATATTCTGGCAACATAATGGTACTTGAAGGAAAGCTAGAAGAAATTCTCTAGAGGTTTGGGTTGGTGGTTACAGGAGAAACCTGCATGAAGAATCCTTAAATGCCAAGAAGACTTGAGTACCTATATGACTAATTTGGATGTGTATTTGTGGATCCATTTATCCTCTTGCTCACTTCCTTTTATAAGAAAAAGGTTATGGAGTAAGAAGGATAAGGATGATGAGTAACAAGGTGTTTATGATGTGTTAGAAGATGAGGTAGAGAAAAGTATTAAATTTTGTTCCTAATTGCCTCGAGAACAGGTGAAGATGTGTTACTAGCTTGAGGACCTAACCATTTATGGTTAGGGTAATCATCGATGGTTACCTTAATCATCGGTGGTTGAGGTATCAAGAAAAAGTAGGTTTGAAGAGGTTTAAAGGGTGGAAAAGGGTGTTTAGATAGAAAGAGTGAGTGGAGTTGGCTAACTTTAGCTAACTAGGACTCAAGGTGAGTCAGGATAAGTTAGATGAATGGGCTAGATGAAAATAGGTCATTTTGACAATTTAAGTGTAAAAGGGATGATCAAGGCACTTTGATGACTAAAACTGAGTGTGCAATTTTCTAGTGTCTACAGGGCCACCATGATAAGGAAAAGACAAGTGAGGTGGTGACCTTCATGGAGAATAACTCGTGAATCTGGTCTTGAACCACTATCAATGTGGCTTATTACCTCATCCCTAAGGAGGCAAAGGATGTCATGGCTTAAGAGGTTCATGGCTGACTACACATGGAACATTTCCCTAGTGATTGATCAAATACTAGAGGTGGTTGAGTTTCATATGGACCTTATCTGTTTAGCTTTGAATCTAAAGAGTAACATTAGATAGAATATTAATTTTATTAGTAATAAAAAACTATGTTCCAACTCTTCATGATTAAAACAAGCATAGTTTATAGATTTTCATATTTGAAGCAAAATATCAGATTGAAAGATCTACCAAAAAATATTATATTTTGTAGGCAATAGAGCCAAGTCCCCCAAGAGAGCCATCTTCCATGAGAATAATTCAAGTCAAAAGGGATAGAAAAGGGAATTTATCCAATGCCAAGTAGCTTTTGCATGAGGGAAAAACCAAAAAAGGTACTTAATAGTCTCTGGTTAGGCACTCTCAGATGCTTGATCCAGTCTCCCATAGGTAGGCCCTAGTAGAGAAGGAACCATAAAAAATGAGATTTTTGGGCTCAAGAGAAGCAAACCACATAGTGTTAAAACCTCAATCCCAAATCTCATATCTAGAATGAAGATTCCATCTGATGTTGAGCATATCATTTGGAATATGCTTCATATCAAGTAAATGATACCCAGATGAGGAGTGTATCAGGTGAAGTGGGTGGTCATAGGCCAGTGCCAATCCTTCCAACATAGAATAAGGGAATTGACTCCTATTTTATGTGAATACTCATTAGGTATGGAGCATTGAGTTTTTGTAATAGCCTCTACATCTGAGTTCATTAAATGAAATTTATTCTAAAGTTGTTTTCAAGTGAGCTAGACCCTATTTTCATTATAAAAAGATCACTAATAACCTTCACACCTTTTCTAAAGAGTCATAACCCTTTAACCTAGGGGACTAAGGTAAATGGAATGTTATGAAAATTTAAGCAAGGTGACCACCAAAGGGATTGGAAGTTAATGGAGAGACCAATCCTAAAACCCTCACCTACCCAATTAAGGTGAGGCTTAAGCTTCTCCCAAGCCTTCCATAGACTTTGAATCATAAAGGATCCCTTAATTTTAATAGGCATTGGGGTAATGAGCAAGGAATGAAGTCCCAAGCATTTCCAAGTCTTTATACCACATGGGAGTCTCTGAGAGATACAATGGTAGAGAAGAATATTTACATTTGAAACCAAGAGCAAGGCCTTGAATTTTAATATTTAGGAGACCCTGCCCCCCAACTTCCTTGGGATGGTAGTACCTATTCTAGGTGGCTCTGTGGAAGCCCTTATGTCCCTCAGAGTTAGCCCATAGAAAATTTCTTAGAATTTTTTCTAATTTGTTGTAAGTAGTATTAGAAGGGGCCCAACAAGAGGTATAATACACATGCATAGTTGCCAAAACTTTAGATCAAATTTGAAATTTGTCAACAATAGAAAGAGACTTGGTGATCCAAAATGAGATGTTTTTCAACTCTCTGGACCACATAGGACCATAAATAAGAGGGATATGCCAAAATTTAAAATGAATGCCAAGAAAATTAAACTGCACCCCTGGTAGAATCCAATACCATTGAAATTCCTCTAGCCAAGGAGGTTTGGGGCCTAGAGACTATCTATAACACTAGGTCTTCCTTCATTGGATAGAGGATTATGAATCCAAACAAAAAAATGGAGACATTCCATTTAATTTCTAATGAGTTCTTCCTCTTAAAATGTGAGTAAAGAGTCATCTGTTAAGTGACCATTTAAAATCTATCTATGAGACTGAGGGAGGGAGATACCTTTTGCCAAACCCCTTGCAACATAGTTAGTTAGGAGGTAGCTAAATCCTTATACTACAAACAAATTTAAATAAGGGGATAAAGGAAATATTTGTTGGATAGAACAATGAAGTTCAAAGATTAGGTCCCATTCATAGTGATATAGGCCCCAACATCCAAAAAAAGTTTATTAATAATTTGAACAAATTTTATGCCAAAACAAAGTGCCTACAACATGGATAGAATGAATGGCCACTCAATGTGATCATAAGATTTCTCAAAATAAATCTTGATAAATAAATCCTTTTGATTAGAAAGTTGATCCCATTCCATACCTTCCCAGATGGCAATGACATTATTCAGAATGAACCTATTCTAGATGAATCCATTTTGCTCACTCCTAATAATTAAAGGGAGAATGTGCTTCACCCTAAGAGTTAAAGCTTTACTAATAATATTATAGGAGACATTGAGAAAAGTAATAGGCCTCCAGTTTGTGATAATTTTAGGATCACTAACCTTGGGAATAAACTTTATGTTACCTTGATTTATAAGGGCTCTCAACTAATTGGTTAGAATAGCTTTAGAATAACTCTAGTGAAGATCAGGACCAAAATTATCCCAAAGGGTTTGATATAAATCGCAAGGGAAACCATGAAAACCCCCATTTTTATCCACTACCATCTACTTAACAACCTCATGGATGTCACTGAGAGATAAGAGCCTATCACATGAAACTCTTTAAGAATTGGATATTTTGTAGAGAACAACCTGTAAGCATTGAAGGAGAGTTGCCTCCCTCTCTAGATAAGAAGCTTGTGTTGAGAAAACACCATGGTAATGATGAACAAAAGCTTGTATAATGTTAGGAAGTTAGATAAGTCTAGTGCTTCCTTACTTGACAGTTTTGATTCTATTAAAAACTCTCCTAGAGTGAAGAAGGGCAAAAAAGTCCTTAGAAACTTTGTCACCAATTTTTAACTAGTGCATACAAGCTTGCAGTTGGGCTCCTCTATTTTTTTTCACCTCTTTAATTTTGAGTTTATGTGTCCAGTGCACCACTTGAGATTGAAGGTGGACATTGAGAAGTGACTTCTCTATCTCTTATGAAGCCTGGATATATTCACATTTTATAGCATTATACAGACACCATCTAAAAATGGTCGCTTATTTGCCATAGATCTAAGGAAATGTAGAAGTATGAGCAAGATCACAAAACCACCACTAAGTCTAGATAGTATCTCCATTTGGTTGAGGGACCAAGTTTTTGATAATATACCCTACCAATCTTTCGTGCTTGAGGTGGAAAGTATTGAAATAGAGTTACATGGAGGCACGCTAAACTTGAGGTGAGGTCCACTCAATGTTAAATAAAATAGGGTGATGATCTAATAAAAAGGTATCAAAATGAATAAAACTAGCATGTCCTAGACTGGGGGAAAATATAAATGATCTTGCTCAGCTATCAGAGCTCTATTGAGGCACTAAAGCACCCTATCTTCTCACTATCGAAAGTTGGCCTAGGTGAACTAGGGGTTGTTTAAATTTTTCATTTGATGATGGTTGGAATCAAATACCCTAATTTTATTGTGCATATAAATCCATGCTTCATGCTTACCATCACACCACCACATTAGAAGGCATATTTCTTTATCCTTTGCCAATTCTATCATATTGAAATCATGATAGAAGATCCAATGTGCTTTTAGGAGAGAGTCGGCTAACCACTTCCACAAGGTGGCACACTCCACAACATAATTAGAGGCATATAAATTAACCAATCCAATGATATGATTATTAAATTCAAAAGAGTCCACACCACCTAGTGGGTGGGGTCTAAACCCTAGAAAATAATATTTTAGGCTAGCTTTGGAGCCAAAAAAGTGACGACCCCACCATGCCCAACTTCATGCCAAGTAGCTTGACATATGGCCCCAAGCCGAATTATTTATGTTGCATTATGCAGTAAAAATACAAAAAACTTGACCTCTTGTAAATAAAAAATTTTCATGTTACAAAAAAATTGGCAATTGTTCCTAATCACATACTTACGTGGCATATCAGTATAAAATTTTGATAATGAAAAAAAAATAGAATCTTGTTGATAGGATTTTCCATTTCAATTTACTCCCAATTTTTTCTCCTACTTTTTGGCAAACTTATTTTTCAATAATGAGCTTTAAACAACCATGTAATGATATAAATTTCATAAAAATTATTAGTTTCACCAATAAATTGCTTCAGTCCAAGACGTGATTCCCACAATTATTTAAATGAAAAAATGAAAAAAAATAAATATTTATAATATTTTCAAACAAAATCTTAATGATAGGACTTTCAAATAAAATATTATTGATAGAATTTTCACACATTCAATTTGGTCATAGTATTTGTTTTAATTTTATACCAAATTGTTTCTCAATGTAATCTTTAAACAAGCTTGCTATTAGTGAAATAAAAATGAAATATTTATGATAGGATTTTCATTTTCAATCCAATCAAAGTGTTTCTCCTACTTTTTGACAAAGTTTTGATAGCGAATGATGTCATTGATAGCAACCCCTATGTTTAGTTTAGTTTATTTCATGCCGTTATGTTTAGAGACAATGTTTATCCTTCATTTAAATAGAAAAAACAAACCCCTAGAATTAGAATTTATAGCATCTTTCTTTGTTGGTTGAATTTTTATCACATATCAAAGGAGGAATATGCAGTCTGAGATATGGAAAAACCCATTTTGGAGATAATTATGGCCAAATTAAATGTGGAAAGCCTAGTGATATTCAAGTGTGTATCCAAAAGATATAAATCTCTTATTTATTCACCTTCACAACGTATAACACCAAGCTATGGTTATTAATGTTTTACCAACAACATCAACACAAAATTTACATAGCCTACGACACCAGGCCATGGCATTGGAAAAAAATGTTACAACACTATTGGTTGTATGGGAAGAAATTACCAAAAATATACAAGCCCAAGTGGGTAGAAAATAACCACTGACAAATAGAAACAAGGGAGGAGAGAAAATGGATAAGCAAACACTAAAACTTACATATATTTAAATCTCAAAAATTTCTTCTATAATCATAGCTACAGCTGTATATTAAAACCTTTGATATTTTCTTGTTCTTGTCTAACTGCTGTCAACATATAACTCTCCTCTGCCTCCTTGCTATGGGTTACTCTATTTTCCCTTTGATATGGGATATTGTAGGCTACTACAGGCTATTACTGTAGGTTACTACATGCTACTGTAGGCTATTATGGGTTACTATTGTAGGCTACTACAAGCTACAATAGTAGGGTACTATGGGTTGCTATGTTTCTCTCCTTGTTGTTGATCTATCTCTCTCTTTTCCATAGGTTCTAATAGGCTACTATTTTTTTAGACTGCTTGTAAGTTTTTGCTCTATATATTCCCTCTATAATGGGTTGTTATGTTGGAATGTTTTCTACTACTCACATTCCTCTTCTATGTAGCTTTATTGAATGCTATCTTCTTCAATACATCTTCCTTATTTTTTTTGCCTTTATGAAAAAACTCACCTAACTCATCCTTTTGCCACCTAACTCTAAACAGTAGACAAAATTTCAAATTTGAAAAAAATTGCATTTAATGACAACAACTGTCATGGTTGGTAGGTGGCTGTAAGAAGTTAAAATAATAATATTTTAACAACCCCTTATTTTTAACCTTCCTACTATGGCCAATTAGACTCTTCGCAGTTTCCAAAACCTCCTTATAGCTTCTTTTTAACTTGCCAAATGCTTTTGCATCCTTTTTATGCAGGTATGAAGCTTCATTACTCAAGTTTGTAGCTCTATTGTAAGATTTTAGAGCTACAATAACACTATGTAGGTCTAATGCTATTGCATTTATGACCCCTAACCTTTCATATAGGTGAATGAAAGTTTACTTAGGCAATGGCTTAGTAAAAATATCAACTAGCTGTTGATTAGACTTATAAAAGCTAAGCTCTAGGACATGGTTTTCAACTAACTCATGAATAAAGTGATACTTGATTGCAATGTGTTTGCTCCTACCATGAAATATAAGGTTATTTGAAAATAATATGGATGATACATTATTAAAATAGGCCATAGAAGCTCTTTGTTTCTCCTCATGCAAATCAAAAAGTATCCTTCTCAACCATATAGCTTGACATGCTACTGCATTGGCTGTTATATACTTCACTTTAGCTATAGAAAGTGACACTCAATTTTTTATTTGAAGCCCAAGATATGGATCCTAAACCAAGATGAAATGCATACCCATATTTACTCTTTCGGTCATCAAGGTTGCCTACCCAATCACTATCCATGTAACTAACAAGCTAAAACTCATTTGCTACTACATACAAAACACCATAATCTCTTGTTTCATTCACGTACCTCAATATCCTCTTGCCTTCTTTCCAATGTGTCTCCTTTGGATTCTTGATGAATATTGATATAAGGATAACTGCATACATGATATCTAGCCTTGTTGTAGTTAAATACATTATAATTCCCACTAGGCTCTTATAGTGTGTGGGGTCTACATTATTGCTGCAATCATCTTTATACAACTTAAAGCTTGTCTCAGCTAGAGTAAACATAGGCTTGTTGTCTAGCATATTGAACCTATATAAGATCTCCTTTTCATACTTTAATTGACATATGAATATGCATTCATTCATTTTCTTGACTTCTATCCCAAGAAAGTACTTTAAGAAGACAAAATCAATCATTTTAAACTCATTTTTCATGGTTATTTTGAATTCTTTAATAGACTGATTTGCATTACTAGTGAATATAAGATCATCCACATAAAATAAAATAATTAAAATACTTTTATTTCATGATTTGATGTATAATGTGGGCTCACTTTCACTCTTGTTAGAACTATTGCTCAATAAATATGAGTCTATATGGCTATACCTGCTCTTGGGGCTTGCTTGAGCCCATATAATGCCTTTTTTAGCCTTTACACTTTGTTCTCATGATTGAGAATCTAATATCCAAGTGGCTATCGCATGTAAACCTATTCTTCTATCACTCCATTTAATAATGCTAACTTCACATCCATTTGATGTACCTTCCACTTGTGTTGGGCAATAATGGCTATGATTATTCTTACGGTTTCTAGCCTTGCTACAAGTGCAAATGTTTCATTATAATCACTTACGGTATTTTGCTTGTAACCATTCACCACTAGCCTTACCTTATACCTTTCTATCTTACCTTCAGGAGTATTTTTTGTCTTGTATACCCACTAAACTCCTATGACTTAATTTCCTTTTCATAGGTCAATTAACACCCATGTATCATTTCTCTCTATGGCATGCATCTCTTCATCCATAGCCTCACACCACTTGCTAATCTTGATTTCTTCTTTAAATTAGATAGGATCTACTGATAGAAAGAGTTCATAATTCATAGTTTCATCTTCATTTTTCTCATAGCTTAACCTCTCATAAACTTCTTGTAAGCTTCTTATCTTTACTTGATGTTGTCTTGAGTTGGAAGAGGAGGATGTTGACTTATGAACAACTCCTTGACCTCCTTGATGGTTGCTTCCACTAGATGAATCAACCCTTTTCGAAATAGGTGTCCATATTGGTGCATTGGTGGTTGTACAACCTGCCATTTTAGATTCAATAAAGGGTCCACCAGCCCTTGTTTCCACATGCTCTTCTCCTTATCTCTCTTCCCAAGCTTCACACTTAATGAATTGAACATCCAAATTTATTATGAGATCTTTGGTGATGGGATTATATAACTGATATGCCTTTGATTGGTCACTATATCTTATGAATATGCATTTCTCACCTTTATCATCCTATTTGCTCCTTCTTTGCTTTGGGACATGTGCATATGATACACAACTAAACACTCTAAGGTGTTCTACACTTGGCTTCCGATTACTCCATGCTTCTTATGGGATCAAATCCCTTACACTATTCATTGGATAAATGTTTAACAAGTACATGGATGTTGCTACAGCCTTAACCCAAAAATCATTAGGCAACCCTTTTGCCTTTAACATGCTCCTTGCCATCTCTTGGATGGTCATATTCTTTCTCTCAGCCACACCATTTTTTTGTGGTGTATACCTAGCTTTAAATTGATTCTTTATTCCATGGTCTTTGCAAAATTTCATGAATTCATTAGAGATATACTCTCCCCCTCTATCTATTCTAAAAATATTGATGTAGTGGCCACTTTGCTTCTCCACCATGGCCTTGAAATGCTTAAAGGTCTCAAATGCTTATGATTTATTCTTAAATAAGTACACCCATATATTATAGCTATAATCATCTATGAATGTCATGAAATAGACATTTTTGGATAGGGAAGGGGTCTTCATTGGACCACATAATTTTTAGTAGATCAACATTAATGGAGCTCTAGCTCTCCATGCCTTACCCACATGAAATGCACTCCTATGTTGCTTCCCCAATATGCATACTTCACACACCTTATTTGGATATTATATAAGGGTAAACCCCTTCACCATGTGTTTATTACGAAGAATATTTAGCCCTCCAAAGCTCAAATGACTGTACCTAAGATTCCAAAGAGTAGGTTCATCTACTATCATTATTTTGAACACTACTATGAGCTCACTTTGTATTCTCAATGGAAACATCCAATTGCTTGTCATCTTAACTACTGCTATCTTCTTATTTCAGCCACTCCTATCAAATATGATGCACTCACCATTCTCAAATATGATCTTGTACCCATTTTGCATAAGCTGGCCAATGCTGATAAGGTTGTGTTTCAACCCGAGTACATAGTAAACATCATGAATTTGCCTTTTGTCACCTTGATTTGTGTGGATTGAAATGTTTCCCTTACCCATGATATGAACCTTATCATTATTTCCCATCTTCACCTCTAATTTTATTGTCTCATCTATGTGGCTAAATATCTCTTTGTTCCCACTCATGTGGTTGCTATAACCACTATCCAAATACCATGTTTCTTTGCTCATCAATGTTACATGTTATAAACAAGCTTCCTCCTTCTCATTCCTATTTGGTTTATCCTCTTGTGTATGAGTGAAATTATAATTATACGTATTCATGTCATACTCCTTCTTTCTACACTCATTAGCATAATGTCTATACCTCTTGCAATAATAACATTGGATGCTAGAATTATTATACTTTTATGTAGATCCACCTCTAAAAGTGTTACTACTCCTTCCTCTTCCTCTTCCATGTGGTTCTTGATGGATATGTATTCTACCTTCTTGACTACTACAAGTTATTCCTCTTCCTCTATTGTTTAATCTTCTCTGCCTTCCTTTCACATTGACATTAGTCTTGAATGCTTGCTCATGGGAGGAGGTGGCTGACCTATTCAAACTTTGTTTATGGGTTTGTAAGGAACCCATTAGCTCATAAAATATCATTTGCCTCAAATCCTTTAATTCTTCTATATCAACCACTATAGGGTCAAATCTAATTGGAAGGCTCCTCAACACCTTCTCAATGATCCTATGGTCTTTAAGAGTATTAACACATGTCTTCATTTGATTTACTATGTTCAATGTTCTTGTGAAGAATTCATTGATTGACTCATTATCCTTCATTTTTAGTGTCTCAAAGTCTCTTCTTAAGAGCTGTAACTTGATAAGTTTCACTTTCTTACTCCCTTGATATGCATTTTTTAAGATATCCCATGCTTGCTTAGAATGGATAGCTACTGCTATCCTAGGAAAGATTGAGTGAGCCAAAGCCATTTGTATGTAGCTAAGTTCTTTGGCATATTTCCTCCTATTCTCCTTTAACACATTATTTTATGCTTGAGTTAAGGCATTGAAGGTTGCTATGTCTACAACCTCATTGTAGTTAGCTTCAACCAACTCCCATAGCTCTTGAGAGTTGAATATTATCTTCATATTGATGCTTCACACATCATAATTTTTCCCATAAAACATGGGGGGTTGCTACCAAAACCCTAAAATTCTTGTTACCATGTTTAAATGCACTCACAACCTATTTTCCCTTCACCAACAGCTCTGATACTAGTTGTTGGAAAAAAATGATAAAACATTATTGGTTATATGGGAAGAAATTACCAAAAATATATAGGCCCAAGTGGGTAGAAAATAACCACCAATAGATATAAATAAGGGAGCAGATAAAATGGATAAGTAAACACTAAAACTTTCATATATTTAAATCTCAAAAATTTCTTCGACAATCATAGCTATAGATATATATAAAAACCTATGAAATTTCCTTGTTCTTGTCTAACTGTTGTCAACATATAACTCTCTTATGCCTCCTTGTTATGGGATCCTCTATTTTCCCTTTGCTACATGCTATTGTAGGATACTACAAGCTACTACTATAGGTTTCTATGGGCTACTATAGGTTGTTATGGGTTACTATTGTAGGCTATTGTAGTAGGCTACTATGGGTTACTCTATTTCTCTTCTTGATGCTTCTCTATCTCTCTCTCTTTGCCATGGGTTCCTATATGTTGTTATTGGCTACTACAAGCTACTTTCACTTTTTTTGCTTTATATATTCCATCTGTAATGGGCTACTATGTTGGAATGTTTTTTGTTTCTCACATTTCTCTTCTCTATAGCTATGTTGATTTTTATCTTCTTCAGTACATCTTCCTTATTTTTTATTCCTTTATAACAAAACTCACTTAACTCATCATTTTTCCACCCAAATCTAAATGGTAGACAAAATTTCAAATTTTAAAAAAATTGCATTTAATGATAGCAACTGTCATGGTCGGTAGGTAGCTATAGGAAGTCAAAATAATAATATTTTAACACATGCTTATTAATAATTATTAAGATTGAAGTATCAAAATATATTTTTAGTTTAACTCATATATATAGCAAGTTTTTGATGAGAAGTGATGGGTGTAGGGTTTTTTATGGTGACTAACATAATAGTAATGAAGATGGAGATTTGTGTAGCTAGAATTTACATCTTCGTTGCTTAATAACAAATCAATAATAGTTTTGGTAGATCATGGGTTGAATAGGGCACTTATTTATTTTCAAAACAATGAAGCCTTAAAATCAATGACCATTATAGGGAGTCTTGAAATGGAGTTGAAAGAGGTAATTCTGAGCACAACAAAAGATGATGCCTTCAAAGGTCCACTTCTGGTTGTGATGCTTCAAATGCTAGGTAACGTGGCATCTATTATCAATAACATAAATAAAATATGGGTTGAAAAACACCTTTATCTAACTAAAAAAATTTCCATTGGTGGAAAAAAAAATCAAAAAGGGCATCTATGGGGTGCAACAAGGGTTTGATTATAGGACATGCTTTCCCAGATCCTATGATAGCTGATGCAACACTGGATAGATATTTAATTATTATTATTTCATGAAAGTATCCTAAAATAGGGTGACCATGAGGCCCAAAGCATTTCTTATTGGGGGACTTAATGATTGGTTGGTTAGGGGCAGATGAAGAGGTTAATCACATGCTACCATTATATGTAAAGGCCCTTTCAAGGAAAGGATGAATTCAATCTCTATCCACTACTTAAGACATACCTACTATTACTTTTAAAAAGGAAGAACTCGAAGTGATAAATGATAGGGAAGATTGTATTTATTATAATGGAATAATTTGTCATTTCAATGGTCTATGGCCAAGTCTCTCTGGTCTTTATTACTAGATAAGGAGACATTGGTAGGCTCTAGTAGAAGGTAAGATTGAAATTAGTACCTGTGCTAGAGAAATCTTCTTTGTGATTTTTGATTTTGTTGAAGATAAATATTATGTATTTAAGGAATACTATTGGGCTTGGGATGAGTGCCACATGCTTTAAATCAAGCCCTAGTATTTAGATTTCAATCCTCACACAAAAAAATTTAACTCAAAATGAATCTGGATTCATCTACCAAACCTTCCTCTACAATTTTGGGACCAAAAAGTTTTCAAATCCATTAGAAATTCTATAGGGTAATTTTGATGGGAATACCCCTTAATCATAGGAATGGGTCACTCAATTTATGACCAAAGTTTTGTGAATCTAAATATCTCTAATGATTTACCACCGCAAGTGGAGATGAAAGTAAAGGATAGAACATGGGTCCAACCTCTAGACTATGAAGGGTTACCCTATAGATGCCATAGGTGTTTTCAAACTAGACATATGGTGAATAATTTTCTAAACATTAAACATTAAAAATAAACACTTGGTGGAAGGATGTTGGCTTAGAACATACAACAATGGAAGTGGATACTGGGAGTCTTACAACCCCTTAACTTGTATTCAGAATAATGTAGTATTTTTTTAAAACTAAATACTTTAAATTCATTCCATAGCAACCTACTTAGAAAGTTATATAAAAAATAACTTATAACATTAAAAATTCCAAATTCAAATACCAAAATGCATATAACCTATTACAACTGTAAGGAAAGTAAATACATTAGGGCTCAGCCATGACTAGTCCAATAATACAACAACTATTGATCAAGTATTTATAAATATATATTATAATTACATTTTATTTAGGCATTTATCCTTAATACTCAAAATATATACCATACCCTCTGGAGCTTGGGTCAAGCTAACTTGTGTATCTCAAATAATCTCAAGTGTGGTCTCCAAGTGAGTAGTACTATCATGGGGAGGGAGAGCATCATCTGAGTGCTTTTCCTCACCAACCATGGACCAATGATCCCCTACACTACTCCCATCAAGGAATGGCCCTCCCTTCATGGATGGGTAGATAGTGACAGCATGGAAAACCAAAGAACAAACAAGTACCCAAGTGTGTATGATTTTAAAAACTAAATATGTACTGTATCATAGAAAAACCCATTATATTGTAAGGTATCATACTGACATGTAAATAATAAATATCATAAGATAATGTCTCACTATACATTATTTAACTACAAGATTCATATTAATTACATCCTCTTTTCAATCATATCAAATCACATGCTAAACATAGGAGTAAGAAAAGTGTACAATTATTCCATTAACACATGAATGAATCTTACATTGTTGCCTATCCCAAACCAAAAATAATTTTTAAAATTTATACCACCTAAGTAAAATTCATATTAAACTGTAGTTTCCCAATTACTATAATAAGATCCAAACAAATACACCCCATGATATCTCATTTTATCATAGTCTAGTATTCTAAGACATACTACTAGTTTTTCCACAATCAGCCATACAAAGTAGTCATAAAAAAAATTCATAACTTCAATTCAATCAACTAGATATAGTAAATCAAGTCATAATTTTCAGAAACACATACAATTATTACCTAACATTCATTACACTCTCTAGGTTATATACACATAACCATGATGTCTTACTAACTATCATTAAACATATTGTTCAAAGAAACAATCAACACACATATATTTACATAAGTGTGGGTCTAGAGATAACAAATACAATATGTACCATTTAGGTATAACATAATTTATACTACAAAACCTTATGACATCCCATAATATCATTTATCATTGTGCTTTAGCACCCTAATCAAACATAAATAAATAGTCTTACACTAAACATAATAATGAAACAAGTACAAGATTATACCGCTTGGGTATACCCTAGATTATATTGCAAATTAGCAAAAAAACTTAGCATAATCTCTAGGCACACATTATGATGCACTATTTTTATGTTATAAAAGTCTACACACTTACACATATTAATACTATCACAATGTACTACACATAAGTTTTCATTACTATCTACATAAATATACTAACATTCGTTTATGACACAAATCAAGGTTTTAGAAGATTTCAAAATAATTCATTGAATATATATATATATATATATATATATATATATATAGCTTTACTCAATAATATAATCATCCCTATAATCAATCCGTATAGGTAAAGTTCAAATGTTCATGATAAGTTATATACAACTATTATTGGCAAATAAATTCTCAGATTTGCCATAGGGTTTCACCATCCAACTAACTTTTATTTCAAATATGATAAAGGGAATTAATTTACTAGTTATACACCAAAAATCCCATATATGTATACTATATTGAATGTTTTAAGCTCAGTTTAAATGTTCATGACTCAAACCCTATAGATTAATTCTTACTCTACCTATTACATAGAGTACTAGTTTCCATTCACAATAGGCAAACACATGCAAACCAAAAAGATATATTGACACTAGTTTTACCTAATCGACTTGTAATATTAAACCACATGTGTCAAATGACATATTTATTTAAGAACTCATGTTCAAACTATATTATGGTAATCTGAGGCAAAGATAAATTTATACCCATCATTCGATCTTACATTAAAGAGGAAACTTAGTTTCCTTCATACATTTATTATTTATTTCTAAATTGAGTATATAGAGCATTCCAACATTGATTTTGGATCTAGGGAGTAATACAAATAAACAAGTTTGAATTTGGAGTATTACTATTCTCCTACAAACCACTTTAGTATTTTAACCGTATCATGATTCTCAAAAGGATCCCATGATAATCATGCTCAACTAACACCACACGATATATATCATAAAACATATATAATTTTAATACCATATATTAAGCACCTAAAATTTAAATTAAAATAAAATCTTACATTTATATGCCCTCGAACGCATCACTTAATGAATACCTATGCCTTCCAACTCAGCTATTGAATCACTTTAGTATTCTTATCGAATCACATTATTTTAAACAACTCAGTGTTATATTTTTAAACTCAGCATTATATTTTATTATACATTCATCATTATATTTATTATATAATTTTAAAGACTAGGAATTCATAATAATGACTGGCATTTCATAATAATGACTAGGCATTTCATATAATTGGCATAGAGTTTCAGTTAAAATGACTTAGAATTTCAAATAATGGCTTAGTGTTTTAATAAAAATGCAGTCCATATCATTCAATCTAATCATTAAACTTATAATATTTATATCTAGACATGATGCCTCCATCCTATTATGATATTGGGAGTGATATTAAGACACTAATGTAACAAATAGTTCACTGCATTTAAAAGTATCGAATAATATGAAAGGGCAGAATTACCTTTTACCAAAATACAAGTCTCTAGTTTTAAAATGCAAACCTAAAAATGTTAAACAGGTCTAGATAAAGGGAACATATATATGTGTGTGTGTGTGTGTGTGTGTGTGTGTGTGTGTGTGTGTGTGTGTGTGTGTATATATGTATATATGTATATATATATGTATATATGTATATATATATATATGTATATATGTATATATATATATATATATATATATGTATATATGTATATATGTATATATGTATATATGTATATATATATATATGTATATATGTATATATATATATATGTATATGTGTATATATATATATGTATATATGTATATATATGTATATATATATATATATATATATATATGTATATATATATATATATGTATATATATATGTATATATATATATATATATATGTATATATATGTATATATATATATATATATATATATATATATATATATATATATATATATGGAACATAGGTCAATCTAGGTGGAACACAACTAATAGAAATACTTTATCCATTATAAACAATTAAAAATGTAGATGAGGGAGGAATTATGCAATTCAAGAGTAAAATGTAGCCAATAGAGTATATAACATTGTCCAATATCAATTTAAAATGTAGCCTATAGTATTTGAGATGTTAATCATGTAATTTTAAACACTGCTTGTAGATAGTAAATCATCAAACCTTAATGTATATATCATGTAATTTGCTATACTAAACATTGTTTGTGTATATAAGATGCCATCAAAACATCTTATTTAAAGACTTAAAACAATATAAAATGCAAGATTTAGAAAAGAAGCGCATGTCCTATCTGAAAGAAATATAGTCAATAGAATAATCCAAACAAATCATTTAAGCTTTTAGATGAATTTATGTTTCACATCCATAAAAATATTACACATAGAATTATAATTTACAAAACATATATGGTATAAATTTACTTGGAAAAATAATAATATTTCTATCTCTTGCTTTCTTCCGCTTCTCTCTAAATCTTGCCCTTTCTTCTATCTTCCTCTCTCCATTTGTTCTCCTTTTTAAATTTCATCAGAATTAATTTATAAAAATTCCTCGCGTCTCCATTTGTTGTGCTCCTTTTTTTCATGATACTTCTCACAATCTCCTCCATGCATGCCATTCACTTTGCATGCATTTTCTATCCATGCATGGAATCTTTTCTCCTTTCTTAACCGAAGTTATCTCACCTCCAAGACCATAGTCAACTTACCTTTAACTTTATTAATTAGTATTTAACACATATAATTTGTTCATTAAGGACCTTTATGCCCTATTACCCATGTTATATCAACATAAGTTTGGGTTGATCAATTAAAGTAATGATAACCAATTCTTAACTTTAAATGTATTTTCATGCAATCCATATTCTATCTCATAAACTGGGACTCAACCAAAGACTACATGCATAACTAGATAATTATCCCTATTATTAGCAATGTCAAAATTAATAATTACTTTATAAGTCATTTAAAAAAGGTTGATTATCTAAAAAAATTAGTATTTAATTTGGATAGTCCATATAGGAAATTAGCATAGGTATTATATTAAATACGAACATAATAATTATTGTCTAAACTGATATTTCAAACATTTTAATGTTATATCTTCAAATTTATTTTCCTAGTATATTATTAAGGTTAGTTCATATTTTCAACTATCTTTAAAAATATGTAATAAATAACATGCGTTACTAGTTTACTAGGAATAATATCACACAAACATAATAATCATAAAAATTAAATCCATACAACTAACTAACCAGAAAAAAAAGTTAACAAGTTATTCAATTGTGTGTGTGTAGGGTCACTAGCAATTCCTCTGTCATCCCTTAATCATTTCATTTAGTCCTTCTTCTCTAATGATGATGTCCCTCATCAAGCTCTAAGGGTAGGATCAATCTTGCATCCACATTGTAACAAGTAGGTAGTTAGTCTGAGTCATCATAAATATCAACTAATGATGCAAAACTAACAAATACATATCCACAATGTATAGAATAATAAAATACAGCTACCACATTATGTATCTTAATTAAAAATATCACTGTCTCATAATAGTATATGTCATAAATCTCACATAAAATTAATAATAATCAGTTGATAACCATATAAATCTATGGATTCTAAGGTTATAAAATATTAGATGAAATTAGGATGTAACATTCTCCTCCCTAAAATTGGTCATCATCCTAATAACATTTATTCAATCCATAGTTCTAAATAACAAACAAAGTTAATAGAATTTTAAAATATAGTATCATGTATCAAGTCATGCAAAAAAATGAGAAAACAACCTATAAAACTCATCAAAGTTATCCCAATTAGTACAAATTTTAGAGTATTGGTCCCACAATAACCTACTTTGTGATATTTTCTATTATGATTTTTTTTTTGTGAAAGTCACTTACACTAATTGGTTCTATCATGACCACCTTAGGGTCCAACACCACAAGATACGTCTATAATATTTCATTAAAAGTTTCACTGACTTCCCCAAAAGCACATGAGATCATCACAAAAGCCAAAATAAATGACTATGAAGAGTTCCACAAAACCTTCTAGCCCCTATGCACATCTCTCTTAACCTGAAAAGTGTATTTCTCATTATATAAAAAATTATTTAGAGAACCTAGCAAGAATAATGTGTATACGTTAATATTATTGCTACTATGTGTAGATTTGAATAAGTATAACATGTCAATACTATCACTACTCAATGGAGCTCCCAACAAATATGAAGATCAATAAGAATTAGAAATATTACATTTTTAATGTACACAAAATCATGGAATACCCATCCATAGTATACATATGTATGGCCATATGACTGAATTTGACAAGTTCATCTCTCAAATCCAATTCAATAACAACCAAGTCAATGTGAGGCTAAGTAGGATATTGTCTTATTGCTTATAACTCATGTTCTTAATTCACCACTCTTCCCTTAGGTCTTCATGACCTAATGATCTTCATAATTTGCACAAGGTTCAATGAAATAAAATCTATACTAACAGATCATAGGAAGAAATACTATATGCTAAATGATTCCAGATATACCAACATACATACAAGAAAAACCATACAATTATTTTGTAATTGCATTAAGTTACCACTAGCCAAACATAACTAGTATCATATTCTGCAACTTAATCTATATTTTTATATTCATAGTAAAGAGGAAATAACATCATAATTAACATAACATAAAAATGATAAGGATTATACCATCCTTACAACCTTATAAAGGAATAAGAGAGATAATGTATCCCTACTTGCTCGATTAAAACTCAACAAGTTACAATTTTATCTCAACCCTTTTAGTCTACCAAGATGTTCTACACATCTTATACCTTGTTCCTGAAGAAAGTTACATATAAAACTCTTCAAAACAACATGATTAAAAAAGAGAATAATACCAGTCTAAACAAGGGTAATAATAACATAATAATTATAATAAGCTAAAATTAATATAAATTCAAGGTTTGCAATTCTTTGAGGTCAAATTAACAAGTTAGATAAAATAGTGACTCTAAAAAGTCACAAGTGGAAAGTAGAGAGCTAACATATTAAAAACAAATCTCCTACATACCCTCACATGGAAAAAGGAAACACCACAATCCATGTTACCAATCACTATTCACTTACCAAAATTTTAAGTGTAGTATTATAACTTACCTCCACAACCAGAAGGAAAAATACTAACCCTAAAAAAAATGCATCAATACTTCCAATCCTAAAACTTTTCTCAACAAGAAGTAGAAAACACTATCCCACAAACTCAAGAGAATAAGATTAAAACAACAATTCAGAAATAAGTTTCCACTTAAGGAAACACTAAATTAGCATCTTAAAACTATGAATCTTCTCGATATCTTAAAATGATGATAGAAATACTTAAATCAAAATCACTTCATGCTTTTAAAAACATTCACAACATAAATGGTGAAGGTGATTTGATTACCATGAAATATGTAATCAAATTCAAGGTGTTCAATCTAAAGGATCAAGAATATGGTAGAGTTGCCTTGTCCACAACTTATGAACTATGCCATATACATACCTACCTAAAATACCTTAAATAACCACTACCAATGAGACACTCTATAAACTAACCTTTAACAATTCTAATTGGGTATGAATGCTCTTAGGGTACACACTCAATGTACCATACATACATTTTCTTCTACTCTATGTTAAATAAAAAGGTATAAAAATGTTAATGAACTCATTAGGTCTTAGAGTTTGAACCATAGCTCTGATACCATAGGTTACAACCCCTCAAGTTATATTTAAAATAATGTAGTAATTTTTTAACTAAATACTTTACATTAACTCCACATAAACCTACTTAACAACTTATCCAAACAATAACTTAAAATAATAATAATTCCAAATTCAAATACTGAAATGCAATATAGCTTGTTACAACTATAAGGAAAGTAAATACATTAGGGCTCAACTACAGCTAGTCCAATAATACATCAATTTTTATTCAAGTATTTACAAATATATATTACAATTACATATCTTTCAGGCATTCAGCCTTAATACTTGAAATAGATACTATGCCCTCTATAGCTTGAGTCAAGCCAACTCATGTATCTTTGACAATCTCAAGTTTTGTTTCCAAGTGATTAGTACTATTATGGGGAGGGATAGTATCATTCAAACACTTTTCCACACTAACCATGGACCAATGATCCACCACACTAATCCCATAAGGGAATGGCCTTCTATTCACAAATGGGTAGATAGTGATGGTGCGTGAAACTATAGAACAAGAAAGTACCCAAGTGTGTATGTTTTTAAAAACTAAACATGCAGTGTATCATATAAAAACCCATTCTATTTCAAGATATAACACTAACATATAAATCATACATATTATAAAATGTTTCACTATACATTATTTAACTACAAGATTCTTACTAATTGCATCCTCCTAGTAATCATATCACATCACATGATAAACATAAGAGTAAGTAAGGTGTACAATTATTCCATCAATGCATGAATGAATTTTACATTAATGCCTATCCCAAACCATAAATAATTCCTATAGTTTATACCAACCAAGTAAAATTACCATTAAGCTACAATTTCCTAACTACTATAATAAGATCCAAACAACTACACCCCATGATATCCTATATTATTATAGTCTAGTGTTCTAAGACATACTACTAGTTTTTCTACCATCAATCATACAAAGTAGTCATAAATACATAGAATCATTATTTGAATTCAATTAACTATACATAGTAAAATAAGTCATAGTTTCCAAAAACACATACAAGTCTTACCTAGCATTCGTTACACTCTCTAGGTTGTATGCACACAACCATGATGTCCTATTAACTGTCACTAAACATATTGTTCAAAGTAACAACATATATATATATATATATATATATATATATATAGGTGTGGGTCTAAACATAAAAAATATAATATGTATCATTCGAGTATAACATACTTTTATACTGTAGAACCTTATGAAATCCCATAATATCATAGATTATTGTTCTTGAGCACCCTACTCAAACACAAACAAATAATATTATACTCAAAATAATAATAAAGTAAGTACGATATTATATCGCCTAGGTGTACCCTAGATTATACTATAAATTAGCAATCATAAGTAACATAATTTTTAGGCACACACCACGATGCACTATTTTTATGCTATAAAAGTATTAAAAACTCTCTCAAATGTACTACACATAAGTTTTCATTACTATCTACATAAATATACTAACATTCATTTATGACAAAAATCAAAGTTTTGGAAGATTTCACAATAATTCATTGAAACCTTGGTTTACAAGCATATACATACATATGTACATACATACATACATACATTCATATATATATATATATATATATATATATATATATATATATATATATATATATATATATATATATATATATATATATGTATGTATGTATGTATGTATGTATGTATGTATGTATGTATATTGCTATCTTTACTCAATAATCTAAGCATCCCTATAACCAATCCATATAGGTAAAGTTCAACTATATATATAATATGGAATGGTTATAGGGATGCTCGAATTATTGCTATCTTTACTCAATAATCTGAGCATACCTATAACCAATCCATATGGTTAAAGTTCAAGTATTTATGATAAGTTATATACAACTACTATTGTCAAGCAAGTTCTCAAATTTACCACAAAATTTCATCATCGAACTAACTTCTATCTTGAATGTGATAAAGAGAATTCATTTACTAGTTATACATACAAAATCCCATCTATGTATACTATATTGAATGTTTTAAGCTCGGTTTGAATGTTCATGACTCAAACCCTATAAATTAACTCTTGCTCAACCTATTACTTACAATACTAATTTCCATTCACAATAAGCAGACTCATGCAAACAAAAAAGATATACCGACACTAGTTTTACCCAATCAACTTGTAATATTAAATCACATGTGTGAAAGGACATATTTATTTAAGAACTCATGTTTGAACTATATTACGGGAATTCAAGGAAAAATAAAGTTATACCCATCATTCGATTTTGTATTAAAGAGGAAACTTAGTTTCCTTCATACATTTACTATTTCTTTCTGAACTAAGTATACAAAGCATTCCAACATTGATTTTGGATCCAGGGAGTAATACAAATTTTGAGTATTACTATTCTCCTACAAACCACTTTAGTATTTTAACCATATCATGACTCTCAAAAGGATCCCATGATAATCATGCTCAACTAACACCACATGATATCATAAAACATATATAATTTTAATACCGTATATTAAGCGCTCAAAAGTCAATCTAAAATCAAATCTTAACATTAAATCCCTTGAATGCATCACTCAAAGAACACCTATATTGTCCAACTCATTTGTTGAATCACTTTAGTATTCTAACCGAATCACATTATTTTAAATAACTCAATGTTATAGTTTTAAACTTAGTGTTATATTGATTATACACTCAACATTATATTTTTAATTTCAACATTATATTTATTATACACTCAGCATTATATTTTTAAGGACTGGGTGTTTCATAATAATTACTGGAATTTCATAATAATGATTGAGCATTTCATAGAATTGGCTCAGCATTTTAATTAAAATGACTTAGCATTTCAAATAATGGCTCAACATTTCAATAAAAATGCAGTCCATATAATTCAATCTAGTCACTGTACTTATAATATTTATATCTATACATGATGCCTCCATCCTATTATGATGCTAGGAGTGATATTAAGATGTTACTATAACAAATAGTTCATTGCATTTAAAAGGATTGAATAATATGAAAGGAAATAATTCTCTTTTATCAAAATGTAGGTCTCTAGTTTTAAAATGCAAACCTAAATATTTGAAATGTAGGTCTACACAAAGGGAACACAGATTTGTATATATGTGGGACATAGGTCAATCCAGATGGAACACAACCAATAGAAATACCTTGTCCCAGAAATAGTTACAATGCAATCTCTATTAAAAGAAATTAAAAATGTAGATGAGGGAGGAATTATGGAGTATATAATGTTGTCCAATATCAATTTAAAATGCAACCTATAGTATTTGAGATGTTGATCATGTAATTTTAGATGTTGCTTGCAATATGATATACTAAACGTTCTCTATTTATATAAGATACCATCAAAACGTCTTCTTTAAAGACTCAAAACAATATAAAATGCAAGCCTTAGAAAAGAAGTGTAGGTCCTAGCTGAAAAAAACATAGTTAATAGAATACTCCAAACAAATCATTTTAGCTTTTTGATGAATTTCTAGTTCACATCCATAAAAATATTACACATGGAATTATAATTTATAAAACCTACATAATATGAATTTTCTTGGAAAAAGAAAAAGCTTGTTATCTCTTGTTTTCTTTCGCTTCTCTCCCTTTCTTCTATCTTCCTCTCTCCATGTGTTTTCCTTTTTAAATTTCATCATACTTAATTTATAAAATTCCTCACCTTTCCATTTGTTTCACCCCTTCTTTACATGATACTTATCATATTCTCCTCCATGCATGCCATTCACTTTGCATGCATTTGTTATCCATGCATGGCATTGTTTCTCCCTTCTTAACTGAAGTTATCTCACCTCCAAGACCATAGTCAACTTACCTTTAACTTTATTAATTAGTATTTAACACATATAATTTGTTCGTTAAGGATCTCTATGCCCTATTACCCATGTTATCTCGACATAAGTTTAGGTTGATCAATTAAAGTAATGATAACCTATTCTTAGCTTTAAATGTAATTTCATGTAGTCCATATTCTATCTCATAAACTCGGACTCAACCAAAGACTACATGCATAACTAGATAATTATGCCTATTATTAGCAATGTCAAAATTAATAATTACTTTATAACTCATTAAAAAAAAAGGCTTATTATCTAAATATTGTAGTATTTAATTTGGATAGTCCATATAGGGAATTAGCATAGGTATTATATTAAATACTAACATAACAATAATTGCCTAAACTGATATTTCAAACATTTTAGTGCTATATCTTCAAATTTATTTGCCTATTCCATTATAAAGGTTAGTTCATATTTTCAACTATCTTTAAAAAGATGCAAAAAAAATAACATGGATTACTACTTTACTAGGAATAACATCACATGAACATAATAATCACATAAATTAAATCCATACAACTAGCTAACCAAAAATGGAGTTAACAATTATTCTCTTATATGTATGTGTAGGGTCACTAGAAATTCCTCTGCCATCCCCCAATCATCCCATTTAGTCCATCCTCTCTGATGATGATGCTCTCCCTCATCAAGCTTTGAGGGTAGAATCAATGTTGCATCCACCTTGTAATAAGTAGGTAGTTAGTGTGAGTCATGATAAATATCGACCAATGATACCAATATAAAAAATACATATCCATAATGTACATAATAATAAAATATAGCTATCACATTATGTATACTAATTAACAATATCACTATCTCATAACACTATATGTCGTAAAGCTCACATAAAAGTAATAATAATCAGTTGCTAATCATATAAATCCATGGATTTTAAAGTTATAAAACATAGAGTGAAATTGGGATGTAACAAGGAGTGAGGACCCATAGGTGGTTCCTGAAATGCCTATGGAAAAGGTGAATCTAGAGGATAATCTACTAGTGTTTCAAAAAATATCAATATTAGGCCTATAGAAATTTTAGCTCTAGGAGGGAAGGTAGTGGCAAAAGAGATGAAGGCTCAGGCTCCATTAAACATTATTATAGTTGATTCATTGGAATTAGATATCTCCATTTTCTTTGATAAAGGGGGTGAGGGAGATTAGACAGTAGTTAGTAATGAGAAAAGGGGTCATGGTAAGAAGGAGATGAAACCATCCAGTATGATCCTCAGATCCAAAAAATATAAAATCATGGGAGGATCCTATTTATTTGTTTGTTACTTATTTATTGTTTTGTTGCTACTTATTTGAGTTGTAGATGTATTTGATCATTCTAACTCTTTAGGCCACATCTATTTGTGTTGTTGTTCTATGATTTGTTGGTAGAGGAGTTTCATTATGTTTTGTATGATATATCTTTTTCTCCATTGTAAAAGGGAAGGGTCCCTTTCAAAACCCCTACTTTACCAATAATATTGTATTATTCATAAAATAAGATTTTTTAAAGGGACCCTCCCCTTTTACAATATAAAAAAAGATAGATCATACAAAGCATAATAAAACTCCTTTATCAACAATATGTATGTATGTATGTTTGTATGTATGTATGTATATGTATGCATATGTGTATGCCTATCTATATCTATATCTATATATACATCTACATATACATATAAATACACACACACACACACACAAATATAGATATAGATATATACATATATGTATATGTATATCTATATATGTATATATACATATACATATATATATATGTGTGTATATATACATATACATATATATGTATATATACATAAATATATACATACATACGTACATAAATGAATTCTATTATGATGGTATGTAGTTAGGTCACATCAAGTGTCAAACTTATAATGCTCATTAATGAAGACAGTCTCTTCATAGTGGGAAATCATAGAGGAGCAACCATTTACAACACCAAATTAGATTAGTGGGTTACCAATATTAATTTGGCATCGAGGTTATCTCTGAGAAGTAAAGCAATTTTTGGACAGGGAAGATTCTATTTCATTAAGAAGTGGGCAGTCGTAATTATAGATTATGATATAAATCAATCAACATGGAGAAAAATGGAAGGTCCGATGGCATAGGAGCCTCTAGATTTTGCACAACTGGTGAGCTATGAAGGACATGTTTTTGTGGTTATCTCAACCAATAATTTATTTTTCTCTCTAAAGATAATATGAGTATCAGTATATAATTATTGGTACAAATAATTTTATTCTACTTATAAAAAAAAGGTAATTTTATTACTTTAAAATAAATTCCTGATTATTTCAATGATTTTTTTATTAGTAGAAAATAACTATTTTATAATAATTAATAAGAATGAAATATTAAAAAATACTGTTGGTTTAACTATTATGTATATATATATATATATATATATATATATATATATATATATATATATATATATATATATATATATATATATATATATATATATATATATATATATATATATATATATATATATGATGGCTATTTACAATGGTCTGTAGTTAGGTCACATGAAGTGTCAAACTTACGATGCCAATTAATGAAATTCATAAAGTCAGATCAAATCACCACCCAATCATCCCATCACATTGTATACAATTGGTCACATGCTAACTAAGGATGATGGTCTAAGAGCTTTGAATTTAAAGCTACCATAATGATTGTTGAAGAGTTAACACATTATGGAGATTACATCCCAAAAAATACAATGGTGAATGGAAGACAAAAACGTCATCATCAAATGCTTCTAATGCATTGTCAACATGAGAGTTAATGAAAGTTAGGATTTAGAGTATGCCACTTGGAACAAATCCCCAAACTAGAGGAAACACCACATGCTAGGAAGAAGAGAGTACATTATTTGACTTGAGCCTTTATATTTCCATTTGTGTAAGCATACCAACATGAAAAATATGCTAAAATATATTATATCTAGTAGGAAGCAAGGTGAAGTCCCCCAAGAGATCCATCTTCCACATAAGAAACTCTAGCCTAAAAGGATGAAAAAGTGTATGAATCCAATACCATGTAGACTAGGAATGGGATCAGAACTACAAAAGATGCTTAATTATCTTAGGTTGATGACAAGTTAGGGAAATAGGATTTGAAACCCCCATGTGCTTAAGCTAGTCACCAATGGGCAAACCCTGATAAGGAACACACCAAAGGAAATGAGCCTTTTTGGGCTCAATGGGAGCAACCCAAATAATGGTAAATCTTGTGGACCAGACTACAAGGCTAGATCAAAGGTTCCATCAGTGATTGAGAGTATCATTTTGAATATGTTGGAAAACTAAAAGATTATACCCCTGATGTGGAGAATAATTATTAAAAGGAGTGGTCGTAGGCCAATACCAATCCTTCCAATAGGGAGTAAGGGAGTTAAATCTGATCTTATGAAGATACTCATCAGGTTTGGATCCTTGAATATATGTAGTAGAATTAGCATATGTATTATTTAAGTTAAATTTGTTCTAAACCAAATGCCAAGGAAGCCAAGAGTGGCTGCTTTACAAAATATATCCTCAATATTTTTGACACCTTTTTTAAACAACCTTAAGCTCTTGAACCAAGGGATCAAGGCAAATGAAACATTATGAAAATTCAATTTGAAATGCCACCAAATGGAATGAGAATTCATAAAGAGACCATTCCTAAAATGCTCTCCCACCCAAATAAGATGGAGTTTGATTTTCTCCCAAACTTTAAAAATGATCTAAATAACAAAAGTACCATTAATGAATAGGGGTTATGAGAAGAGTATGTAACCCAAGACCTTGTAATGCTCTTCTGCCATAAGGAACCCCCCTGAGCGATACAATGATGAATCAAGATCTTCTAGGCTTCATCACCTTCCAATACTTTGATAACCCATTTAATGTTGATAGTAAGACCTTAAAGCCTAATATCCATGAGTCCTAGACCACTTGCTTCTTTAGACCAACAAAAAATATCCCATGAAATTATATGAAATTCCTTATAACCTTTAGAATTAGCCCATAGGAAATCTCTTAGATGATTGTCCAACCTACCATAGGCAATATTATAAGGAGCCCAACAGGGAGAATAATAAACATGAGTAGCTACCAACACTTTGGAGAAAATCTAAAAAAATTTACCCAAAGATAAGGATTTTATGATGCAAAAATAAGTTTTCTTCTCAACCCTTTGAACCACATAAGACCACAAGTTAGTTAGAGAGGCTTGAAAAATGAAATAAATACTAAGAAACTTAAATTGACCACCTAGGATAAATTATTTCTATTGATATTATAATCACATTACCAAGAAGCTCAATCCAAACTGAGTGCTAAAAATTTCAATATAAAGTCATCAATTTGGATTCATCTTATAAGAGAAAAAATTATGTAGTTGTTTACTTGAAGGAAGAGTTGGAGGCAAAAAAAAAGCATTTGGGAAAATTCAACAAGAGATTACCCAATATCAAATAGCATGAAAAATAGTTCTTAGTGATGTGATAAGACCTCAAAAGAAAATAAGAACAATTTTAGTGTCTTTAAAAATCACAATGGATTCTTCAGGATGAGATTCATTAGAAAGAATAGGTCTATATTGAAAAAGTCCAAAAATTCAAAAAGTCTTTAGAGGAAGCAATTTCATGCCTTTGTGCAGAGGAATACGTAGAAAATGAGTATCATAATCAACTGAAGAGGTTGCAATAAATAATTGAGAGAGATCCAGCTACCTGTGAAACCTCATATGTTAAGGCATAAGAATACCAAAATTAATTGTGAACATTGCAGTAAGAGATACTGGTAGCTGCCAAACATGTGTTGACTATTTTAGAGAATTAAAGAAAGGACTAATAAAGAGATTTTTCTTGATGCCATAAAGGTGAAAGACTATAAGATAGAAGAGATGAAAGACCAATTAATCTATTTTGAATAAAGTTTGAATGGATTGATCCGTCAAGTGGAGACATGGGTTCAACTGTAGTCACATTACAAGCAATTATTAGATCTACAAATAAGAAAGATTAAGTCTTTGATTGTTGTTAATGCAAAACTTGATTCAATTTCAAAGCAACTTTTAGATAAAGAGAAAGAAAGGGATTTTCTCCATAAATGCATTCAAAGTAAATAATTTGATAGGGGGAGTTAAAGAAGGAAAGTGAAAAACTCATTGTAGAAAAGACATCTATCATTGAATGCATCAAAACGGAGGAAGAAAATATATAAAAAACTAAGGAGAATGAGCAAATCAAATTGGATTTGCCAGAGACATGAATTATATTGGAAGCCACAAAGTTAGAATTGACTAACTAAGATAGAAATATCATAGAATTGCAAGAAAAGATAAAACAAGGTATGGTGCTTCACCAAAAACAAGGTTTGGAGGGTTTACTCAAATAATTTAGGGCATGTCTTCTATAAAAGGAAGACCAAACATCTAAATTTGAAATTATAGTTAAATAGTTTATAAATGAAGTTGTAGTTGCTAAACTACCATTGGTTCCTGTGTTCCATGACCCACTTAGTCTCAAGGCAACTTGCTTTTTGTAACGCTTTATGTTGGGCCTTCACTTAGGCAATCGTTAGTCTCATAAACTATGGAAACCCTCTCTATTTACATTCTAAGGGGATGAGTGGCCAGCACTAATTAATACGTTGATGCATTAAACTTTGATAAAATATTAGACATTGCATTGCTTAATAAATAAATGCATATGTTTTTCGCATGGGATAGGGGTCATAACAAAAACCAATTATGGGCATGATGCACACTTGGCTTACACTTGTAATTAATGTTATTTTGTTCTGCTAATAAGTGTAGAACTAAAATTTTAGAAATGAATATGAGTAAATAACATCGAAGGAATATACAAAAAATTTAGATCAATTTTTATAATTGTTATAATAATAAAAAAAAATTATGTATTTTTATTGGTTGAATGGAATTGTATTAATTAGAAACTGATTCCTTTAGTTATACCTTGATAGGTACTAATAATAAATAGGTCTACATAAAAAATCAATTCAAGTATATAGCCTATCGACATAAATCTTGGTAAAATAAAGATTTAAGTAAGTTCACTCTAGCAAACAAAGAGCCTTGAAATATGAAGCTACATACCCCTTTTCTATTGAATCTATAGTTTAGTTTTATTCCAGTAGTTTTATGGACTATATTTGTCTCATATATAATGATAAAATTTATCTATCTTTATCTCACAAGAATATTAAGAGTTGTAGTTTAATGAGCCTTTATTCTATGGAGAGGCTTCACAAGTTTTAGTTTATAGTCCACAAGAAGAAATAACAATTCTTTGACATAAAGAGTCATATTTGTCTACATCGTAAAATTAAGGGAGTCATGCAACATGTGTCATGCACTTATGTCTGAAGAGCTATCCCTATATTCCCTTATTTTAAATAAAAAATAACACCTATTAGAATTAAAGCAAAAACAACTAATGCATTTTTGTTCACTAGACTTAATATGGCACATTCTTCTTCCAATTTCATGTCACTTGTGCTCCCATTTGTTTTTACCTCATCTCAATCAAATTCAATTGAGGGGAGAGTGTGCAGCTAAAGATGCACACAATTCATAAAGGCTAGATATGGGATGGGGTGTGCCACAAATACCAATGTATGCTCAGATCTTGTAATAAATTTTGGTGTGAGAGAACAAGTATTTGTGTTTGTTGCTTCAACACTTTTTGGGTAATACCTAACGCTACGTGTTATTGTTTGAATACCCTAAAAAAAAATTTAAACAAACATGTAGTATATATAACCACCCTACACATGGAAGAAATCAAAACAAATATTAGATGAATCTTTGCTGAACATATCACAATGAAGATGTCTATGATGTAATAATATAACTTTTATAAAATTAAAAAAACAACCAAGTAAGATGTTTTTTTTTTTTTTTTTATTAGTTTTATTTATGAATAATTCCACTCTAAGATGTGACATATATGAGTATAAAATTTTAATAATGAAAAAAGAAAGGAATCCCGTTGATAGGATTTTCACTTTCAATTTAGTCCCAATTTTTTCTCCTATTTTTTGACCAACTTATTTTTCAATAATGAAATTTAAACAACTCTATGATGATATAACTTTCATAAAAAATATTAATTTCACCAACAAATCGCATTAGTCTAAGATGTAACACCCACAATTATTTTAAAAAAAAAAGAAAAAAAAATCTTGTTTATAAAAAATTCAAACGAAATCTTAATGATAGGACTTTCAAATAAAATCTTATTGATAGAATTTTCACATTCAATTTAGTCATAGTGTTTCTCTTAATTTTCTATTAAATTGTTTGTCAATGTAATTTTTAAACAAGCTTGTTATTAGTAAAATAAAAATGAAATCTTTTTGATAGGATTTTCATTTTCAATCCATTCTAAGTGTTTCTCCTACTCTTTAACAAAGTTGTTTCTTAACATAATCTTTAAGTAAGCTTATTATTGATAAACAACAACACCACTGATGATGATGGTGGTGGTGGTGGTGGATTCGTGGCCTCTCACCTATTGGAAACAATCAAGGTCATAATCCTCATAAAGCTAATAAATGTATTTGTTATTATGCCAAATCTATAATTATGAAATCACTTAACAAGTGGACGTCATGAGAGCTAATTTGATTTTGACATGATTCCATGTCCGATGAGTGGCTCGAATCAGTATTGCATTATTGCTAATATAAGGAAAAGATATTAAAGTCCCATAGTCTATCTTGTAGTGTCTATTCATCCACGCTGCCAATATGTTGACACCTATAGTAATTACATCAGTATTAAGAATACATAGAAATACCATACTCATACCCATTAAAGAAAGGGCAAGGGCATACAAAACATGCAAATAGTGAATATTTCAAGGTTAGTGTAGTGGTGATGGTGAAGGTCAATGACAAGGTGTTTTAGAGGATATCGTACACTAGGGGGGTATATCGTACATTAGTGCTAGATTCAGGGTACTTGTTGGATTTACGTGACCTACATCACCTATTACAAAGGGGTTTGTAGCTTGCAGAGTGGTAACATCTTTGATTTGTCATTTCCTATTGTACAAAGTGGATGAAGATGTCATGAGAGCTGAGTTGATTGTAGCATGACTCCACGTCTGATGTACAACTCAAATCAAAAATACAATATCACTAATGTGGGGATAAAATGTTAAAATTCAAAAATCTATATTATTACTTCCATTCATCAATATTACTGATATATTGACCCATGTAAATAAAAAATTCATCCCTTTCAATGTTACTTGCACCATCCGACAACTGCTAATTTATAGATAAAATTGAATAGGAAAACATAGTCTCGTCTTACGCAATGAGAAGATTTTGTGTTGAATTTCTTCCCTTGCTTGATGCATTGATGACGATGGTTTGTTGAGTTTGTTAAATGAATCTGGCGATGTGAGTGGTTTCTTATCCGTAAGCCTAACAAACGAACACCCGTGATAGCTAATGATGTCATTGATAGCAACACCTGTGGTTTCTTTGTTGGTTGAATTTTTTTATCACATATCGGAGGAGGAATATGCAGTCTGAGATATGGAAAAACCTTCGGGAACCCATTTTGGAGATAATCATGGCCAAATTAGATGTGGAAAGCCTGGCGAGATTCAAGTGCGTATCCAAAATATATAGTTGTCTTATTTATTTGCCTTCATTCACATTTCATCGCTTCAAAATGCACGACACCGGGCCATGGTTGTTAATGTTTTACAAGCAAGATCAGCACCAAATTTGCAGAGCCTACGACACCTTGAGCGAAAAATGGCATATAATTTCACTGGAATTTCTTCTTTATAATCGTCTGGTGCTGCTGATGGAATCTTCACAACTCCTCTACTTCACAATGGACAACTGTATAATCTTGTGCAATCCTCTGCGAAAAACATGGCGATGAATGTTTAATCCCTCTTAATTTATTAAGAAATACAAAGCTCCGCCCAAGTCGCCCGGCCATTGCAATGGCCACTCTCACCACCGATGAATCACAGAGGAGCGACGATTTACTAATACTGATCCGGCGCCGAAGTCGTGGTATTGGAGAAGTGAAGCAGTTTTCTACTATTTCATTACTAATACTGATCAATGGGTGACTAATACTGATATAGAGCCTCTTGGCTTTTGGGCGGAGGATGATGGAAGGTCCGATGGCGTATGAGCCTCTTGGATTTTGGGTGGCTGGTGAGCTATGAAGGGCGTGTTTAATTTGTGGTGGGGGATGGGGGCAAATGCCTATGGAAAAGCCGGATCCAGAGGATAATCCTACTAGTTTTTCAGAAAAGGTCAATATTAGGCCTGTAGAAATTTTAGGTCAATATTAGGCCTGTAGAAATTTTATTACTTTAAAATAAATTCCTGATTATTTCAATGATTTTTTTATTAGTAGAAAATAACTATTTTATAATAATTAATAAGAATGAAATATTAAAAAATACTGTTGGTTTAACTATTATATATATATATATATATATAAACATACATACATATGATGGCTATTTACAATGGTCTGTAGTTAGGTCACATGAAGTGTCAAACTTACGATACCAATTAATGAAATTCATAAAGTCAGATCAAATCACCACCCAATCATCCCATTACATTGTATACAATTGGTCACATGCTAACTAAGGATGATGGTCTAAGAGCTTTGAATTTAAAGCTACCATAATGATTGTTGAAGAGTTAACACATTATGGAGATTACATCACAAAAAATACAATGGTGAATGGAGGACAAAAACGTCATCATCAAATGCTTCTAATTCATTGTCAACATGAGAGTTAATGAAAGTTAGGATTTAGAGTATGCCACTTGGAACAAATCCCCAAACTAGAGGAAACACCACATGCTAGGAAGAAGAGAGTACATTATTTGACTTGAGCCTTTATATTTCCATTTGTGTAAGCATACCAACATGAAAAATATGCTAAAATATATTATATCTAGTAGGAAGCAAGGTGAAGTCCCCCAAGAGATCCATCTTCCACATAAGAAACTCTAGCCTAAAAAGATGAAAAAGTGTATGAATCCAATACCATATAGACTAGGAATGGGATCAGAACTACAAAAGATGCTTAATTATCTTAGGTTGATGACAAGTTAGGGAAATAGGATTTGAAACCCCCATGTGCTTAAGCTAGTCACCAATGGGCAAACCCTGATAAGGAACACACCAAAGGAAATGAGCCTTTTTGGGCTCAATGGGAGCAACCCAAATAATGGTAAATCTTGTGGACCAGACCACAAGGCTAGATCAAAGGTTCCATCAGTGATTGAGAGTATCATTTTGAATATGTTGTAAAACTAAAAGATTATACCCCTGATGTGGAGAATAATTATTAAAAGGAGTGGTCGTAGGCCAATACCAATCCTTCCAATAGGGAGTAAGGGAGTTAAATCTGATCTTATGAAGATACTCATCAGGTTTGGATCCTTGAATATATGTAGTAGAATTAGCATATGTATTATTTAAGTTAAATTTGTTCTAAACCAAATGCCAAGGAAGCCAAGAGTGGCTGCTTTACAAAATATATCATCAATATTTTTGACACCTTTTTTAAACAACCTTAAGCTCTTGAACCAAGGGATCAAGGCGAAGGAAACATTATGAAAATTCAATTTGAAATGCCACCAAATGGAATGAGAATTCATAAAGAGACCATTCCTAAAATGCTCTCCCACCCAAATAAGATGGAGTTTGATTTTCTCCCAAACTTTAAAAATGCTCTAAATAACAAAAGTACCATTAATGAATAGGGGTTATGAGAAGAGTATGTAACCCAAGACCTTGTAATGCTCTTCTACCATAAGGAACCCCCCTGAGAGATACAATGATGAATCAAGATCTTCTAGGCTTCATCACCTTCCAATACTTTGATAACCCATTTAATGTTGATAGTAAGACCTTAAAGCCTAATATCCATGAGTCCTAGACCACTTGCTTCTTTAGACCAACAAAAAATATCCCATGAAATTATATGAAATTCCTTATAACCTTTAGAATTAGCCCATAGGAAATCTCTTAGATGATTGTCCAACCTACCATAGGCAATATTATAAGGAGCCCAACAGGGAGAATAATAAACATGAGTAGCTACCAACACTTTGGAGAAAATCTAAAAAAATTTACCCAAAGATAAGGATTTTATGATGCAAAAATAAGTTTTCTTCTCAACCCTTTGAACCACATAAGACCACAAGTTAGTTAGAGAGGCTTGAAAAATGAAATAAATACTAAGAAACTTAAATTGACCACCTAGGATAAATTATTTCTATTGATATTATAATCACATTACCAAGAAGCTCAATCCAAACTGAGTGCTAAAAATTTCAATATAAAGTCATCAATTTGGATTCATCTTATAAGAGAAAAAATTATGTAGTTGTTTACTTGAAGGAAGAGTTGGAGGCAAAAAAAAAGCATTTGGGAAAATTCAACAAGAGATTACCCAATATCAAATAGCATGAAAAATAGTTCTTAGTGATGTGATAAGACCTCAAAAGAAAATAAGAACAATTTTAGTGTCTTTAAAAATCACAATGGATTCTTCAGGATGAGATTCATTAGAAAGAATAGGTCTATATTGAAAAAGTCCAAAAATTTAAAAAGTCTTTAGAGGAAGCAATTTCATGCCTTTGTGCAGAGGAATACGTAGAAAATGAGTATCATAATCAACTAAAGAGGTTGGAATAAATAATTGAGAGAGATCCAGCTACCTGTGAAACCTCATATGTTAAGGCATAAGAATACCAAAATTAATTGTGAACATTGCAGTAAGAGATATTGGTAGCTGCCAAACATGTGTTGACTATTTTAGAGAATTAAATAAAAGACTAATAAAGAGATTTTGCTTGATGCTAATCCAGAGGATAATCCTACTAGTTTTTCAGAAAAGGTCAATATTAGGCCTGTAGAAATTTTAGCTTTAGGAGGGAAGGTAGTGGCCAAGGACATGAAGGATAAGATACATATACACACACACACACATATATATGAATGTTATTATGATGGTATATAGTTAGGTCACATTAAGTGTTAAACTTACAATGTTCATTAATGAAGACATTCTCATCACGGTGGGCAATCACAAATGAGTGACCATTTACAACACCAAATCAGATTAGTGGTTTACTAATATTGATTTGGTGTCGAGGCCATCTCCAAGAAGTGAAGCAATTTTTGGAAAGGGAAGCTTCTATTTCATTACAAAGTGGGAAATCATAGTTATGACTTATGATATAGAGCAGTCAACATAGAGAACAGTGAAAGGTTCAATGGCATAGGAGCTTCTCGATTTTGTGCGGTTGGTGAGTTGTGAAGGGCGTGCTTTTGTGGTTATCTCAACCAATAATTTATTTTTATCTCCAAAAATAATATGATTATCATCATATAGTTATTAGTACAAATAATTCTATTTTACTTATAAAAAAATTAAGGTGATTTTATTACTTAAAAATAAATTGCTAATTATTTCAATAATTTTTTTATTAGTAGAAAATAACTATTTTATAATAATTAATAAGAATGAAGTATTTAAAAATATTGTTAGTTTAACTCTATATATATGACTATTATTATGATGATATGTAGTTAGGTCACATCAAGTGTCAAAATTATGATGGTCATTAATGAAATTCGTAAAGTCAGATTAAATCACTATCCAATCATCCCATCACATTATATACAACTGGTCACATGTTAATTTAGGATGATGGTTGGGCAACTTTGAATTTCAAGCTACCATAATGAGTGTTGAAGAGTCAACACATAATGGAGATTAAATCCCAAAAACTACAATGGCAAATGGAAGATAACAACATCATCATCAAAGGCTTCTAATCCTCTCTTAGCATGAGAACTGATGAAAGTTAGGATTTAGAGTATGCCACTTGGAACAAATCCCAAAATTGGTGGAAACACCACATGCTAGGAAAAAGGAAGTACATTATTTGACTTGAGCCTTTATATCTCCATTTGTGTAAGCATACCAACATGAAAAATCTATCAAAATATATTGTATCTAGCAAGAAGAAAGGGGATTTCCTCTAAGAGAGCCATCTTCCACATAAAAATCTCTAGCCTAAAAGGCTAAAAAAGTGTATGAATCCAATGCCACATAGACTAGGCATAGGATTAGAACTAGAAAAGATGCTTAATTATCTTAGGTTGATGACAAGTTGGGGAAATGGGATCTGAAACTCCATGTGCTTAAGTTGGTCACCAATAGGTAAATCCTGATAAAGAACACACCAAAGAAAATGAGCTTTTTTGGGCTCAATGGGAGAAACCTAAATAGTGGTAAATCTTCTAGACTAGACCACATGGTTGGATCAAAGGTTCCATTAGTGATTGAGAGTATCAGTTTGAATATGTTGGGGAACTAAAATATTATACCCTTGATGTGGAGAGTAATGATTAAAAGGAGTGCATGTAGGCCAATGCTAATCCTTTGACCAGGGAGTAAGGGAATTAAATCCACTCTTATGAAGGTACTCATCAAGTTTGGAACCTTAAATCTCTATAATAGATTTACCATCTACATTATTTAAGTTAAATTTGTTCTGAACTAGATGCCAAGGAAGCCAAGAGCAGCTTGCTTTACAGAATAGATCCCCAATATTTTTTACACCTTTTTTGAATATCCTTAAACTCTTGATCCAATGGATCAAGGCAAAGAAAACTTTATGAAAATTCAATGTGGGAGGAAACCGAACATAATGAGATTTAAAAAAGAGACCATTCCTAAAACCTTCCCCCACCCAAATGAGATGGAGTTTGATTTTCTCACAAACTTTCAAAATGCTCTAAATAACAAAAGTACCATTAATTTTAATAGGTAAAGGGGTTATGAGAAGAGTACATAACCCAAGACCTTGTTATTCTCTTTTACCATAAGGAACCCCCTAGGAGATATAGTGATGAATCAAGATCCCCCAAGCTTCATCACCTTCCAATACTTTGATAACCCATTTAATGTTGATAGTAGGACCTTGAAGTCTAATATCCATGAGTCCCAAACCACCTACTTCTTTAGGCCACCAACAAATATCCCATGAATCTCTATGAAATTCCTTATAACCTTTAGAATTAGCCCATTAGAAATGTCTTAGAAGATTTTCCAACCTACCATAGGCAACATTAGAATGAGCCCAACAGGAAGAAAAATAAACATGAGTAGCTACCAACACCTTGGATAAAATTTAAAACTTATCAACCAAAGATAAGGGTTTTATGATGCAAAAATAAAATTTCTTCTCAACTCTTTGAACCACATAGGAGCACAAGCCAGCTAGAGAGGCTCGAAAAACAAAAGGAATTCTAAGAAACTTAAATTGAACACCTAGGAGAAGCTAGTTCTATTGGTATCCCTCCATCTAAGGAGGTTAGGAGAGAGATACTGGTATAACACTACGCTTTTTTCCATTGAATGGAATACATAAAAGCCAACTAAAAATATGAAGATAAGTCATAGCATTTTAAATCAAATCTTCCTCTTCTAGGAGAGTGAGAAAAGAATCATTAGCAAAATGACCATTAAACAATTGAAGATCAAAACTAGGGAGAGAGATGCCCTTCACCAAGCCTCTAGAGACATAATTAGATAAAATATAGCTAAACCCTTCAGGTGCTAATACATAAATAAAAGGAGTTAAAGAACATCCTTACCTAATAGAGTTATGTAACTCAAACCAAGAGGATTGGGTTCTATTAATAGTAATACATGCCCCAACATCTTAAAAAAACATATTAACCATCTAAGAAAACCTAGGACCAAACCTAAGAGCTTGGAGCATGGATAAGATAACCGACCACTCAATGTGGTCACAAACCTTCTCAAAATTAATCTTGATAGAAAGGGACTTTTTACTAGAGGCCCAAACCCATTCCATGCCTTCCCAAATAGCAATGATGTTATCTAGGATATATCTATGCTAGATATACCCTATTTACTCAATTCTAAAAATTAAAGGAGATGCTTAAGTTTGAGATTCAACTCCTTAGCAATTATCTTATAAGAAACATTCATAAGAGTAATTGGTCTCTAGTTAGTAATAACCTTAGGATCATCAACCTTGGGAGTAAACTTGATGTTACCTTGATCTATAATAGGTCCTAGAGAGTTCATCAACACAGCTTCAGAATAAACCTTGTAAAGATCTGTACCCATAGTATCTCATAAGGTGTGATATAACTCACAAGGAAAACCATTGATGCTTGGGTTTTTTTCAATAGCCATATACATATATTCTTCTTTAATATCACCGAGGGTAAGAGGCCTATCACAATTAACCTATTGAGCATCAAAAAGCTTACATGGGATAGCTTGAAGGCACTAGCCAAGAAATATTTCATGCTCAGGAGATCTAGGTTGAGTCGAGAAAACACCATGGTAATGGTGAAAAATATCTTGTAGAATGTTAGGGAGTTTGGAGATCCTATTAGATCCTTCCTTGACAACTTTAAATCTATCATCAACTCTTCTAGAGCAAAGGAGAGAAAAACATTCCTTGGTGACTTTGTCCCTGACTTTCAATCAATGCATCTAAACTCAAAATTGAGCTCCTTTGGCTTTATAAGTATCCTAAACTTGCATCTTGTGTTGCCAAAGAGCTACTTGGGTTCATAAATGTACATTAAAAGGTGAGGCCTCAAGCTCCTATGAAACCCAAAGATATTCATGGTTTTTAGCATTATGAAGACATTGGAAAAAAATAGAAGTTTTCTCACCATAAACATGGAGAAAGGTGGTAGTGCATTCAAGAGCATCAACCCACCACTGAATCCAACTACAGTCCCCAGTGGGCCTGGGAACCAAATTTCAAATTCTAATAATATGCTCAATAATCCTCTCATGCTTAATATAAGCAGTGTTGAGATAGAACTGGGTTTTATCATACATCACTTAAGGGGTAGTCCTCTCAATATTGAAGTAGATAGGATGATGATGTGACAAGAAAGTGTCAGAGAGCACATAAACTAGACTATCATGAATAGGAGTAAAAAATAAGAGATCTTATTCATCCAACAAAGCACATTCCAAATGTTTAATAACTTTATGCTCTCCTTGTTGAAAATTAGATGATGTAAACCAAGGAGAGTCTAAGTCTTTCATCTAAAGGTCATTTGGATTAAACATCATGAGTTTATTACACATGTAAATCCATGCCTCTCATTCCCTAGCACACCAACACATGGGAATATGGTCATCCTTATTCTAAGGAGATTAGACCATGTTAAAATATACATAAAGAATCCAATGAGCATTTGGAAAAAAATATTTCAACCATCTCCAAATTAGGGTCCGTTCCACAACATCATTAAAATCATATAGATTAACCAATCTAATGATGTGATTATCAAAATCAAATAGATTCCAAAAAATATGATGAGTGGCATCGAATCCCTAAGAAACAATGTTTTGAAAAAGCTCTAAAGATAAAAGAGTATAATCAAAATTTAAGTACATATATGAAAAATTAAAATGTCATAAATGTTTAAAGCTATATTTATATTATAAATAAATTTTACATGGTTACACAAGATCTGATATGTGGTCAAAGTCAATGGATGATTAATTTCATAATCTAATTACAAATGTAATTAATTATTTGACTCCATATGCATTAGGGTATTAGAAACCATTATTAAACCCATTATTTTAACTCATTCATTCTAATCAAATTCTATAAAACAAAAACAAAAACAAAAACATGCCATTTGCATAGTGTAAATAGTACATGAACTATAATTTTAGATTTTAAATGGGTGTAAATCACTCAATCCGGTTACTATAATTCAATATTCATACATATCCTTATATTATTCCTCAACTAAGTAGAATAAACTCTATGCAAGATAATTTTAAGCTTATCAATGAGAAAGGTTTCATTATACCAAGACACAATAGTTGAAATATCAATCAAATTAACACCATCCTTTTACTTCATCACATCTTTTTTAAGTTATATTTTTACACATGCTTTAGCACCATATTACTCCCATTTGTCATGTTCAACCTCAAATAAACTCCAAAATTTTTGTAACTCATTCTTCACATTCATCTTGCTGAAATAGTAAAATATGCGAGAATTCTTAAAATCTTGTACATAATTGTTTGACTAAATGTAGTGTTCATTGAACATGATACCTCTTGTATTCAAACTTCATTAAAACATATCAAATTGGCCTTAAAATAACTCTGTAAAGTTTGAAATTTTATCATTTATGTAAAATTGGTACTCCCTCAAAATATTTCTACTATCCTATGTGATATTAGGTGCATGTATGAATGCAATATACACAAAAGTGGAATCTTGAATTGAATTATAATATTGGGATTGAATATCATTTTATGGTTATAGTATGTAGTTTTATGTAAATCCCACACTTGAAATAATGGTCCCAAGGGGGGAGTTGTCCCTGCATATCATGAATTGCTCATACAATCATCAACCTTAGTGTGTGTCTTTCATATTAGTATTTTTTAAATTAAACTATGAAATTAGATACATATTCCTGAGTCATAAATAACTCACATCTTGATGAATATTTCCCATTATTTAATGCATACTTTACATGTTTATACTTATTAATTTCAACTAATTACTTTCTAGATTTATTTTAAATGTTTGCATGTATGTAGTGGGTCAAATGTGAAAAACCATCATAATTGTTTCATATTCCATCTAAACATTATTTGGAAAAAAATTCCCCTTAGATCTTTGACATAAATTACTTGGGATTAATTCTCTTGATGTTTTAGATGGAGAAGCCACCTTACATCCATTCATAATCTCATCATTATGTAAAGTAACATATATAATATAAAACATCAAAATGCATATTATATTCAACATGGATTCTATAATAATGAGTCATGTATTAACTGATTTTGACATAATAAAATTTGCACATCTTAAATCTTCTTTGGCTAATCATCAATTTTCCATTAAAAGTTTCTAGAAAATTATCATAGAATTATGTTTGGGTCATGTCCAAGAAGTGTTTCACATATTTTCAAACCTTTTCTTATTTTTAAAACATCCCTATTATTAGGTGAGACCTTTATGTTTTCATGCTAAAAAAATCAATTAAATATCTTGTTGTTTCATATAAAACCTTTTCATTTCATGAGAGCTTGCCAATAAATGTCCAAAATTTTGTGAGCAAAAGGTCATCAAGTCTTGTTCTTCTTCGTATTAACTAGTGTTTTCCTATTCATGTTTAGGTCCATACTTTTTTTAATCAATAATTTTTATATAGATGTAATCTTGATCACCATAGATTTTTTTATTGCTCATCTTTTTGAGACACTTCATTTTCATCACTTTCGTGTCAAAATTGCAATTAGAATGACTTTATACAATAACACACAAATCTAGTCAGAAATTATCAATTAAGCCATTTTTTCACATAATTATTGATTTTATCCAAAGTTACAATAACACATACTTGATTGAGGCAATACAACGTATCATAATATTTAATTCAACATCAACATCCCAAATCAAAATGGTCCTTTGTAAGTGTCATTATAGTACAATTAAATAGATATTTGATTGACAAAGAACATTACAAAAGGCCACTGTTATTATAATTAAGTATTAATCCTACTTAATTAGACTAATATTATTCTAATGGAAAATTCCATAGATTTTAAATTATCTATTTTCTAAATGCACAAATTGAATCATTGACTCACCTAAGGTGGCATCATCATACCAAATGTGCAAGTAAGAGTTCTTACAAGATCTTACACCCTTCTTACACACTCTTCCTCTTACACCCCTGTTACACACTGAATGGGGAGTCATGATTTGAATATTTTACATTTCTATGACATAATCTATCCATTTTATTCTACACTCCATGTCTTTAATTTATGAGAATGGAGAAATAATCTTGGTCCCTTGATCTTCATCTTAATATGGATGGTCCACAATCATTTTCTAACTCTATAAATGAAAGGGTCTTCACACTCTTTAAAAAATATCTCTTAAACTAAAATTGTTATGACAAAATTATAATAGAGCTTCACATTTCTTTATGCAATTCTCAAGCCAAATTAAGTTTAGACAAGGGGAAATTCCTCCCATGCATGTATTTGACATTAATAAAGATTAGTTTACAGAGAAGAGAAATTATCCTAAACAATAGCGAATTCATCATCAAAAATAGTGAAATCATTTTTGTCTTGTCTTACTATTTTTCTACATGTTGAAATAGTGAAATGGTCATTAACAATAGTAAATCATCATAAGGACTATTTAAAATAATATGGACTTATGTCCCTAGAGTGGATGGGAGATGATCTTTAAAAATGAATAGTTTTTGGGTTTTACACAAGTTGCATGTGGAGAATATGGCAATAATATGGATATATTCCCCATTTATTATATTGGAGATAAGTTTAAATTATAAAATTTTGAATAATGTAGGTGTATTATCGATATTTGTTTTTCAGTTGGACTATAGATAAGTCTGAATGATCTAAAATAGTCCCTTCATCAAGAACATTTAAATCATTCGTGTAAGTAGTGAAATAAATTGTGTCTTCTATCTTACTATTTTTCCTACAAGTCAATAAAATGATGAAATCATCCTCGAAAATAGTGAATTCATCTTGAAAAGTAGAAAATTTAGTTTGTGGAAAAAATATGAGACAAACAAGCTTGTTTAACTTCCTTCTCAATCAAAAATCATATGGGAAAAAATATAATCTCTTTTTGTTTTAGGGCCTTAATCAAAATAGTAGATTTTAGACCTAAAAACAAAGAACATTCCTTTTCAAAATACTTAGATTTAGGCTTAAAATGAACAAATATTTCAATTTGGGTTGTAAAAACACTTTTACCTCCAAATTATTTCATTTGCTTTAGCATTGATTCTTAAAAGTTGTGTGTTTTGTCTGGTTTCCTTGACGTATGCTCTCATCTTATTCTTCAAAACTTGGGTGACACAAAAATGCAAGGTAACCACTTGTTTTATTTTGAAATATTTGCCTATTATGATCTTCACTTACCCTTGGTGGGATTCATATGAATCAGTATGGTAATACCTTACCTTTTCTTTTAGGCTATGTGATTGGGGTGTCATTACCTTCTCATAGGTATTTAAGGTGCGGTGACTCATATTTTATCCCCCAACATTCGTACCAACCCTATACATCTGAACAAGGATATAACTTATTATTAGGTGTTTTTAAATCCTATAATTGCCCATAAAGAGTTTCATGAAAGTAACAAGTTAAATCCTAATGTTAATACATTAGACATCACCATCAAGGAATCTAGGGTCTCTTAGATAAGTTATGTATCTCCATATGAACAATATGATGCCTAAATTTATTATTTCACATATTTTATGCCCTTAAAGGACCATCTAGAAATCCAATTAAAAGCTTAATCCAAAAATCTGATATAACTTTAATGAAATCTAATGAATAAAGTGGTCATGAAGGAGGTTAACCCTCCCATGAACAGATTGATTTTGTATTGATTCACAGGAACCAATTCTATTGTGAAACTTTCATTGATGTAAGGGTGCAAAGATAACATCCCCTAAACATTTCCTTACACATATTAACCTTTAAGAGAAATGTGGGATTAAAACACCACCATAATTGCATTTAATTATTTGATGAACCCTTAAATTTTTAATCCTCTCAAAGGTGAGTTTATAAAAGGATTAGTGATTATGATGTAATATTGTGTCAATTATTATAAGCAACCTTGTGATACTTATGTTTTGATGATTTATTATTATGTCAAAAACCCATTTATATTCAAGACTGAATCCAACAACAAGTCAAGTCCAAATACCAAGTCTAAAAAATTATTATACCATAACTACATAAAGAGGCATTACTCTATCCATATTTAGAGCTAAAAATTACTCATTCTATATGTCTTATCAAAACCTTGTCCAAATACATACCATTCTTGTATAAACCACAATATTATGCTATCCAATTTGAACCAAGGTCTAATCCCAATCAAATTCCAAATTTTAATTTCAAATGAATTCCAAAACCAAGGTCCAATTTCTCATTAAACCATTATTTTTATTTCTTCCATTTTATTTCAAACCTATTTCTAGTACCAATTCAATTCCAAATTCCAATTCTAATTCCAATTCCAAAGTCAAACACGGTCGATTTTCTAGTTCCAAAGTAAAAATTCAAACTCTTATTTTTAGAAAGTCAATACATAGTTAAATTTTGGTTAGACTTTGTATAAATCCAACTTCAATCCAGATTTTATGCAACTTCAAACCAAGCCAACATTCCATAGCACACTTGTTTGAAACCTAAGGTCAAAATCTTTGTAATTTAATCAAACTATCTACCACAAACATTCCAAATTTAAAATTTACTAAATAATTAAGTTTCTTTTCTACATTCACTAATCATCATTCAAGGTCAAGTACAAGTTCAAACAAGTTAAAAATTAAAATATTGAGCATTTAAAACCTTTATAAAACATAAACATTTGAGAACATTTGATATACTTAGAAAATTTTAGTTCACATACCCCTCTTTCTAAACCACTTACATTGATGCATCTTTGATTGAACCATTCCTCCTTTGACATTCACTTTGACATAACCAAATTAGGTTAATTTCAAATGTTTCATCCTATTCCAATCAAAACCACATTTTGTATCCAAACAAATTTCAAATATTCCAACTCATTCTAAGGCAAATATCATAAACCCAAACATCCTAAAGTATACTTGTAGTGGAACTATTTATAACCCCTTTTTTGACAAAGAGGTAATTTAAAATCCATATGGATATGACCATTATGTCAAAGAAGTAAATCAACAATACCTCATAAATATACCATCCAATACCAACTAGGGATAAGATAAATAGTACCTCACCAACATGTCATCTAATGTAGAACTTGGGTGCCATAAAAAATACCTCCCAAGTGTAGCTTCTATTGTTGAACATGAACAAAACCAAAAATACTTATGAAACACATCATATAGTGATTAGTATAGACAAGACTAATTTACATGATACCTCTTTGATAATAAATATGAAAACCTTATCAGACTATTAGAGCTTAGTGTTAAATTCCCAACTGGATTTATAATATAAAACTTACACTATTTGGTTTTAACTTCCAAAAATATGTCCATTACATTACCAAATAATCAAGATATATCTAGGAAAAGTTATAATATTATACCAGCCTCTATTTGGGCCCTCATAACATTTAAAAAAGGAAGGATCAATCTATTGACTCACCTTCACAAAGTTGATTCATTACCTTTCAAATACAGAAGGCTAGTCAGTTTTAGATACTTTAGCTAACTCCCTAACTAATCTTGTTATTCAAAATCCACCACTTATAGAGATAAATCCACCAACTAAACCATAACTAGAGTTGTTATCCCATCTAACACCCAATACCAATCAGTTTTCTAGTAACACCTTAGTTATGGACTTATTTAACATGCCTATATCTAAAAGTAATCAGTTGGTTAATCCTGATCCTAATTCCCTTGTAGATTCTTCCCAACACATGGTTGATAATTATCAACTAACTCCTTCCAATCCACATCAAGTTTCATCCAAAATATAACAAAACATTCCTCCAAATCACCAGTAAATCCTTTCTTCCAACATTCCTAACACTTTGAAAGAATAAGTTAAAAATATGTACAAGTAACAACATCAAGTTACTAATACCCCTCCACTTCAACAAGTGGTGACCAATATTCCACCCCAACAGGTGGCAATCAATCCTCCACCTCAAGAAGTGGTGACAAATCCCCCACTTTAATAGGTGGTGACAAATCCTCCACTTCAACAAGTGGTGACTAATCCCCAATATATATTTTATAATCAACAAGATATTCTTATTAGTTAGATACATACCCATTCTAGTCAACAATATGCCTTTTCAAACCAACAACGTAGTCCACCTAACCAACAACAAGTTATTTTTATACAATATATCCCTATGATTCAACAATAGGTTCCTTTCCATGCTTAACAAGTCCCATTTAATACCCAACAAACCATTCCTCTATTTAAACCATAGTTCCCTACAAATCACATCGCACTCAGTAGCCAATGTCTTACCAACAATAAGTGCCCTATCAATAATATAACCTTAATCAATGGGTAAAAATTCATGATATAACCAATTAGGTACAAATTCCACAATATTCCTTACCACTAATTTATCCAAGTCAAGGTAATCCACCACTAAATACCCAAAAACATGTGCCTAATCCATCTTAATTCATTCCCACTTTTTAGGACATACAAGACGTAAAAAATGCAAATTCTACCATCCAAGTAAGAAATCAGAGAAAGAAGTTCAACTTAGATGATATATGCTCTTATCCCTTTGATATTATCTATCTTTAGATCACATTCCTGCATCATTTTGAGATGCCAAAATTTGAAAAATACAAAGGAAAGGGTGATACAAAAGAATACTTGAAAGTTATTTGTTGCTTGTTAAGAGGCTATATATAATAGCATGTACTTGATTTGCTTGTTTCCCCATAGTTTGGCTAGGCAAGCTTTGGAATGGTTTCTCCATCTACCCAAAAATTATGTTGATAAATTTGATGATTTATCTAAAACATTTGTGCAGAACATTTCCTATAGTGTAGAACATATTGTGACTATGGTCAATTTGTGTCATGCCAAACAAAGAGGAGAGAATTTTGATAGTTACTTATAATAGTGGTATGCATTTTCTAGTTAATTCCCACACAATCTCCTCAATAAATAATTGGTTATCATATTTACTACTAATTTATAACTAGGTATAGCTTATAATCTCAAACTTCATTATGAAAACACATTTGAAGATATTATCACCAAATGACTACAAATTGAGAAAGCCCTCATTAACAAATTTTAATCAAAGTCTATTCTCAAAACCAAATTCAGAACAAGGTATATATTCCATCTTTAGTGAAAGTTTAATAAAGTACATCTATAAATCCTAAGCCATTAAATGAGAATAAAAATGCTATAGGTGATGGGGTAACAGAATATAGACATGTACAAATGGTGCAACCACCACCTACTTAAGAAACCCTACATACTCAACCACTTACTTTGTAAGGAAAACCTCCAAGAAAAGGATAATACCAAAATAGAGTTTTCAATGATCTTGGCAAACCTATCAAGGTAATGCTCCAAAAGCTGGTTGTAGCTAACATGATCATTTGGCTAGTTTTAAATCCATTTCTGAAAGGATAACCTAAACCTAACTAGTACATGGAACATGAGTTCAATGGTTATCATCAAGTTAAAGGTCATTCCAATCAAATATCCATGTAGCTTTTCCACTTCATCTAATATTTTTAAAAGAATGGTGAAATAGATTTGGATAACATACTTCAACATCTAATTAGAATTTGGGTATGTATAAAAACCTTTTTTCATAGCACAACTCTAACAATAAAAATCAAAATCAACATCAAGCTAACAATATAAATCAAAACATGACTCCCAAAAATTAGAATCAAATTCTAAATCTATAGTAGCAAAAAATTAATCAAAATCAAGGTCATGACACCCATTCTAACCAAGTCAGCTATAATAATTGTTGATCTCAATTTGTGACCTGCATCAGAAATAGTTAATAGACTAATTATTGTGATGAGATAAAGGGAGATAAAAACACATGGGAAAAAATGTCCCCATTGATTTTATGATTGTGTTGGTCAGTCCAAGGGTCAAGTGATCCATATATTTACTCTAAGATTAATAACTACTACCACCAAAGGTTCACCTAATCTCTTGTTGATAAAATGTCTAGTTCTTGTTATCTACCTGATCTAACTGATAAATAACTAAGTGATGTTTCACTATGATTCATTTCAATATCTAAACTAAGGTATACTATCATTAAAAAAATATAAAAAATGAAAGTAGGGTAAGTAATAAAAGAGAGTGCATATTTGATCTAAATGAGCTTCTTGATGCCAAGGAGTTGCAAGCATGCTTGACCATAGTTATACCACTATGTGCCTAGTCTAAAAATTATACAAACATGAACCACTTAGTGGGAAAACTTCTAAGGACAAGTGTGAAATCCATTTATTGATTGAATCCATTCTAAATAAAAATACTCAAAATTTATACTTATTTCACATAATTACCGAGAGAAGTCTATATAAAACATAAAAGAACTCAATAAACTAGTTATGATAGCTACTACACAACATAACTAAGAAAATCATCTATAACCAAGAATATTAATAATCCTATCACTAATTAACCAACTAAATCAAAATACTAGATAAATTAAATGAATAAAACATAATAAAATATTTATTTGTCATTTTAAAAGCATTTTGTCACAATCAATATCTCTAGGCAAAACATAGAAGGAAAGATAGGTGTCATCCTGACACAATTCAAATAATGTTTTGATGCCTCAAATGATGATCAACCCTTTAAAATTGAAATGTAACTTTTTTAAATAGACAATTCATGAAGCTCATGGCCTCATCTTCCAGCTCAGCCCATAAATGAGGTGGTTACAAATATTCAATGATGATTTGAAAATGCAGGTGGGATTCGTGATTATATGATAGATTTGAAGGCAATCCCTTCTATAGTTAAAGGCCATGCCTATTTAAAATATAAATTTTGTGTTTTATCTCATTTTGTATTATATATACATCTAAAACTTGATCTTCTACCATCAAATTAGGTGCATAGTCCATTCACAAAGTTGACAACCTTGACAGCTAGATAGGTCATCATTTTTTAGTCGCATGAATTCTATGATGAATTGGAATGTCTATGTAGATCATTGATAGCTCTATTTTTTTCCACTTGATTTACATTATTTCCATGTGGTTTTTTTTCACTTTCCCACCTCTTTTTCCCTACTCAGTTGGTAGGTCATGCCACATGTCTTATCCTCACTCGGTCGTTGCTTAGTATGGGGTTTAATATATGTTGATTGTTCTTTGTTGTGACATAGTGATATGTTTCCATATGGTGACATTAATAACCTAGAGCTCATATGTGTTTCAAGACTATACAAACCACTACAGGGTAATGGGTCGCTAGGATGATGCCACATGGTATAGTTCTATTAACCCATTTACCTAGAGGGTCTATTGGTAATCAAATATTCTTAAGGTAATAGATCACTGAGATAATGCCACATGGTGAAATACCATTAACTCAATTTATTTAAGGTTCTAATTAATTTTTTTAAGTCTAATAGAGTAGTAAAAATATGCCATTTAGATCTAGGAGAGATTGTGGAAAATTGACTAAGTGTTGAAATGCTTTTGAGAATGGGTCAGGGCCATTGAGAGTTGTAAAAGGGTGTCACATGGAAAAAGGATAAATGTCAAACACATATGGGAAAAATAAATACAAGATTGGTTAATAAATTGGAATTAAATGTAAGTGGCTAAGTATTTAAAATTCAAATGGTTAATTTCATTTGAAATGATAACAAAAGGGTGCAAAAACTTAATGAACAAAAAGTCATTTTTATTAAACTCAAAGATAAAATTCTCTATTTTGTCCATTATTTATAAATCAACTAAGTCTCAAGATGAAATAATGTAAAAATTTAGTAAATAATTCTAAAATGAAGTAGAAATGGATTAAATTTATCGAAAAAGAAGCCAAAAAACTCTTAAATAGTTAGACAACTTACCCAAATCTAAGGTAAATGGCTTGAAGGGGGAAAGTTGATGCATTTAAAAAATAAGATTCAGACCAAGACTTAATATATCTAAGGAAATTTAGATATTTAAATCAATTCAACCTTAGATGGGAATTTTAGACTAAGTGTAATAATGAATCTTGGATTAACAGACTTAGTTAATATCAATGAAGCATCCAAAACTGAATCTCATCTAGGAACTTGTAAACCAAAGACAAAACTAAAAAAATTGGGTCCCAATATGAAGAATTGAGGATGGGGTGTTTTGAACTCAATAAATGATAGCTTTTATGGGGAGAATGTTTTAGAAGCATTCAAAACCTAGGATAAAATATATGGTGAAAGCACTCCAAAAGTTAAATTACAAACCTTCACAATTGAACACAAGTATAAACTACAAATAATTATATATAGAAAAAATTAAAAATATGAAGTCAATAAAGTCTACTTCAAACTATTTCATACTAACTTCCAACTCTATTAAAGACCATCAGTGTGTGTAAAAGTGATTAAATTACTTTATAGCTCTTGCATTCACATGAAATAATTTAGACATACCTAAGCAACTGGAACTTCTTAGAGGGAAGAGATTTGGAAATTTGGCTTGGGGAAATGGTATGGTCATTTATCTACTATCAACCAAGAATCTATACCCCCAATAGATATACCTCTGGTCTCACTCAATGCCTTGCTTCACTACCAGTCAAGCTAGAAAGTATGTGTTACAGATTGCCTGAATCACCCTTTTGAGGAAGACTTTAGATCTTGCATTTTTATTTTGTTTCCTTCAAAATTTTACTATAAAAATATTTTTTAATTATATCTGTTGAGGGTTGGGGCCCAAGTCAAGGGTATAATGATAGACTCAAAAAGTTTAGATTGACCAGAAAAGCCTAAACTAGTTTAATGTTTCCTCTTTACTTTAGATGTTTAATTATGTGTTGTTTATGGTTTTAGACAAGAAAAATAAATTATTATAAAATCCATATATTCTATTTAGAATCATATTTCTAAAAAATTTAGAAGATGCATAAAATAGAATTAAAGTAATAAATGCCATTGTTTAAATGGACTTTCCATTTTCTAATTTTTAAGGCTTAAATAAAGTTCATGTTTCCATCAATAATTTGAGGTCCTTTAGCCCACTAACACAAGGAAAGAAAATTCACAGGGGCCAATTCTCCACTTAAAGCTTTTATTCTTAGGATAAGAGTTACCATTGTAAAAGGATGTTTAGGACAAGGAATAGATAAAATACTAAAACAAAACCAAAATAATAAAAGTAACAAACAAAAAACCTACTCTAAAACAAGTACATATACAAACCAAAAGCTACTCTAGAAAATAGGGAAATTAATCTAAAGAAACAAAATAGAAAGCATTGAAATCTAACTAAGAAATAAATGTACAAAATAAGAAACTATGTACACTAATATAATATAAAAACGTGCCCAACACAGTTAGGAGGGTGGATCTAGAAACCCAGCACAACATGATTTCCACTTGTTAGTAGCAACAAGGTTCTTCTAGTTAGTGTCCTTAGGAAGACAAAGACATCTCTGAATTCACTTTAAAAAAAAATGAATTTACTTCCTATGAAACCAATGTCATTAACAAGAGTGCATTTAAAATAACTAGGTATCTCAATTCTAAAATAAAAATAAGCATAGGCTTGGAAATAATTCAAATTAAAGTATGGCTAGGTAAAATTAGGATATCCATGGCATACCTCATCTAATTCATAATAAATTAAACCCATGAGTGGATAAATGTATGAATCATTTTCATAAAAAAAGATAACAACTAGTTAAATCAACATTCCCAGGGAAGGGAAACACTCCTCTTGCAAATATTGAAACATTAGGATATATATTTCCTTGGGGATTAAAAAGGTGTATAAGTTCCATCATTTTTACTCATATCTATAAGAGGGAATATGTTAAACAATAAATTGTAAAAAATATCACCTAATAGGGAAGTCGAATTAGACCTACAATAAAATAAATCCTTGATGTTTTCTTCAAAATATGCCATCTAAGAATCACCATCATCTTTATTCATGAATTTAGGATTTATACTTGGCATTCCAAGATCTATTGTAGGTGTCTTGACCTCTTCACATCTAGTGTACTCAGTGATCATATGTTTCATTCTTGACTTTGGGTAAACTAAATCTTGAATGAGATCATCATCCTTATTTACATTGTAATATTCTTTTGTAAGTGAATCTAAATTTAAGATCTTCTCCTCCCTATCTGAAAGGTACTTCTCCTCTTTGATCATATTATAATCTAGAATATTAGAAGCTTTTGAGTTAACCCTTTCTAATACCCCATACTTAGGATATATACTTTTTTGAGGGAGATCATGACATAAATCTTCACTACTAACATTTAGGTCAATGGAAGGAAAAAACTTAGATTTGTATTCAGCCAAAACACCACAACATATTGGGGCTAAATCAAGCCAACAACTACAAAAAGAATTTGTGTCCTTCCATAACTCAAAATTTTATTCACTTCCATCATAAAAAATATATACATACATGAATTCAAGATAATCATTTCCCTTTACTTCAAAACTAGAATCAACATAATCATAAATAAGAGGTTTATCTAGTTCTTGATTTTGATAACTGCCATTAGAATTAGAAGATATTACCTCATGTTCATGTAAATCATCACAAGGGATACATTTACCCAGGGTTCAATGACTATGATACTAAGTACAAGAAGCTCTAGGACTACCATTTCTTGAAAGGTTGGATCATTGGAGATAATAAACTTTTCTACTTTTTCCTCTATGTTTAGTTCTTGTAGCTTAATGAATTATTCTTATAAGTGACTATAGAAGGTTTCAGACTCTTATTATTGTTTGAATTTTGGTTACTCTTGTAGTTTTAATATTTTCTCTTTAATTTATAAAATGTCTTTTTCCACTTCAATCATGTCATAAAAATCATGATCAGGTGGCTCATATAGAATAAACTTCATTGTTATGGTGATGGGGTCCTGGTTCTTCCAATTATTGAGAAATATACTAGGGAGAGAGGGATAATCTTCCACTAGGCTTCCAAATTGATTTAGGAACTGATTTTCTAGACTTCTACAACTGGTAATAGAATTTAGTGCCAAACTTAAAAACTAGTCATATGCTTCTTCTTATAGAGTGAAAAGGAATAGTCCATAGGCTACATCCTCATATTTGACATTTAAAATGCACATAGCAGACCTATAGAAAATAAGGTGTTCCTTATTTATTCTATTGTGATTACTTGGAATTATAGGAATGAATTCAAATGGGTTATCAAAAAATTCATGCTAAATACCCAAAATGTTGATGGTTGATTCACCAAGCCAAGACATGGTGATAACCCTAATGGTTCAGTAAATTTAGAGATAGGTTAAAAAATAAACAAAACCATGTATAACAGGCCTATATCTATTTGTTCCTTTTCCTCTTATGCTTTAATAAGTGAAACAAGAAGGGTAAGAAATTAAATCTAAACCTTGTTATCCTTGCAATGGGGTCCAAGTTGTTTTCAAATAGACAACAATTAAAATAAAACTAACAAGTAATATTCCTTAGGCCCTCCTTCTAGCACCATTTTTTATTGATCTCAATTTGTGACCTGCACTAGAAATAGTTATTGGACTAACTATTATGATGGGACAAAGGGAGATAACATCAAATGGGATTAAATGTCCCTATTGATTTTAGGATTTTTTCAGTCAGTCCAAGGGTTGAATGATTCCCAAATATAATATAAGAGTAATAACTACCACTAATAGACGTTTACCTAGTCTCTTACTAACATAATGTTTATTTATTGTTGTCTACTTGATTTAACTGATAAATAATTGAGTGCTCTTTCACTAAAATTCACTATAATGTCTAAACTAAGGTAGAATATAATTAAAAGGGAGAGCAGGGTAAGGTATAAAAGAGAGGGTGTCTTTGATGTAAATGAGCTTCTTGATTCCAAGGAGTTGAAAGCACGCCTAACCATAGTTAAACCACTATGTGTCTAGGCTATCAATTACACAAAATTGAGTCACTCAGTGGGAAATATTATAAGTACAAGTTTGAAATTTATTTATTTATTGAATCTATTATAAATAAAACTACTCATAATCTATAGTTTTTGCACACAATGACTAAGAGAATTCTAAATAAAACATGAAAGATCTCAATAAACTAGTTATGATAGCTATTACACAACATAACTAAGAAAATCATCTACAACCATGCTTATTACTAGTCCTATCACCAATTAACCAACTAAATCAAAATGCTAGAGACATTAAACAAAAAAACATAATAAAATCTATACTCAACATTCTAAAATCATTTTATCACAATCAATATCTCTAGGTAGGCAATTTGGGAAAAACATATAAGAAAAGGCAAGTGCAATATTGGCACAATTATAACAAAACTTTGATGCCTCAAATGTTGACCAAAACTTTACAATGGAAATGAATCTTTTTTAGATAGATAATTCGTGAAGCTCATGTCCTTGTCTTCCAACTCAACCCACTAATGAGCTGGTTATAAATATTCAATGATGATTTTAAAATGTAGTTGGGATTCGTGATTCCCTAATAGATTTGAAGGTGTGTTCCATTTTATAGTTAGAGGCCATACCTCTTTAAATTAGACCTTTAATATTTTAACTATTCTTTGTCTTATATAGACCTCTAAAACTTGATCTTTTTTCCATCGAATTGGGTGCACAACCCTTTTGTAGAGATGTCAATCTTGACAATTAGATAGGCCATCAATTTTTAGTCCATAGATTATCTGATGACTTGGCATATCTATGTAGCTCATTGATATTCAATTTTTTCCACTTGGGTAATTCAATTTACATAAAACATTCTATCACTTCCCTACTTTATTTTCCTTTCTCAATTGGTAGGTCCCATCATGTGTCTTATCCTTGCTCGCCCACTGCTCAGTATGGGGTTTGATATATGCTGATTATTCTTGGTTGTAATGCATTAATATGTTTCAATGTGGTGACATTACTAACTTGGATTTTAGATGTGTTTCAAGACTATATGGACCATTCTAGGGTAACAAATCACCAATATGATGCCACATAGTACAATCCCACTAATCTACTTGCTTAGAGGGTTTGTTGGTGAATGGATGACCTTGGGGCATTGAGTCACTAGGATGATGTCATATGGCATAATATCACTAACTCGCTTGCTTGGAAGGTCTATTAAATCATGAAAGTCCCATGGAGTAGTGGAAAGATACCAGTGGCTCTAGGAGAGATTGCCAAAACTTGACTAAGTGTCAAAACAATATTGATAACAGGTCAGGGTCACTAAGAGAGGAAAAAGAGTATCACATGGAAAAGGAGAAATGTTTAACACCTATGGGAAAAATAAACACAATCCCATTTAGAAAATTTGAATTAAATGTAAATGGTTAAATATTTTAAATTCAAATGGTTAAGTTCATTTGAAATGAGAATAAAAGGGCATAAAAATTTAACGAAGAAAAGGCCATTTTCACTAAACTCAAAGCCAAAATTCACCATTTTATCCATTATTCAAAAATTAACTAAGTCCCAAAATTAAATAATGTGAACATTTAGTCAATAATTCTAAAATTAAGTAGAAATGGATTAAATTGCTTAGGAAGAGAAGCTAGAAAGCTCTGAAATGGTTAGACAACTTACCTAAATCTAAGGTGAAATGGCATAAATGGGGAAATTTGATGCATTTACAAAATAGGATTCAAACCAAGAGCTAATATATCTAATAAAGTTTAGATATTTAAATCAATGCAACCTTAGTTGTGAATTTTAGACCAAGTGCAATAATGAATATTGGATTGACAAACTTGTTTAATATCAATGAAGCATCCAGAAGGCATAAATTCTCATCTAGGAACCTGTAAACTAGAGACTAAATTAGAACAAGAGGGTCCCCATTTGAGGAATTAAGGATGGGGAATGCTAGAATCAACAATAATTTTCCCTACAACTATGGTAATTATAGGTCACATTACTGGCAGGCATATAACCACTATCAAGACCAATCCTAAGCCAACAACCAACAATACTTGAAATCCACCATCATCTATTTTAGGACCTTCTCCCCCATTTATTGGTAATATTCCTTTGGTTTGAAATGGCATTCAAAATAACTAATGAACAAGAGTTACCATTCCATGTTGTTATTCTAATTATAGTAATCACCTACCAACTTAGGATTAGACAATCATAACTCGACATTCCAAGGTTATAATCCAAGGTATTACACCTTCTTCCTCTAATAATCCCATTCAATGCCCTCCACCTCAAAATTATGAGCTAACTACTTATGCTAATGATAATCTATAGGATATTGTGGAATAATTAAAAAAGACACTGGTGCAAATTTCTATCCTAGATCATTTATATACGTCAAATGTCCATAAAAACATATTGAATAAGATTCTAAGCCAATCCAAGGTCCCAAGTGACATTTTCTCCACATAAATTCCAAATTATTGTGATTTATTTGACCCCAAGCCAACAAATTAAAATTGACCAAAGTGATATATCACCCCTTAGTCCTCTTCATAATAACCCACTTTATATAGAGGTAATCATTTTCAAACATAAGATCAAGTGTGTCTTCATAGAAAATGGTTCGAGTTTGAATATTGTAACTTTGAAGCTAGTCAAACATTTGGGCTAAACTATAGTAGATATTCAACTAGTTAATAATACCATCAAGGCATATGATAATGAGGAGAGAATCATAGGCGACCATTTTTTTCCTATTACTATTGGGCCTCTAACACATGATACCCTTTTCCATGTCCTTGGTCTAGAGTTTCCGTATAACTTACTCCTTGGGTGACCTTGGATACATTAAGTATGTGTAATACCTTCTACTCTACAATTATGCATCAAATTCCCTCATTTAGGATTAGAGGTCACCATACCTAGTGATTTACATCCATACTAGTATTTAAAAACCTTGAAGTATAATATTAAAGCTATAATTATCTCCTTGGCCTAAAACATGCCCTTAAAAGGGACAAAGAGGTAGTTTTTCAACATTTAGAGTTAAATTATGTGGAACTAAGTAATCTTTCATATATTTCATCTACACCACCTTCTCAAATATCTTCTCATTTCATCATCAGACAAATTCCATGGTGAATACCAAATTAATAATGATTTTTATATAGCCAAAGTATCTAAAACATCTAAATCACATGGTTGACCCAAAGTGAAGAGTATCAGAATATAATGGCATAAGAAGGATGACTCTTACTTGAAATGACCTATTTATTTTGTTAGGACCACTACATAATAATAAGAAGAAATCAAAGGTGATGATGACTCATGGTTGTATAATGATGACTTTTCTACTTACAAAATAAAAAAGTATTCTATTCCCAACATAATAATGGATAATGAAGCTTAAGAAGGCAAAGGCCTGGGTGGAAAGTAATAAGATCATATTGAGAGATTATCTACTAAAAAACACAAAGGAAATCAAGGCATTGGATACCTACCACATGGGGGTGACTCTTTATATCTCAAGAGTGATACCAATTTAGCATCTAATGATGAAGATGTTGGTAGTGACGTAGAGTCTTATTATAAAATTTATGATGAGTTAGTCAATACCAACCTTTTCAATAAAAATACCATTTATACCATTATTTTTATTCCCTCTAATTATCCTCTTTTCCTCTATCACCCCCAATTAATTGGCTAGGACCAACAAGATTCACATATACTATTGGGCAATTTCTAAGATGATGAGGTAATTACCAAATTTATGGGCCTTAGAGATGTTTTTTTGATTGGTGATCATAAGCAAGGATTCACTATTACAATGGACCATACCACTTATTTCAAATATTAGGTTAACTTCCTTGGTAAAAAATAAAAATAAAATAATGAAAATGAAACATTAAGGTCCCAAAGTGAAAACCTCTTTGAGGCACTTTAAGACCAAGAAAATAGTTAAAAAAATATGAGTCCCATGGTGAAAAATTGTCTCAGATGCCATTGGACATGGAATTTAATACTCTTTTGAATAAATATTAGGGTACCTCCAGTCCCAAAACCTCATTCCAATCAAAAAATAGTTCATAAGATCATAAAGTATTTGAATAATTAGTTCAAGATTTCTTGCATGACTTATTGAGTGGCCTTTATCGGCCTTTGGTGATTCATATTATTCACACATGGGGGATATTTATTATCCATTTGAGATAAAAGATGATGAATAAGATAAATTAACCTCATTACCAACTATTATGAAATATGGTTCTACACTAATTTTGGAATACACCACATTAGTAAACTTTGGAACACTAGATAGTCCCAAATGGATTAAACTAGGAGTGTCCCTCATTGAAGAGGGACATGATCTTATTATTTCCCTAATTTGGGAGTTTAATGATATTTTTTATTGATCCTATTTAGATATGTATAGTTTGGATACTTATTTAGTTTTACATCTAGATGCAAATCAAATTAAAAAAAAATCTAAGAAAAAACATCCTCGAATAGCCCTACTAGTCAAAAAGGAATTAGAAAAATTATTGGAAGCAGGATGTATCATCCCATAAAATATTTAGAATGGATATCAAACATCTTCCCAATTAGTAAGAAGCCATAATGAATCCACATATGCACATATTTCATATATATCAATAAATCATGCCCAAAGGATGATTCTCCTTTACTGAATAATGATATGATGATAGATCACACAATAAAATATAATATGTTATCTTTCATGAATGTATTCTCAAGGTATATTCATATAAAAATATCACTTAAAAATCAACACAAAATAACATTCACCACTCCATGGGGAATGTTTTGTTATCGAGTGATGTCTTTTGGCCTCAAGAATAATGGTGTTACTAGTGTGTAATGACTATCATCTTCTATGACATGATGCATGATATCATATAAGACTATGTTGATGAAATTTTTGGAAAATATAAGACTAGGGAATTCCATCCATAATTTTAATGAAGGATATTTTAAATACTCCATGAATACAAGGTGCATCTTAATCCTAAAAAGTGTGTATTTGGCATCACTTATGGCAAATTGCTAGGTTTCATTATCTCTTATATGGGCATAAAATTTGATCCAACTAAGGTTAATGAAGTTAAAAAAATACCTCCTCCATATAATATGAAGAAACTCCATAGTTTTCATGAAAAAAAAAATCTATTTGATGCTTCATTTCACAATTGGTAGACAAATGTCATCTTTTCACTCACCTTTTGAAGAAGGGAACCACATTTTCATGGAATGATGACTGTCAACAAGCATTTGAAAGATTATTTGGAAAATACACCTATATTAGCCACATAAATACTTTGTAATCCATTAATCCTCTATATTTATACCATATAACATGACTTGGGGGCAATCTATTCTCATCATGATGATTAGGCAAAAGATCGAGTAGGATGTTATTTGAGCAGAACATTGGTTGCTTATGAACACAACTATATACTAATTGAAAGGCATGCTTAAAAATATTATTCATGGCCTAAAAGTTATCACATTATATACTCAAAAATGAAACCATTGTTATTCTCAAAGTGGATCCACACAAATATTTACTTTCCAAGGCAAATTTGACTATCTGTATGGTCAAATGGGTCACACTCTTGAGTGAGTTTGAAATAGAATATGTCTATTAAAAATTAATTAAGAGGAAAGTAATTTTAGATAATCTTGTCAAATAAACCTTATCAAATACCAATCCCCTCACTTTTAGTTTCTCTTACAAGTCCATCTTGACTCTGAATGAAACCTCTTATGAATCATAGCACTAGATGCTCTATTTTGACAATAAATACACATCTCATTGATCTAGGGCTGATATTATGTTCATGACACCACAGGGGGATCTTATTCCCAAATATTTTCACATTGGTTTCACTTATACCAACAATATAGTGGAGTACAAAGCACTCATTTTAGGGCTTCACCTAGTAGTATAGTGGAATATCAAGTAACTACATGTTCATGGAGATTCTCAATTGATTATTAACTAGATGATAGGCAATACTAGACAAAATACAATAATATTATACCTTATAAAACCATAGTGGATAGTCTTAAGTAGAGATTTGAACATATCCAATTTGAGCAGATACCAATGGCTAGTAATAGGACTATGAACACAATGGTAACAATTAGCTCGTTGATAGAAATTCCAAAACACCTTCTACATTACCAATTCTAGATCATGTTCTAGATTACCAATTATTTATTAAACATATTCTAAAACAAGATCATGTAGGTTAGACATCTGAAATATTATGTGATATTCTTAATCTGATCTCACCTTGGTACCATGATTTATATGACTACCTCCACAAACACATTCTTCCTGATAAAATTTCCCAAACAAAAAAAGCCTTTATTCATAATTCCAATGTTATACCTTACTTGGTGCTACACTCTATCATAAAGTATATGATGTAACTCTAATTCATTATTTAACTTTGATATAATATGGATTAGTGATTAAATAAATACATGAAGGAATTTGTGGGGCCCACACTAATGGAATGGTCCTTATTAGTAAACTCATACATATAGGGAATTATTTGCCAACTATGGAAGTATGTGCCATGTCAGAAGCACGCCGATCTCATTCAAGATCTAATGCAAGAACTATAATCAATTTCTAATCCTTGGCCATTTTCCACATGGGGACTTAATATCATAGGTAAAATCAATCCTCTTATTTATATGGCCATAAACACATACTACAATTGAGTATCTTACTAAGTGGGTTAAATCTATTCCCCTCACGTAACTAGTAAACAAATTTCCAAATTCATTTTGAACCACCTTATTTATCATTTTGGAATTCATTCTAACATCATTTTTGATAATGTTAGATCCTTTAAGAATAAGGATGTCAAATCCCTCTTTTAAAGTACCATATCAGACAATGATTTTCCACTCCTTATTTTCCCCAAATTAATGGCCAAGTTGAGGCATGTAACAAAACCCTAGTCTAAAGCCTTAAAAGACTATTAATGTCATTGGCCTGATTAGTACTTGTAATTATTTCCCACCCTTTGGGCCTACCATATTAATCTTAAACCCCAATAGGAAACACACCATATTCCTAATTTATGGCACTGAAGTTATTCTCCCTATCAAGATCGAGTTGCCTTCCTTGCACATTTCATTGTATAATATCATTGATAATGAAGAGTATAAAGTAGCTTAGTTTCAAGAACTATAACTACTTGATGAAAAATTGGTATCTAGATTGAATAATATCTAAACATATTAGAACAAGATGTCATAACTATAACACATGTATCAAGCCCAAACGTTTTGCACTTGGTGATCTTGTGCTTAAATAAAATAAAAAAATACCAATGCAATGTGTGAAAAGAAGGAAAATTGAGCTTAATTGGCTAATACCATTCATTATTATAAATAAGTATGGATCTAAAGCATATAAGTTTGATACACTAAATGAACAAGAACTAGATGAGCCCATGAATATTATGCATATCAAGCATTTGTATGCTTGATTTTCTTGAACATTGTCTATGAGGACCTTTACCTAGAGGCACATCTTATCATCTTCTCTTCATGCCTTTTCCTAATTGTGTTAGACACTCATATTCTCATTTACCTATCTTATTAACATCCTAATCTTGATTATAGTCTACATGTACCATAAATAGATACATATGCCAGATTCAAATAAAGATTCAACATGAAATTCAAATTTGGTCATCATCAACACATCCTTGAAAGAAATATCTTAGAGCACTTTGATATGGTTTTTCTATGTGATGGTCCATGAAATTTCATATTTTAACTTTTTTCAAATCTTATACTATTAACCCTACTTTGTCAGTTTCTTAACTCAACCTGTTATCAACTAATAGTATCTCTCACTATAGGTTGAACTAAAATGACTCGAGGTCCATTTAAACTATGTCGACAACACTCAATTTCTAAGGTCATCTCAGGCATGTTCTCACCATTTTATGATCCATTTAAGCCATTATCTCACCATTTTTTAGTCCATTTAATCCATGTTCTCACCATTTTTCAATCCATTTAAGCCATGTTCTCATCATTTTATGAGCCATTTAAGCCACACTCTCATCGTTTTATGAGTCAGTCATTTGAACCCTACCCAAAGTTATTTTTTACTTTACTAGATGTTTCCCTTGTACATTTATTCATATCCCCTTTGTGCATCCTTCTTGCCAAATATTCCTATACATATCGTATTCCAAAAATTCTAAACATTTACAAAACCCAAAAACCCTAAAAACACTTGAAAACTTACAAAAAACCTAAAAAATAGAAAATTTAGAAAACAAGCTTAAAATATCCATGAGAGATATAAATCCACAAAAACCCTTTGTACATAATTTCATCATGTTCATGGAGTCTCCCTTGGTCTTACTCTTTGTGGCCTTATTTTTTTGGGTGGGAAATTATCTTGACACAATCATTCATAGTGTCATTTCTCCATTTTCCTCCCATTTCTTGGGAGAACTACATTAGGTTGACATTTACATGAACTTTGTAGGAAGATCTTGGATGCTAGGGGCATCTTGGGTTATCTCAACCACTCTTAACATTCAATTTTCTTCGCATTTGTGATCTAAGCATTTGCATGCTCTAATCATTTTATGATTCCATTCCCTTTCTTCTATCAATTACTTATTATCTCTTAACATCCCCATTATTCTTATTATGTTTCTTAGGAGAACTACATTTGACCTGAATTCCATTGGACTATGTAGGCAACATCCACTTGTATGGGTAATTTGAAGATATCTTGATCAACCCTCCCATATTCTTCTATTCCCCCCATACAAATCTTGTCAAAATTTTGGTTTGACATGTCTCCTACCTTTAGGACATATCCAAGAGTAATGCCTTATTTCCACAAATGCACAAATAGCCAACTAATTACTTATTCATCTCTGATTGTGTATTTTTTATTTTATTGATGTTTTATTATTATTGGTGCATTTATTTTATTTTACTCCATTTCCTTTGGTTTATTGCATTATGTTTTTACACTTGAGTCTTGATTATTTATATCTTGATCTAAAGTTATTCACGTTTGCATTTAAATCAAGTTCTTACACTTATTATATCCAATGTCATCATGATTATTTTATAATTATGGTGCATAATGTCAATTCTACCAATCCAACACAATCAACTGACCAAAATGTCTAATATATATGCTACTAATGATACATCTACAAATGACTGTATATAAAAATTTATAATCATTTATTTCATTCCATTTTATCTCAATTTTTAGGAGAACTATAGTGGCTTAAGGTCCATTTGGAATACTTTCATGCTAGATCAACCACCATTATCTCATTATTCTTCAATAATTATTATTTTCTTCCAATAATTTATTTCATTATCTTTGTGCTTTCTTATGTGCCTAGATTTTTGTGACTTCTTCATCCTTTGAAAATTCATTATACCATCACACCTACATTTGCATCACCCACTTATATTTAATCTATGTAATAGGTTACATCCTTGAGCTATGATTGTTGATTAATCAATCAAACCATTTAGACTAATCAATGATCAAATCCACCCTACTGGGGCAAACCATTTATACTGATCAATGATCAAATCTGCCCTATTGGGAAAATAATTAATCAATGGATCCCCCCTCTTTGGAGCCATCCAATTATTTTATATTTATTATAAATTCCAATCTTGTGTCTTTTTACCTGTTTGGGGAAACTCAAAATGTGCTACTTATTTTGGGATGCATCCTTCCCACTTCCCCTTGCCTTAGGGCCAGTTCATTTTTTTAATTATCCAACATTATAAATAAAAGTGTAAAAGCATTAAATCATTTGGATTAATCTCATCCATGGGTTGATCTCCCTCTCCTTCTTACTTCTTGCACCTTTTTTTGAGAACCCATCTATGTCTTTCATCCATACATTCCCTCTTGAGGGGGCATCATGGGTCAATAATTATTTCTTCATCTAATTTTTCAACTTCTTCTTATCAACTTTTTCATTCTTTGATAAGACATTACTTTAGTTGTGTCTCAAAATGACTTCTAAAATAGGGGAAATTTTAGACATAACTTTCATCACTTCTATGTTGAAATTACAATTAGAATTATTTTCTTTAATAATGCAAAAATCTAATCTAACATTGTCAATTAATCCAATTATTCACATAGTTATTGATTTAATCTAAAGTTGCAATGACACATCCCTAATTGGGGTAATGAATCATATTGAAACATTTAATTCAAAATCAGAATCTTGAATGAAATTAGTCCTTTAAAAATATTATTACAATATAATTAAATGAATATTTGATTGTCAAAAGAACATTTCAAAAGTCCACTACTCTTATAATTAATTATTAATCCTACTTAATCATCCTAATAATATTCTAAGGGAAAATTATATGGATTTGGAATTATCTATTTTCTAAATCCACAAATTAAATAATTTATTCACCTAAGGTGGCATCATCATACCAAGTGTGCAAGTAATAGCTCTTGCAATTTCTTTCACCCCTCTTACAAACTCTTCCTATTACACCCCTCTTACACACTAAAGGAGGAATCATGATTTTAATATCTTAAATTTATATGACACAAACCATCCATTTTCTTCTACACTCCATATCTCTCATTTATGAGAATGGAGGATTAATCTTGGGCCCTTAAACTTTATCTCAAGATGGATTGTACACAATCATTTTACATCTCTAAAAATGAAAGGATCTTCACACTCTTTCAAAATCTCTCTTGAAATAAACCTATTATGGAAAAATTATACTAGAACTTCATATTTATTCATGCAAGTTTGAATGCAAATCAAGTATAGAAAAAAGGAAATAATTCCCACACGTGGAGTCGGCATTACCAAAGATCTCTAGCCTACAAGCTAATCACAAGCCTCTTTGAATTGATAAGTAATGGAGTCTCCAAGGAAGATATAATGTGTTTATATATTCTTCCACTTTATTAATCTCTTATTGACTTGGATCAATCCTATTGGATAGGATTATATTATTATGTTCTTCAATTTTTTGATTTTGTGTCACTGACAATGATCTAACCCTCTTTGGATTCATGTTCTACACTTTGCACATTAATAACTTTGTTTTGAGTTGTATTATTGCATTAAATTCATTAATTATATTATTTACTATTGCATCATTTATGACCTTTAAGTTACTTTTTATTAACTCTAAATTATGCATCACAAGGTTCATTTTTGAATTTTCATCATTTGAATAAATAATTGACATCATTTTGTATGAGCTTTCTTCTCAAATGCATAGTCTCATACACATGGAGTATGATGTTAAATTATACATTTTCCCATTTTACCTTACATAATCTCTAATATATTATCATTTATTTAAATCAAATAAATTTGTGTTAATTGTATTATCCTTGGAGGTGTGATCTTATGAGATACATTATTTTTTAAAAGTGATGGTGTTTGCACTTAAAAAATAGGAGGGGGAAATTATAAGTTATTATGTACCTATATATGGATAGTTTCATCTTCATATGGAATGAGATCAAGTGGTTTCATTATTTGATGTCCATTTTGTGTCTCATAGGCTTATTAGTTATCATCATGTGCAATTAGTGTCTCATAATTTTCATAATTTATGGAATGGATTGGTGTTTCATGTATTTTTTCATCATGTTCTATTTCATTGTCATCACATGAAATTAATGTATCACCATCCTTAAAAACTTCATTATTGATAGATGTTTCATGATATTATGTTTCATCATTTAACAAGGATTCATTAACTCTTATCCTAGTTGAATATATTTATAAATTCAATATGGGATTAGGAATTTTATTTTGTATTGATTCATTTTTTAGTGCACAAGAAGTATGTTGAGCTTGTGTAGAATCTCTCATTACTGCTCTCTGATAGTGTAGGCTTTTTCCCACTATGTGGTTTTACCTACATAATCTAATTAGATTTTTAAGTTAATAATATGTAATTAGGATAAATACACTATAATTGATTTTATAATTGTGATTTGAGTTAACTACCTTTTTGGCTTATCTAATTCTTCACTATATAATGTACCTTCGTAATTTTTGGCTAATGTTGTTAATACAATCTTTTGGTTGTGAAGATAAAATTATTCCTTTTGAGTTTCTCTTTAGATTTCACTACTCCATATAGGTTCAACTTTTTGTAATCAATACTATTCAAAGATATACTCTATTATAAACCATTATGACATGGTATCATATTGCTTCTGGTAGTCGAATGCCATTGTTCCTATTGTGAGATCTATCATTCTAGCTTGTTCGAGATTTTTAATTGATTTTTGTTTTTCAGGGCTTGGTGGGGTTTCTAGAAAATATATGCAAATCTACATATCTAGAGTCTCAAAGTGTAAAATATAAAACACCATTGAATTTATAACGTGGTAAAAACCTAGGAATGGTTGTAAACATAACCTAGTTTCGTGACAGTTTTTGACCATTTTGGAGGGTTTCAAGACCATTTTTTGAATTCTAAAAAAATCCATATATCCAATGATTTTGATGAAAAACCATTTAAAATATTTTATAATTTTTTAAATAAATCAAATGGTTATTTTTTGTATTTTGTATAAGTCACACAAGATATACAAATTTAAGGGTTTTCTAGTCTCAGTGGAGTTCCTAACCCTTACAAGCAATTTTGGCAGTTCATATCATTCAATAGAATTTTACCCATGTTCAAGCACTATTAAACTATGTGACACTAATTTCATGCTCTCTAGATCCATAACCATTACAAATCATGTTTTAGGTTCTGCTTAGTGTGAAGCACACTTTAGTCTCTACTAGTTATAAAGCAAGTTTCAAGTTCCAATAGGTGCATAGCATGCTTCAAATTCTACCTAGTGCCCAATATGCCTCTACCGCATCCTAGACATTAACCCCATAGTCACATGGTAATTTAAGACCTTGGTTGTAACCAAATCAAGGGAATCAACTTTTTTTCATAAAAATTGGTCAAATTTTTGCACACCCAATAAGTTTTGTAAAGTGGAGGTCATTATTTTTTGTGAACAAGAGACATTCAAACTTCCATAAATTTTAGTCAACAACTCCTTTTTAGGCACCATTTTTTTTTAAAGTGTGATTTTTTTAGCTATACACATTAGTGATATTATTATGACTTGTAAAATTAAACCTATGTAGTTTTAGGGGGTTGTATTTCTTCTTCTATTTTGCATGCTTGCATTGATTTTATATACATGTTGATTATATACACACTTAAATGTGTTGATTGTATAGGAACTAAAATATAAAGTGCCAACCTATGAAATATCAAGGGGAATTTGGTGATTATTACACAAATTTGTCACTAGGATTCATTTTTAGCTGAGTGTGACATCCATCACATTGAATGTGTATGGTACCTTATGATCATTTGAATCACATATCTCCAATTGGGAGATCCTAGATGAGGATAACTAGTTTTACTCCAGTGGTTCTTCTAGGAAATAAAAATTATGATTCATGGAAGATGTACATGGAACTATTTCTCATGAAATAATACCTTATTCCATTTCTATATGGAAAGATTCATGTCCATGCTAACCCATGTCAATAAAATGACTAGGCCAAATCTTGTGACTGTGTCTATGGTCACTTATTGATGCATGTTTCATGGGATATACACCACCATTTGAATCACATAGAGTCTCCTTTCATTATTTTTATCACTCTTTAGACTATTTTTAGACATCCTATTAGTAGTTATATCACTCTTTCTTCTCCTCATCTTCTTATTATCTCTTTAGATACTATTGTACTCTCTCCTCCTACTTTTATTTATCTTGATGAAACATTCTTAATGGATAATGATATTCATTATATAGATACACCACTAGTGGATGAGTTTTTACTAGACATTAGTTATCCTATTGTAGATTCTACATTTGTTCCTATTCAAGATATTTCTATTTCAGATACATC
>JARHVA010000050.1:3960000-4345000 GCA_037957365.1 Torreya grandis | reverse complement strand
TAGCATACATTCTCATAAGCCCCATGTGAATCTGATCCCACCTTTGGTTTGATCATTTTAATGTTTTACCTTTTTACTCCTTAGTGTTTTATTCACTATCACAATACATTTTAATGAAGTTTTTATCCCAACTATATTTTCTAACCTAATACAATTTTCTATTTTTATAAATGTATCGATCATCTTGATATAATTATGCATCTTCAACAAACTATATCAATGAGTCCAATATAATTTAGTTTTTTCAATAATATTATATCAACCAACCTGATATAATTTTTGGTTTCTCAAATCAATTTTACACTACATCATCCAAGTCAAGACCATCTTACTAATTTTTTAACATTATCCCTTCTTGTTAATTTTTATATCCCAAAATTTCATCATAATGTATCCCTAAATATATTTATAGCAAGTCACAACCCATTTAGATTCTATATGGTCTATTATTTCATTCCCACTTTGTCCACATTAATGGTAATTCCTCATGGTGTAATTTATCTCAATCTCAACCTAGATCTATTTAATTTGATGTGGTTTAAATCATCCAAACTTCAAATCTATGAGATCCCAATCAACTTATTAATAATCTTGAAATCCAAACAAAAATGGGAGTCTTATAAAACTTCCCATATCCATGACATTAGTTGGAGCTCCAAAAACCATTATTGTGAATCCTCCACCTAATTCTAATCCTTCACCTAACACCAATCAAAAAATTAATCTCGATCCCCATATAGATATCTCATAAGTACTTAAAAAATGGTTCAACAAGTGGATTTTATACAAGCTTATAGTAGTAATCAAATCCTTCAAATGCAATATTGAATATTACAAGTTGATAATCAAGATACCCAAATTGTCATGAATCGACCACACCAAAATTACATCCTTCCTCCTATTAGAGTTTTCAATCAAAACCTTATTCCTCAGCATCCAATTCAAAATAAGACACTTTAAAATATTCAAAATAAACCTTTAGCTCCTTTAATTATTCATATGTCTATTATAATTATTTATCTAACCATCACATATGGTGCACTTTTTAATTCTACCTTAAATCTTAAATCTTTTAGCTATCTCTATAAGGAATGGGTTTAAACTAATACTTATGCTAATACCAAGATTCTATCTAAATGACGGAGATACACTAGAATGGAATAACCAACCTCATAGACATTCCATTATGAAACTAGAGGTTTTAGGGAATGCTTTAGTTAAGGAATTTCAACATAATAAGCTCCTTGAGAATAGCCTTAAAAACTTCATCAATGTCAAACAATACTAAAAAAATTTCTCATGAATTCATGGAATGATGGACATCATTAGCACATAAATTGTACTATAACATGAGTGATGAAAATATCTTCAAAATATTTTTTACCACTTTTAAGGCCAGTCTTTAATACAAGGTTAGAGTCTTCTCTTCATAAAATTTAAAAGAGGCCTTTAACTAGGAAAAAATACAAGATTTTATTATGACCCAATTGAAACCATCTCAAAAAACCAAAAAAGAATATTTTTCAAACCTTAACTAATGAAATCAATACAAAATATTTTTAACATAATCCCTTCCAACCCAAAGTGATCACATCTAATTTAAATAATCAACTTCCCTCTCACCCTCCCTTTAGTATTCAAGAACTTGAAAAGTTTTTATCTCCATCTAAACCATAAATCCATTCTTCTACCCCTCCACCATGGTATGATCTCAATAAATTCTACTGGTTCCATGCCACCATTAATCATTCTAATGATACATGTTATGCACTTCATAAATTTTTTGTAAATAACATCTTGGGAGAAAACTTTAATCATGACTTTATCAACAAAAAATGTCATAAAAAATATCTAAAAGATTCTAATAACCAATTTAATTACCCCAAATCTATAGATATAAATCTCAAAAATCTTCTCAAACGTCTAATCCCAATACACAACATTCCAATACATGTGTTTGTGTTGTTGATGCTGACTACAATCACTATTATACTAATCACCAATTTTTTAATATAGCTAAAGTTAACTACCATTGTAAACCCACTCATAAAGATTCTATTACTAAACCTAATAATCCTTCTCTCAATTAACTATTTATCAATGATACTACTACCACCACTACATCCTCTTCTAATTTTCCAACTAGTGATGACTCACACCACCTCTAAACCCTCAACCTAGCATGTCAAATACCTATACTACCTTAACTCATAATTTCACTCTTATAAATAAAAAATGTTGTAGTTTTAATCCAAAATCAGAATAGAACTTCTTAGATGATCTTATCTTCATACCTTACAATATTCCCTTCATAAAAAACATGAGAACATCACCATATCATCAAAAAATTCTCATGATATAATTGTAAGATATAGAAGAATCCCCATATAGTGAAATTGAACCCCCTCCCCAACCTCATGAAGGTCCATCAGTTAGAAAATTCCATGCCATAGAAACTGTAGACACTCAAGTCCTATCACTTTCATGTCAAAATTACAATCAAAATCAATTTCTTGAAATAATGCACATATCATCAAAACACCTAAATTTTCCTACACACCTAACGTGTGTATTCTAAAACACATTGGGGCATCCCAAATTAAGAAAATATACTATAATCAATTGTCACCTTTGTCTAATTCACTTTGAGCCAATTTTTTATTTTGTAAGTGATAATTTGGGGTAACTAACTAGAATAAATAGTCAAATTTTAATATTACATAAATCACATGGAAGCTAATCTAAATTAATAATCCTATCTAATAAAATAAAATACCTAAGAATAAAATCCATATAAATTTGATGATCTTTGATTATGTAATATTCAAATATTTAACATATATTTGAAAAGTGACATCATCATGACATAATAAAAAGTTGTCAAACACTATTTAAAATACAAGTAAATATTAGAATCTAGAAGTCGTGCCTCATTAATGCAACCTCTTTCCAAAATATTTATTGCATTAAGTACTCATATGGAATTGAATTATATCCACACATATCATTATCAATCCAATGGTTATAATCAATTTGATCTTGTTGTAAATAGAGGGCAACCCCTAGGCATAACAAGATTTTTTGTGTAAAGAAACTATGCAAAAATACATTGAAAAGCCTCAAACTTTATTCCAATATTCAAAAAAACACTCTTAGATAAGGGGAATTACCATTGAAATGTACTAGTGACATTATTTAAGACTCTTACCTATACAATTTGGGCAAAAATAAACCTAAATTTGACTTGGAAAATAAATCCATTAGAAAGTTATAACATTTGGTTATATTTTTATGGTTGTTTATGTCTTCCTAGACCTAGCCCAATTTGAGGGATTATGCCTAAGTTTTTATGTTTGCCAATTTTTTGTTGTAAATGAGATAATAAATAACTAACCCCTCCTTTAATCGTAATCTACATTTGGTATGTTCGGTGGGGTTGACACACCCCAAAATCTACTTGGGAACCTTCAAACATCTTCTAAATCTGAAAATTGACCATTTTTAGCTTTTTTTGTTTCTTTTTTGACTTATTTTTTCATGTTTTTATTGTTGTGAATCAACAAGAATGCTCTGTGTTTCAATGGGATTACTAATTGTAATTAGTGATATTAACCTGTGTAATAATGTTATCGCTCCTATGTTATTTTTTATTTATTTTTTAGGAAATCTATAAGATCACATTGAATATTAGTGAGATCACATTACATAATGGTGGGATCACTCTTCTACATTAAATTTTTTAAACAGTGATATCACAAACCTAAGGATATAAAAAACCTATAAATCAATGATAATGACCTACTAAATGGTAGTATCATTCTATTAAATGGTATGATTGATAAGGTAACTTTGTCAATTTTATATTTCTTGACATTTTTTGATATTGGTAGAATCGCCTTGAAAAATGATGATATCATCCTTCTAATTGGTGGAATCATAATTTTTATATTATATTTTTTTATCTCTATAGAATAGGGTGATCACCTTACTAAATGACAGGATCGCTCTGCTAAATCATGAGATCGGTCTTTGTATTTTTACTATGAGTTAAATAATCAGCCTATCAACTTCCCATGCTTGTCAAGGACCACATTTCAAACTTCTAAATTGTTTCTTACAGTTTTATCTAGCCAAAGAAGTGTATTTATTACTAAACTAAGTTTATATTTCAAATCATATTTTGATTTAGTACTTTCAAAGAACCAACACTTTATTTTGTGCTATAAGCAAACTTGCTTTCTTTCTTATTTTATTTACATGTTTGTTTTGATTTTTTACTTATAGCCTATCATGCCTATGCTCTCCCATCCCCCGCTTTAGGGATCTTTGGTGATCTAAAAATACATAGATTATTATTATCTTAATTTCTTCTTTATTGACTACGTGGGGTTGATTCCATCTCCTTCCTACAAGTTATTAGGGTGTGGTGCCTGAGGTTTAATCTCCCAAAATATGTACCAACCTCATACATCTGATGGGGGATACAAATTGAGGGAAATTATCTTTTTGAGCATATAAAAATTCCTTATAAATGGTTTCATGATAGTAAGGGGTTTATCCCTAATTCTACACTATCAAACCTCACCCTCATAGTTTGAATTACTGGTATAACTTCACTGAAACCTTTATGGTTGAAGTGCTTGTAGAGGGACAAGACCATCTGATGAATTCCCTTCTATTTATTCTTTTTCAATATATTTTAAGTCTTATGTAATTTAAGGTATATTAAGGACCATTTATAAAAGCCATGTCAAAATCTTATATTAACACCTTTGGCCAAAAATGACTTGTAGTGTGGGGGAAACCAATCTCCCCTAAGATTTCATAACATACCACTTAAAGTAAGGATTAGATGAAACTAATTTGTTACCACTTCAAGTGAGGTATTCATGTGGATTGTAATTACATTACACACATATTTTCCCACTAAAGATAATGATTATTTATGAATGAATGTTATTTATTGTTTACCATCTTATACTCATGTTGTGTGACACACCTTATATATCAAACAAAATTTAAAATTCCTAAGTCAAAAACATTTTCATTTTAGACTCACATAGTAAGGGGTTACTTTTCCCAATTTTTGGGATGTATTTTTTATTTTCTAAAATTCTACATTACCCATTTGTTGTGTTACTTTGTACCCATTTCACTATTACATTATCCATTTCAATTCAATTCTAAGTCATGTTCATTTGAACTAGAATTTATTTCTCATTAACATCCTAATCAATTCTAATTTCCAATTTTGTGTCATTTCTAATTTCAAGTCAAATTTAGTTTTGAGTCAATTTCAATTTCAATATAAATTTTTCCAAAAGTAATGAAGGTCAACTTTCCAAATTCAACAAAAGCTAATTTTCAAAAGTCAACTTTGAGGTCAAGTCAACTTTGGAAGTCAAATTCAAATCAAATTCCAAGGTTACATCAAAATCAAGGATTTTCGTGATTTCAAGGTCAATGTCAGTGGAAAGACATTCAATAACTCATTCTTGGTATTTCAAGCATTACATTCCAAGTCAAATCAAACCTTGGTTTATTTTAACATTTTATTTCAACAAGTTTAAAATTTTTATCATGAGGTATTCTAAAATTTCAATTCCTAACTTGATTTCAGATTACTTCTCAAATTCCCAAATCCATTTTGAATTGTTAAAACCAAGTATTGTACTTGCTCATATCCAATCAATTCATCTTCAATACCAAATATCATTGATTATGTAATGAATAAATAGATTAGTAATAGTGCTATATATAACACCAATTTTGAGGGAGAATGGTTTTATAACTTGATACTCCATTGTGAAGATACATTCAATGATATTATATACAAGGGGATGTAGATTAAAAAAGAACTAATAGATAAATGTATTGTTAAAATATATTCTCAAAAGCAAGTGCAAGTTTAGGCTCTGCCATAGGCACAAGCCACTACTTCAAAAAATCCTAAAGCCATTTATAAAACCAAGAATGTTGTAAGGAATGGATTAATATAATCAAGACACGTACAAATGGTGTAACCACCTCCTATCCAAAATAATCCATCTACTCCAATAATTACATTACAAAGACCACCTCTTTAAAGGAATCAATATCAAAACAGGTTCTTTAGTGACCTTGATGAACCCATTGAGGTGTTATTTCATAATTTATTCATAACTAACATGATCATCTAGACAACTCTAAAACCTTTTCCTAAAGACCAACCAAAGCCTCACTCATATAGAGATAATGAGTATTTTAACTTCCACTATGTCAAAGGGCATGGAATTTATATATATTTTTAATTAATGCACTTCATTTAGGATTTATTAGAGCAAGGAGACATTGAGTTGGATAAAAAAAATTCCACATCCAATCAAATCATGGTTATCTACAAAGACCCATTTCTAAATCATAACTCTAACAATTAGCACCAATCTGGTAATCAACATCAAAACTAGGGGTAGAATCAAAATTTGGGAAATCACAATCAAGGTTAAGATTCCCAAGCCAACCAAATTAGCTATCATGATGTCATATATAACTATAATAATTTTTTAGGTGATATTAATAATAACCATGTAGCTAATATCAATATAAATTCACATCAACCTTATATAACATCACATAGTGTTGTTCCTTATATTTTAGGGCCTATGCCTTCATATCCTAGTGGCTCTTTTCTGACATGCAATAACACCATTGTCCCTTGGAAATCATTGGTCATTATTTTAGGTATTATGCCATCTTATTATAATTTAATTAACATTTCCCTGCCTAAAAATTTTAATGTCACAACTTGACATCCAAAGGTTACTCTTTCAGGTCCTTTACCTTCCTTCAATAATAATTCCATTCCAAACATCTTACCTTTAAAATCCAAACCCTTCCCCAATAATAATCACATACAAGGTTCTTTACCATGTAAATCCAATCTATTTTCTCTTTCAAGTTATAATCAATATGATTGGTAAACAATTGAACAAAATTCATGTGCATATTTCTATCCTAGACCTATTGCGTACATCAAAAGTTCACAAGACTATATGGTATGACCTTCTTCAATAGTCCAAGGTTTCCAATGACATTGATCCTATCACATTATAATCACTTGTGAGACATTTATACATAGTTCAATAGCTTACATTTGACCAAAGTGACATTTTATCCTTTGGTCCCCTACATAATAGTCATATCCATATTGAAGCCATCATAAATTTCCATAAGTTTAAGTGGGTATCTATAGATAATGATTCAGGTCTCAATATAACCTCATTAAAATTGATAAAACTGTTGGGGTATACTTTAGCATATTTGTAGCTACATACCATTACTATCAAATTATATGATAATGCAGGGTGAGACTCATAAGGCATTATTTGCTTACCCCTCATTATTGAGACTATCATCCATGATACCCTATGCCATGCCATTGACATTAAACTACCCAAAAATTTTATTATTAGATGCTCTTGAATCCATGAAGTACATGTAGTTCCTTCCACCCTTCACCAATGCCTCAAAATCCACCATTATTAAAAGGAGGTCACTATTGCTGGTGATTTAGAGTCATACCAATATTTAAAGAATTTGGAATATTAATACAATCAATATAACTATTGTCCTAGCATTGAGCATTCTTCTAAAAAGGAAAAGGTCAAAGATCATGAATATCTCCAATCCAATTACATTGACCCAAGTGAACTTACATCCACTTCTAATCCACCTCCCAAAATTTCTTTCCACTTCATTATTAAAGATATTATTATTGGTGCATACAACATTAAGGATAACTTATGTATACACAATATTTTTAAACTTTATCAATTATTGATGCTTTCTCTCTTGAAAGAACTCATCGAGTCTCAATCTCTCTAAGTGCACACCTTAAAGGTTATACTTGGAAAGGGGTAGGCAAATGATTGGTACTTTGAAATATCATTATCCCCTATGCCACCACTTGCAATCAACATAAACCTCTCATATACATTTCCCTAAGATTTTACACCCTCCCTTACAAACTCCTCTAAGCAATTCACTGCCTCAAACAACCCTTACCTAAGATAAAACCTCTTTTTGACTTTTACAAAACAAAGTTATCCTAGGTTTAACCTATACTTAAAATATATGAGCATGTTAAGAGATTATGTTAGCCTTATCTAGCCTTGTCTGAGACCTAACTACTTTACTAATTTAAAAACATAGGTTTGATTGAGCCAAATCTATCGGTGAAAACTTTGAAAGAGTTTAGGGTTAGATAAAACTATATAAACTATCCTTTTCGTCATTTGAGAGAAGATTAAATCATATATTTTCACATCCACTTATCCATCATTCTACTTGAGGATCCATAACTTAGGTCTTCAATACCACACTTGGAAATATGATTCTTGTCTTGTGGGAGAAGTCTTCTAGACATATAAGATAAGTTGTGTAACCTAGAGCTGACCTATCTTTGTTATCCTTATAACCCACAACAACCTCTTGCAAATCATCTTAACGAAGGGAGAGATTGAGGTTCAATGGGTTCATATTTAAAGGTAAGTATTCCTAACTCTTTCTCCTCTTTATTAAATTAGATAGATTTGAATTTTTTGGCTTATATGTTTCTCTCTCTATGGATTAGAATTACCTCTACATTAACTTGAGTAGAGTTTTTCTATGCATGTTTAATTTTATGTTTATTAACCCCATTTTATGCCACATGATTTGGTGAGAACTAGGTTAGATTTTAATTTACTTTATCATTTACTTGTGAATAAGAAAATATAGGACCTATCTAGGGTTATCACATGGTATTGCTTGACTAGAGGCTTTGGAACCCTCTTTAGTGATATTTTTGTGGTAAGGGACCCCTTGGTTAGGTATAACAAATCCATATTGGTCATGACCTTGATTGTTTAAATGTACCAACAAGTAGAAGGACTAATGTGATTTATCTTCTCTAAGTTAGGAATGATTTTTAGATCAGCTTCACTTTCCCTTGTTATAGATTCTAGTGAACCTGACATGAATCTAACCCTTGCATGTTTTCCTTCACACCTTCATTTATTATCATTTTTATAGTAATAGATAAAATTTACCAATGAAATCTAAAATTTTGTGAATAGGTTTAACCCACATTCACTACAATCAAATATATATTTCTCTATGTAGGTCATCTTCAATAATAGGTAACTAGATCGATAATCTTGACTCAGTTCGCTTATTTACATATAGGTTTTCATTCTCAATTGACCCAGTCAATTCTATTAGAAAATTTATCTTCTAAATAACAAAATATAAAAACAACTTAAATATTCAAAAATTATTAGGTTCATTCTCACTTTCTTAGTGATTTTTGTTCTTCATTTACAGTTCTATTTTTCAAAGTTTTAAGTTTATAAAAATGTAACCCTACAATGACTAGGTTGACTAGATTAACACAATCATGTAGCTTTATTTATTATCTAAAATACTTAGTCAACCTATTTGATTATGTTATTCTATCTCTTGATTCAATAGACATCATTGACTTTGTCAATTGTATTCGATATTATTTTCATACATGGTCATATGAATTGACCTTGTACTCTTCAAACAAAGGAATTAACTTATCTTGTTAGTAATTAATTCAATTTTCATTCTTGTTGCTTGATTTCTTAGAGTAACACATAGATTAAATAGGAAGTTTTTAATTTATCAATTTAGTCACACTATTTATTTTTCATTTTCACACATTTCCAAACCACATAACATTAAAAATCATTAAATAACTTCTACCCAAGGTCTACCTACTTGGATTTCATCACAAAGGGGGAAGCCAACTTAGTTTTTTCACCAAGTATAAATACATGGTTGATGGTATATTATAAAATCACTCAATACCCTTATTGCTATAATATTATGAAGTGAGGGGGTAGGACCAAATACTAATGCAGTACCATCATTGATATAAACCCATTTTAACCTCAAATTCCTGAAAACATCTTTAGATTGATTTTCTAGTTCCTTCTTATAATCAACTCTCCACATTTATTTAAAAATTTATTATAATTTAAAACATTTATGTTTGACCACTTAGATTAGAATTTCTTTTTTTTTTGAATTCTTTCTAATAATTTTATGTTGTATTGAATTTTTTTTATTAACCAATGTTGGTACAATGTTTTTGTTTTTTGCCATTAGATCGAATGGATCAATACAATTGTTTGTGTGTTTCTTTCAAGTATTCTTCAAAATAAAACTATATCATATAAAATCATAAGTATAAAAACCTATCTTTATTTCCTTTACAACATAGTCGATCTACTCTATTGTGTATTCTATAGTCCCTCTTTTTTCCCATAGAAAATAGTCACTCTATTCAACCTAATCTCTCATAGACTACTTGTTATGTTTCCCTTCAACATATAGTTGAGCAATATGACTCTATGTCTTTTAGACTCTCTTAGTTTACCATCTATAAAAAATAGTCAACTAGTTTGACTATTTTCTTGTAACTTATTTTGTTTACTGTCATATAAGATAATATCGACTAGGGCGACCTTGTATCCAATAATTGGACCTTTATTTTTACCAAATTTTTAGTCTTATCCTTCATCATGAATTTATGGCTTGAGGATAATACAAAATTGAAGAAATCAAACATGATGATTTTTACCAACCCAAAAAAATTACATAAGACACATCTTTTGACACCCACCATGGATCAAATTAATATCTATATTTCTACTTGCACCACCAACTATGGGACTCCTTCCCATTCTTCCTCAACACTCAACCCTTTGTTTTCTTTAGAAGATAAGTGTGATGTTGAATACACCATGGAAATGCATTTATAAATTAATGAAAACCCTCAAAATAGTGTTGAATAATTATCAATGATGTCATGAAGGTGTCCTAGTGAGTGGATGTAGTGCTTTGATTATCTAAGTGGCAATGACAAAGTGTGCAATGTGCTTGTTCTACTATGCTTGAAGCATGATAGGTTGATCTTTAGTTTTGGCATGGTTAGAGATTTTTAGGGATGAGTATGGTTATTTTAGGGTGTGAAATAGGTCCTTCAGATGTTTTATATGATTTTAGTGCTTGTGTACATGAGTGGATTTCATCTGGTTGATCATTGTTGTCATCTAGACATTTTAGGTCTGGTGGTATAAAATTTGAGTAGGAAATTTGATGACATCACCATTACCACATGTAGATGAGTCAGGGGGATTTGGTCATATGGTTTTTATCAAATTATTCCATAGTTTTTATGTGTTAAATATTAGGTTATGCTCCTAAATGAAGTCAAAGATATGTGGGTACAAAGTTGGGCTCTTAGGCATTTTGATAGTGTTTTCTATGTTTAATTAGAGCCAATTAAGCATGTTGATGATGTAATTATTTGTATGCATAGAGGTTTTAGGAGGAAATGGGTACATGAGTTTGTTAATTATTATGCCTAGTTATTATGTGCTAAATCATAGGTCATACACCTAAGTACGCCAAAAGATATGCAAGTGCAAAGTTGTGCTCCTAAGCATTTTGACAATGTTTTCCCATACTTAGCCAAATTTTAATTTTGATATAGATATATATATCACTTGTGTGGATATTTTAAGAGAATATGATCATATGGGTTTATTTAATTTTATGCCTAGCTGATTTTTGCTAATTTTTCGGTCAAGCACCAAAGCACAACAAAAGATATGCATGTTCAAACTTGGCCTCCTAGACAAGTTCTAAGTGTAGTTAGTTATGTGATAGAAGATTTTGAGAAAGAATTTTTATGGTGATATTGTAGGGGTGGTGGGAAATCCAAGAACAAACACACCTATTCTGATTCCTCCTGTTAGGATCTTGCTCCTCAGAAAGAGCACAGTATGATTACCAAATATAAGCAATTAAATATGCAAAAATAACCGGAAACACAAGTAACTAGAATTCACCAATAACACAGAATATGAGAGACAATACACTATATTGTATTAACACTTTATAGAAAAGAATACTACAAAGAGCCGCCACCCTCTTCCACCTTACAGAGGTTTCCCACACCTCAAGTGTATAGTAATTCTTCTTCACAACACTCTCCTACACAAAAACGGTCCCAAAAACCAACTCACACATAGAATTGGTGTTCACCTCTCCAACCAGTCAGTAATAACCCTGCCGGTACACCAAGCACTCTATAGCACTTCAAGTTGATCTCCCATGAACCTGCAACCTGCAATTCAATAGACCAAACTTACATGTAGATCCCCTATGAGCTTGCAACAACCTGCAACTCAATGATCTTACAACTAGAAGGAACTCTTCCTTTCTATCTCATACTTATACAATACATGCGAATGGGTTTATAAATAGATCCCTAACTTAAACAATAACTTAGACTCTTAATTTAGACAATTATCCTTGCAGCCCAAGACTCTAACTGGTCTTTACATGCAAACACTTCGTTCACTTAACTAACTGTCCGTGAAATGAATAGTTCTGGAACACACAGGCGACCGACGTTGGTCCCTACTTGCCTGGTTCTATCGACGTCGGCCGACTTCCTGCCGTTGCTGGTGGCCTTCTGCACTGGTCATGACCGACGTCGGTCCTGCTGCCGATGCCGGTGCTCATGGATCTCAGCAACCTTCTGTTCTTACTGTTTGCAAAGGGTTGAAGCTTTTAGCTCCACAACCTAACAAATATATCTCACATGTGTGAGGGATCTAGAAGTAGTTTTTCACATGGTTAGATCTCCTATGTGAGGAGATCATATGGTCCAAATTTGAGAACATGTGAGTGAGCAAGGCAAAATATATGACTGTGCAAAGTTGGCCTCTAAAGTAGATAAGCAAGGTTCCCATACATATTCAAATTTACACAAGTTAAATTTCAAGAAACATAGATGGAGTGTGTTTCTCTAAGAAGTTAGGAAGTAGTGAGATAAGGACAGGTACATGATGTTTAACGCTAAGTAGAAATAAAGATTGAGCTTCTTCCAAGAATAAATGGTGAGTAAGTGATCATAAAGATAGAGATAAATGGTGCATATTAAAGACAAGAGGTCAAAGTGACAAATTTTTATCATTATTAAATAATGAGCTTTGTATAAGAGATCGATAGAGCATGTTGTGTCAAAGTTTTCATATTGCACGAGATGAGGTCAACATGTTCAAGGTTTAACATTTGAGCATTAACTCTTATGTGTTAAAGTTTAGAGAATATAAATGGTGTGAGATTGATCTAAATTTGATATGACAAAAGATGTGAGCTTAGTATTCAAAGTTTAACTGTGACCATTTGCTTTTGAATATTTGAATTTGTAAAGGAAAAAAATAATTCTCTATATTTTGGCTTTATCTTTCGATCTATGCAGAATTTGCTCATGGTGTAAAAAGTGAACTTGTAGAGGACTCCAAGGAACATATAGAAATATATATTTGAAGATATAAAAGTGTGTAAATTAAAATATATTTAGGTTAAAATTTGACTATGTTTCTATATTTATTTTACAAGTAACCCAGGAAGGATGTTGGAGCATGTGTTGATGTTATTTCAATGTTTCATGTTGCTTAAGCTATTTGAAAGTGTTATAAAATCCATAAGGATACTTAGAATGTATTTTATAGGTTTTATAAATATATCTTGAGTATGAAAAATGCTCAATATGTTGAATGTGTGTTCATTCATGATGTTTCTAATCAAGTCAATGTTTGAGTTGTTTGAGAATATACAGAGATGAGAAGAGTTGACTATGATCATTTAAGGATGACTAAAGGGTCATGTAGTATGGACATATGATTTTAAAAATGTTCCTATATTATTTTTTTGCATTTTGATATGCTAAATGGGTGAATAGGTCTCCATGAGACTTATAAAAACTACAAGGGCTTTATTAAAAAGTATAGCTACTTAAGGGTGACCTATAGATGCTATGGCTGGCCCTATGAAGATTTTTTTGATTTGTGTCTTAAAGTGAAAGATGATTTAAGGGATTAGGAATTCCTAGTTTATGACTAAGGTATTGATTATCTAGTATGCTCTATAAATAGTGGAACCAAAGATGATGGTTTTTAAACTTGAGAGACTAAGGAGAGATTTGAGAGAGGCTTGTGTGTGTGATTTATTGAGTGAAGGAGGGGTAGAGTTCCCTATGTATGAGATGAAGAGATGAATATATTGAGGACTATTTTTATGACTTATATGTCATAATTCTATTGGTATAATAGTGCTCTTATAGATTGAGTGTGAGTAAAGGTGAATAGTAATAATCTAATGTCCATCATCAGGTGTTGAAGACATCAATTCAAAGGTGGATGTGTTCATAGGTGTTGTTTTGGTAGCTTAGAATATAATATGGTTATAACCTACTTGCAAGGTGAAACTTGCTAAAATTTTGGTTGTTGTTGTTACTCAGCTAGACAAGTGTTATAGTACCTTATAGGATTGCAGTCTCATTAAATAGGGATCATAGTTCCTTGATCAGTTATATTTGGTCTAAATTGGATCTTATTATTATAGAATAGTAGACTAATTTTAGGTTCCAATGGGTTTTCTGCCCTAAGAGGGTTTCCCATGTATGTCATGTGTTATATTTTTGATCTTGCATTATCTTTCTTATTCATTGTTATGAATGATGTGTATGCCTCATAAATGTATGTATTGACCGATTAAGAGTTTGAAAGGATTAGAACTAAATTTGAATTATCCAAGCTCATTGATTCACCCCCCAGTGATTATACCTCTAACAATTGGTATTAGAGTCAGTCCTTTGGTAAAGGCTTGAGAACTTGAAGGTGATCCAAAGTACAATATGGGTAGTCATCAAGGAGTTTTTTATACTAAGCAAGCACTGGTGTTTAATGGATATAATTATGATTTTTAGAGTGAAAAGATGAGGAAATACATTATGTCCCTAGGGTTTGATGTATGGTAATCTATTTTGGATAGTTATGTTGGTCTATTAGTCCTTTATCTAGTGTTGTAGACAAGAAGTTATTTGAGAATAATTCTAAAGTAATGAATGCTATCACTTGTGGTCTTTCAGAGACTGAATACACCAAGGTAATACATTGTAAATATACTAAAGATATATGGGACAAAATTTAGATCATTTTTAAGGATAGTTAAAGGTCAATATTGCTAAGTTACAAACTCACATAAGGAAATTTGAAAGTCTCAAGATGAAGGAAGAATATTTTGTGGCATCCTTTCTATAGAGAATTGATGAGATTGTGAACATCATCAGAGGTCTTGTAGAGAATATTAAAGAGGCTAATATAGTCCAAAAGGTATTATGGTCTCTATACCTCAAGTTTGATCCAAAAATACCTACTATAGAAGAAAGTCATGATCTTACTTAGTTGAAGATGGATCAATTACATGACACCCTTATTGCTTATGAGATGAGTATAAATGATGATATACCACCAAAGAAGTAAACAACATTCAAGACTGAGATGAATGCTAAGAAGAAGTTCCAAGGTAAGAAACCTAAGGAGGATGAAATTTATGATATTTATGAGTATGAATTAATTATTTTGATCAATAGGAAATTGAATACAGGCTTAAAAAAGTATAAGGGTAAACTACCCTTCAAGTGTTTCAACTATGGAGAGATAGGACATTTTGCTCATAAGTTCCCTTATAAGCATGAGAATAATGTTGATGAAGAGCATGGTGAAGGCGAAGATGAATACAAGAAGACTTACATGAAGAAAGTATTAAAAAATTATAATAACAAGAAGAAGTCCTTCAAGAACAAGAAAAGTCTATACACCAAAGAATATTGTAGCTCATCAGATGAGAGTGAAGACAATGACTCAAAATATGATCATGAAGATGATGGTCTTGTTGAAGATGAAGCTTTGTTCATCGCTAAGGAAGGAATTTGCTCATATCAAAAGGAGTCTACTTGGAGTGATTCAATGATGATGAAGATGAGGTGGATTATGAGACTATGTTGATGAATGCTCTTAAAGATCTTAATATTGAGAAGAAGATCAATAAGAAGATGAAATCTAAACTCAAGGACTATGAGGAGCAATTCAATGTGTTTGAGGCAAGATTGGTTTAATACTTTAGGGAGCATGAAGGTGTTTTCATGTTTCTTAATTCTAAGTTGAAATCTATGTCTAAAAGTCTAAAAACCAAAAAATAAGAATGCTCAAGGTATACTTCTAATATTGTGTCTTTGAAAGATGAGTTAGAGAATTCTACAAAAAATGAAGTCATTTATAAGACTTGAAAAGAGCTCAAGTGATCTAGACAATATTCTAAGTGGTCAAAAGCATGTTAGTGATAAAACTAGTCTTGGATATGAATAAGAACAAAAGAATGTAACTCAAGACAAGATGAAGACTAATGTGAACCAGGATAATCATACTTTGAAGACAAATCCTTAGATAAGGAATGAAGGTATTGGTAGAATAAAGATAAATAAGATCAAATAGCCAAATGCCATGAGGTATGCAAGATTTAATGGTTATTATTATACATGTAATCAATTTGGTCATAGGGATAGAGAGTGAAAGAGACATGTTATAAATGAGTTTACATGGAACTATGATGGGGGTCATAAGTCAAAATGTGTGAGTAGAGTTAATTTTTTTAATTATCATGACATAGGACATATTTCATATTTATACCAAATAAAGTATGGCTAGATACATTTCTTGTAAAAGGTATGGTTTGATACAACTATGAACATAGATGTCACAATGCTAGATTATATAAGCAAAGGCCATCAAGTAAAAATAAGTTAAATTAAGCCCCTATAGTGCAAGAAAGAAGGCATATTAACACATGGAAGCCAAAAGTGACAAGTGTGAGTCATGATTAGATTTTAGGTCCAAGTAATTTGTTTACTATGGTAGAGAATGCTTTAGAAGTTGAAGAGTACCAAGAGGTCTCATTGTCTACTCATGTTGAGAGTGAACAAACAAATCTCAAAGAGAATACCAAGGTACTGGTTGAAGCTAGTCCTGAGGTATACATAGATCTAAGTGAACATCTTGTTATTACTGAGCATGTATCATACAAGGAACATCAAGTGTATGTGCCTAGTGATGAGGTTTCAAACTAAAAGATGGATTATTTAGATGAAAAGGTATGTCATGAATCTTTGTTTTCTCCATGCATTAATAATCCATTCATATAAGAAAAGGAGAATGGTGTAGTGGATGAGCATGTTACTTCTCTTAAGCCTAAGAAAAAGAATAACTAAAAGTATCATATGAACAAAGAGGAGAAGGAATATGAGCAGTTGTGGGAAACTCCTAGTTCAAACCATGGTAAAGCATTGTGGTACAGAGGAGGTCTCTATCTATGCTTCTTAAGATACTCTTTTTAGTAAGATGATAATGCCAATTAGAGAAGGTCTTTGGTTAAAGGGGAGAAATAATTTCATGATATTGATACAAAGATTTGTAAAGGAGATATAGTATAGGGCCAAAATGGGTGTTTTTAGGTTGGTTAAGAGCATGTTTCTTGTTTGGTGAGTGACATGAATTTTTTTTTTGTGCTCCTTGTGGTAGCTTGAGAGAGAAGGTTAGTAAGCATGTGTGGTGTCTCTTCATGGTGAGTGGATATCTGAAGACACCCAAAATTTGAAATGGTTTAGAGATATTAGGGGGATTCCCTCTTAGATGTTTCTTGGTAAGTTCCATTATATTCCACTGGTTCTTGTGTGTTCTTTCATCATTGGTTACACTGCTTGGTTGAAGAGAGTGTTGGCATGGAGAAAGAGGAAATTATCAAGGCACAAAGAGGTAGCATCAAGGTAAGGGGGAATTTTTATCATATTTATAAGGTGGTCCTCTCTTGTTGGTAGTATTTTTATGTCCCTAGGATTAGTTGGTGCCCACTTTATCATTGTGTCAGAGGGGGAGAAAGTTCCTATTATGAGAGTGCTTAAAGAGAGAGAAGGTGAGTTGTATATTGTGATATGATGTTTTTTGACATCAATGGTAAAAGGGGAGATTTTTGGAGCATTTTCAATGATGTCATGAAGGTGTTATGATGAGTGGATGTAGTGCTTTAATTATCTAAGTGGCAATGATAAAGTGTGTAATGTGTTTGTTTTAGTATGCTTGAAGTATGACTAGTTAATCTTCAGTTTTGGCATGGTTAGAGATGTTAAAGGATGAGTATGGTGATTTTAGGTTATTAAAGAGGCACTTAATATGTTTTATATTCTTTTATTTCTTGTGTGCATGAGTGGATTTCATTTGGTTGATCATTGTTGTCATCTAGACATTTTGGGTCTAGTGGTAGAAAATCTGAGTAGGTAGTTTGATGATATCACCATTGACACATGTGGATAAGTCAAAGGGATTTGGTAATATTTTTATGATCACATTATTCCCTAGTTACTATGTGCTAAATATCAATTCATGAACCTACATGTAGTCAAATATATGTGGGTGAAAAGTTGGGATCTCAGGCATTTTAACAATGTTTTCTATGTTCAAATAGAGCTAAGTAAGCATGTTGATGATGTCAACATTCTTAATCATGGATATTTTAGGAGTAAATGGTCACATGGGTTTATTAAATATTGTGCCTAGTTATTATACACTAAATCTTAGGTTATGTGACTAAACACGTCAAAATATATGAAAGTGTAAAGTTGGGCTCCCAAGCATTTTGACACAGTGTTTTCCCATACTTAACCAAATTTGCATGAGGAAAGGAATAGCCAAGTAAGTATTTTTATATAGTCATATCTCACACATGTGGATGTTTCAGGAGAAGGTGATCATATGGGTTTGTTTAATTTTCTACCTAGTTGATTTGTGATAATGTTTAGGTGAAGCCCCAAAGTGTGGCAAAAGATATGCATGTTCAAAGTTGGCCTCCCAAACAAGTTATAATCATAGTTGGATTTGTGATAGAAGATTTTAAGAAGGCATTTTAATGGTGATATATCTCACATGTGTGAGGGCTTCAGGATATTTTTATCACATGGTTGGATTCTCTTATGTGAGGAAATCATATGGTCCAAATTTTAGAACATGCAAGTGAGTGAGGCAAAAAGATAATAATATGCAAATTTGGCCTTTTAGGAAGATAAGGAAGGTTCTCATAGTCAAATTTTAACAATTTAAAGTTTGAGCAACATTGATGGAGTGTGTTTCTCCAAAAAGTTAAGAAGCAGTGTGATGAGGATAGGTTCATGATGTTTAACTCTAAGTAGAGATAAATATTAAGATTTTTTCAAGGATCAATAGTGAGTAGGTGATCATAAATATAGAGATCAATGATGCATATTAAAGTCAAGAGGTCAAAGTGATAGTCTTTTAGCATTATTAAATACTGAGATATGTATAGGAGATCAATGGAGTACGTTGAGTCAAAGTTTCTAGATTGCACAAGATGAGGTCAACATGTTCAAGGTTTAACATTTGAACATTGGTGCCTATGTGTTAAAGTTTGAATAAGATCGATTGTATGAGATTGATCTAAAGCTAAGAGGACACAAGATGCGAGCTTAGTTTTAGAAGTTTAATTGTGACCAGTGATCTATATTTTGGTTATAGTTTTAGATCTATGTAGAATTTACACAAGATGTAAAAAGTGAACTTATAGAGGACTCCAAGGTGCATATATAAATATATATATTAAAATATAAAAGTGTGTAAAGTCAAAGATATTGAGGTTTAAAGTTGACTATGTTTCTATATTTATTTTGCAAGTGACCCAGAAAGGATGTTCGAGTGTGTGTTGTTCCTATTTCAATTTTTCATATTGCCTTAGTTATTTGAGAGTGTTGTAGACTCCATAAGGATGCTTTGTGTGGATTTTTGAGGTGTGATCAATTTATATTGAGTATGAACAATGATTAAGAATTTGATTGTGTGTTTGCTCCTTATGTTCTTGGGTACCAGGTTAGTGTTTGAGTTATTTGAGCATATACAGAAGTGAACAAAGTTGACTATGATCATTTTAGGATGACTAAGGGGTCATGTAGTGTAGACCTATGACTTTTTAAGTTGTCCTATGTTCTTTTTTTTCTCATTGATATACTAAATGGGTGAATAGGTATCCATGATACCCATAAGAGCTATAATGGCCTTATTAAAAGGTGTAGCTACTTAAGGTTGACCTATAGATGATATGGCCAACCTATGAAGATTTTTTTGAGCTGTGTCTTGATGTGAAAGATGATTTAAGTGATAAGGCATGCCTAATGTCTGACCAAGGTGTTGATTATCTAGTATGCTCTATAGATAGTGGAACCAAAGATGATGGTTTCTAGACTTGAGAAAGAGATTAAGGAGAGATTTAAGAGAGGATTGTGTGTGTGATTTATGGAGTGAAAGAGGGGTAGAGTGCCCTATGTATGAGATTAAGAGAATAATATATTGAGGAGTGTTTATATGACCTGTAGTTCATAATTTTATTGGTGTAATAGTGCTCTTATAGATTGAGTGTGAGCAAAGGTGAAGAGTGATAATCTAAAGTCCATCATCAGATGTTGAAGACATAAGTTCAAAGGTGGATGTGTTCATAGGTTTTTTTGTGGTATCTCAACATCTAACATGGTTGTATCCTCCTTGTAAGGTGAATTTTTTTAAAATTTTGGTTGTTGTTGTAACTTAGCTAGACAGGTTTTGTAGCACCTTGTGGGATTGTAGTCTCACTAAATAGGGATTGTAGTTCCTTGATCAATTATATCTAGTATAAATTGGATCTTAATATTATAGTATATTAGTCCAATTGTAGGTTCCAATGGGTTTTTTACCCCAAGAGGGTTTCCCACATATGTCATATGTTATATGCTTGATCTTGCATTGTCTTTCTTGTTCATTGCTATGAATGATGTGCATGCCTCATAAATGTATGTATTAACTAATTAAGAGTTTAAAAAGATTAAAACTAAATTTTATTTATCTGGGCTCACTGATTCACCCCCCCCTCTCATTAATTTTACCTCTAACACATAGAGGAAAAGATCCTAAAACCATCTATAATCTCATGATGGGACATTTTATAGGAGAACCCCATTCACCCTCCCCTACCTTTTACCATGGATTTGGGGGAACCCCTTTCTTTGCATCCAAATATTTACCCTCTATAATGTCTCCTTCCCATACCATGACATCATCTTCTATGTCTTCTTCAACCTCCATGCTAAATATTTCTACCAAAATGGTAGGTTCAAATTCTAGTGGGTATCTTCAAAACACCCACATACTTAACCATGATACTAATGTTACTCATACCACTAGTGTAACACATGCCTAGAAGAGTGAAATTAAAAAAATGGTATAAGATTTTTTGGAGGTGAGAACCATTCACCATAGACAAATGGAATATTCTTCTCCAATAGTCATGGTGTGAAAGAAGAATGAAACTTGGAAGATGTGCCTAGATTATAGAGAGCTCAACAAGTTCACTATCAAATATAAGTTTCCTATTATTATAATTGATGAATTTTTAGATGAATTACATGATGTTATTTATTTTACCAAATTATATCTTCACTCTGGGTATCATCAAATTTGGATCATGAGGAGGACATTCCTAAAATAGCTTTCCATACTCATGAAGGCATTATAAATTTTTGGTTATGCCTTTTGGACTAACCAATGCACCATCTACCTTTTAAAATTTGATGAATATGGTTTTTTGTCCATTTTTGAGAAAGTTTTTACTTGTGTTTTTTATGACATCCTTATTTATAGAAAAAATTAGGAATATAACTTGCAACATATGAAATAGGTACTCTTAGTTTTGGAGCAACATCAATTGTATGTTGAACCATCCAAATGTGCTTTTCAAGTCTGGGAAGTGGAACATTTGGGTCATATTGTATCACATGAGGGAGTAAAAGTTGATCCTAAAAAATTCCAAGCCATCATGAAGTGGCATATTCCTAAGACACTCAAGAAACTAAGTAGATTGTTGGGGCTAACTAGTTACTATTACATGTTTGTCAAAAATTATAGTATTATTGAAACACTTCTCACTTCCTTGTTGAAGAAAGACACCTTATAATTAAATAATACAACACCAATGCATTTGAACAACTAAAAATGGCTATGTGCACCACTCTAGTATTGGCTACTCCAAACTTTTCTAAAATTTTTATGGTTGAATGTGATGCATTTGTATATGGTATGGGTGCAATATTCATGAAAGATGGTAGTCCCATTGCCTTTGAAAGTTTTCAATTAAAGGATAAAAATAAGCTCAAACCCATCTATGAGAAAGAGATGATGGTTATTATACATTCAATCAAACAATGGAGACCTTATCTATTGGGTTGTTACTTTTAGGTAAATATTGATCATAATAGCCTTAAATATTTTTTGGAATAGTGGTTGTCCTCTGAAGAACAAAAAAAATGAGTGACAAAAATGTTACGATTTGATTTTGAATTAGTCTACAAGAAAGGAAAATAAAATGTGCACTATCTAGGTGAGATGAACCAATTGAGGCATTGTTATGTGCCATGACCATTTGGAAGGCTAACTAGCTCAAGGTAGTAAGGTCATATTGGGAGAATAATTTTTCTACCCATGCATTGATTCAGAATCTATAGTAAGGTTCAGATGGGAATGAAAATTTTACATGGAAAGGGAATGCATTATGGTACAAAAATATATTATATATGTGTTAGAATTGTCTTCTCAAATAGAAAATCTTATAAGAACTTCATGCATCTCCATTTTGAAATCACTTGGGTTTTTCAAAAACCTATCATAGAGTGAGGAAAGATTTTTTTTGGGAAGGACTCAAGGAGGATGTACAGAAATATGTAGCTAAATGTATGGTTTTCATCAAAATAAAGGTGAATCCATTAAAACCCTAGGTCTTTTATACCCCTGATCCATCCCTAGTCAATGATGGGAAGATGTGTCTATGGATTTCATTACTAGGTTACCATGATATACAAGTATAAATGTTATCATGGTTGTTGTGGATAGACTCACCAAGTATGATCATTTTTGGTTTTTATCTCAACCATTGGTGTCCAATATAATAGCTTCTACCTTTCTCAATATAGTTAAGAAATTACATAATAATCCCAAGATTATTGTCAGTGATCAAGATCCCATATTCACTAATAATTTTTAGACATAAATATTTGCATGTTTGGGAACCCAATTGGCTCATATCTCATTCTATCATCCTCAATATGATAGATAAAATAAGGTAGTCAACAAGTGTTTATAAGGGTACCTTCATTAATTTTTGTTAGATAAATAGGTAAATGGGTTTAGTGGCTGCCCTTGTTTGAATGGTGGTATAATATTTTAGTGCATCATTCATCTAAAATGTCTATTTTTATGGCATTGTATGGATCCCATCCTCCATACCTCACTTCACCCTTGAAGGCCCACCCAAAGGTGTGTGTAGTGGAGGAACACCATCACATCAACATGAAGGGGTCAAATCATAATAGTCTATCCCGATTTTTGGCATAAAGAGGTCACATACACTTTTATCTTCTCCTTAAAATATCTTGAGTTTGGGTCATTTAAATTAATCAAAAAATATGTTTTTGACTATATATACAAATATGTAGTGTATATATTTTCCAATTTTTACTAAAATCATTAAGTATTTTTTAGGATTTATTTCTTAATATTTTTTATTTATTTATTTTTGGTTGGATAGTGGGACATAGTGTTATGATTTTACTTGAATTCCTTGTAGTTTATGTGAAAATTTAGCTTTGGCCCATAATAACATGAAGCAATAGGTAGATCAACACAAGAGTGAGAGGCATTTTGAAATTTGTGATTGGATATTTACTCACTTGTAACCATATAAGTAGATGTATTTAAAGCAATATAAAAATGATAACAAGCTATCTCTCAAGTATTATGGACCTTATCAAATCTTGAAAAAAATTGGTAGTGTAACCTACAAGATGGAATTTCCTCCATCCACTCACATTCATCCAATATTTAATGTATCTTGCCTTAAGAAGGTCATTGGACATAGATTTTCCACTCAAATTGAGTTAATATAATTATATAAGGAATGGAGGGTTATTCTTGATCCTTAAGTGGTCTTTCAAACATGCACTATAGCTATAGTCTAGAATAATTATAGAGTATCCGATCAAATGGAAGAATCTGCCTTCTGAAGATGCTACTTGGGAGGATGAAGCTTTCATGAAATAACATCTGAGATTGCTTTAATGTTGAGGACAACATGTTTTGAATGGGAGGGGAATGATATGCCCTTAGCCATTATCATGTATAGGGATATACATAGCCAACTTGTGGATTGCATAACCCTTTGGCATATTATTTTACATTTATCTATGCACTCATATACTTAGTAAGTTTCCTTACATGGCCTTGCTAGACTATAAATAAGAGGTAGGGTTAGTTTTTCATCATCATATCAGAGTATTCATTTCTTATTTTAAGCATTGGGAGGTCATTCCCTTGAAGTAGCTTATCTATTATTCATATTTTCTACTATATTTCCATATCATTGTGATCTATTTCTATATTTATACTTATTTAGTGAAGTAATACAATAACAAAAAGACATTATTTACTATTTCTATCACATCTCCTATTTCTAATCAAAGATAAACTCTAAAATTGGCCTCATGATAGATTTGAGGTCCACTAGTGTGTGGTAAGCTAGTACATTGGGATAGGAGAACATAAATAATCTATAAGTGATACCTACTTTATTACACAAATATCCAATATTCATAGTATACTAATGACTTTTTAAGAGGTCCTAAGGAATGGGGAACATGTTGTGGGAAGATAGGTCCATTTTACTTTCCTTATTCATATAACCTTCATGATTTGATCTTAGTATCTCACTTATATGCATATACATCTTTGTGCTTATTATGATTAGGTATACTTTGTATTTTGATGGTCAGTAGACTCTTAGTGTCTCTCCTTTTTACTTAGTATGCCTCATTTTTACTAAGGTTTTCTCATAAATTCCTATGTCATGATTTTTAAATTCTCTCTTTCATTACCACAATCCTATTATTTCCCCTCGAGTAATATTGTTTTGTTCACTAGTTATTCCCCCTAGGGTTTCCCTTTGTGAGTTGCAGTGTAAGACCATGGATAGGACTAGGCTCTCCTCACAAATTACCACAACAAAATATTTCCTTATTTTCCCCCTTATTACCATTTACCTCATTGTTTTTCACCTTGTGAGTTTTAGTGTAATACCACGGATAAGACTAGTATCTCTTGACAAATTTTCACATTAAATCATCTTTAAATTATTCCCACCATTATTTCCACCTCATTGTTGTTCCCTTTGTTAGTTACAGTGTAAGACCTTGGATAGGACCAGGCCCTCCTCATAGAATATTCTAATACTTAGTTCATATTATAACCAAGTCGCAATAAAATTACATGCTTCAAATTTGAGATAATCTATGTTACATTATGATTTATGTGTCATTGACATACTTCTTATGTTGATTTAGTATGTTTTATTCTCACTTCATAAACACTTCACTTTTATTTTTCTTATTTTCTGATTACATATTTGTTTACAATCATTTTATTAAATTTCTCATACTTCCCATATTGATTTAGTATGATTAATTTGATTTAAACTTGAACTTTATTTTTCTTTTCATACTTTCCATATTGATTTAGTATGATTGATTAACTTTATTGTTTGTTTGTTTTTATACCATTGGTTTTCATATGTTTTCCATTTTATTACAAATTTTCATACTTCCTAACTTGATATAGCATGAATTTTATTTGTTTTAATTTGATGCAAATCTTCTTACATGGTTTGAAAACATTTATCACCTTTTACTTTACCATTTTAGTTTCTTATATTTATTCATATTTTAAATTTACACATTTCCCATCATGATATAGTGTGTATTACATTTTATGATTATTTATACTTTTTCAAAACATTGTGCTTTTCTTTTTAACCATGAATGTGTAACACATAATGCTAGAAAATAAAACATACATCACATATTTCCCATAGAATTTATAATAAAAGTAAAATACATGTGCTAGAAAGGAAATATATCCATCCATCCATTCACATACAAGTATAAATCATAAACCAAGAAATATCCATATCAATACACACACACACACACACACACACACACACACACACACACACACACACACACACACACACACACACACACACACACACACACACACACACACACACACACACACACACACACACACACACACACACACTATGATTTTTCTAAAATACAAGTGTAAAATACAATAACTACATCTATAACGTTGTGTTCCATCATGCATATCCTATGGCCTAGCCACATTCCCCATGGATGCATGTGATTGACCCCTTTAAATGGTACTCTAAAATGAGGCAACCTGAGATCTAAATCCATTAATATAAACCTATAGGTTAGCCACCTAGGCCTTCATGCATCCAAATGATATAGTGGTCACCATATGAGTAACTTGCTCCTATATCAACACCTACTAAGATTGACCCTCTCCCTATCCTACCCTTGTAGGTGGTTGTGAGGCATTTCCTCATACCTATAGCTATCATGTAGCATCTCTCACTAGTCTAAACCATCTAGCATATGCAGGGGTAGATGGTACCATAGGATCAACTAAAGTGGATGGCTCATAATGTGATAACACCCCATATAAAATATCATGGTGTGTTGCCATAATCATGGCTCACCATTTGATCTCCTCTAATGCAATACCTATTAAACAAAAAACAAATATACTTTAGATGCCATGTATATGTATGTCTTAATCCATCTATCTATCAATCAATACATAAATGATAATACAACTAGTGATATATGTTAAAAACTTAATGAATCAAAACATTTCTCACCAGTGTCATTATTTTTGACCATGGTCTCCCCATCCACTCGCCTAGTGAGCACCTCTTATGTCAATTGCCTTGACATAAATTCAAAACTAGGAGTCACCACTCGTGCTCATCATGATCCTCTCCTCAGTGGCCTATCTATAAAATAGCTATGTCCTACCACTATTTTAGAATCACCCTATTTGACTACCCATGCATGTGTCTCCTCTCATTTATGGTGCTTCCATCTCTAATAAACTCAAATTAGTCATTATTTCCCTTATTATGGATCTGCTCCTACATCCTCACCTATAAAATATACATCTATAACATCCTCAACACCAATCCTTTCCACCTTCTACTATCACACATACCCTATGTATGGTTTTATTTATTGAGGCCTAATCATAGGTATCTTTGTGGGCACCCCTATGCCTCCTCTCCCTCTCAGCTTTCTAGCATGTCATGCCCAATATGTAGGAACTATTTGAGGGGTTGATGTATGTGGTAAGCCTTTTAATTTGGGTACATAAGATAATTGATGAATCTTCACACATAAATTATAATGGCTTATGATCTAAACACATGCTAAACAAGCCACAATAGTCACCCAAGATGGCCATATGGCAACAATGTTAGTGTAAGGCTACCATACTATTTGCCCTCATGTTTTAGTCTAAAAATATGGAACATGGGGCATGGTATGCACTACATGATCTTACCTCCACCATATAGCCTAAGGTAACCTATCATCAACTACATGGGATAACCCATCTAGCTAATACATATAGACTATCTAATATATGCACACACTCAACAAAATAATAGGGCCCATCATCTTCTGCCCCTAGATCAACATCCCATACATATTGTGCATGAGCTATACTCAAATGATAAAACCAAGATTGTATAAGTTACCTTGATCTAGGATGGACTGATATAGGGTTATCACATATAATAGTACCTTCTCATCTAACTTATGACACAACACTCGTGTTGTCATAAGTCCTATCAAGGCCTTCTATATATTTGAAATGGCTGAGATATAAACATAAAAAACTCACATGTAAACTAGGATAAATCTTATCTCAGCTTGTTGTCCACTAGGATAGGACTTGTCTCTCATCCTCTACCTCTAGTGCATCACATATAACTAAATTCTTGATGATATAAAGTCCAAACAAGGCATGGAAATCTTCCAAGGTGATGCCCACCTCTATAGTGTCCCCATCCACCTCCCATTAGAAAGTGTTTTTCAATCACTCCCATGCTCCTCAAAATATGAAAATAAGATTAACACTCTGTGGTATCCTCTTCATCTCCATGATGCCTCCAAATCCCAAAGTAACCAATCAAGCTCTGTCTATGTCTAAAAAAATCTCTAACAAATTTGGTAGCCATGATGCATCCACCAAACACCAAAATCTCCATCACCTTTATAAAATATCAAACACCATAGAATGTATTAGATTTCAATGTCATAATAATAAAATACATTATTAAATACTCTTAAATAATTACAAATTAACTACTTCATCAGCTTGTTTATATTATGTTTCCCTTTTTCCTACACAATCAACCTATTTGGTACTAAATAGGCCCTATCACCTCTTTTCCATACTCAATCAGCCTTTTGTTACAACAATTAACCCATTCCTATAGACATAATTGACCTATTTTATACTAAATCGGTCCTTTCTTATATCTAGCATACTATATAAACCCTCTACCTCATAGTCAACCTCCTTTAACAGGCTATATCAGCCACATATTTTGTATTAAACTAGCCAGAAGGTACTATGTTGGCCATTTGTCCATTTCTAACTAGATTGGTCCTTTGCTATGCAATCAACCACCCCTTACGATACTAAATCAGCCCTCTACTATGTAGTTACCCTCCTTTATTTCTCCTACTTTTCAAACTAAGTTGATAGGGCCAAGTCTTTTCCTAGTTTATGGTGACTTTTTAACCATTTACCATGAATGACTTAGGTATTTACTTGTCTGATTCCTTCTTACCCAATACCCCATTCTACCCCTAGTTTACCTAAAAAATTCCTAGGGTTATTTTTTAGCTTCTACATTTTTCCTAACATCTATTTTTGTGAATTTAGATTAATTTCAATTAAAATTAATTAAAAAATTAAATTAATTCTTCACTTATCTTAGATGCATTGGATGCAGCCGCTAGGCATCCTCCACATCATAGTGGTCATCTCCTCACCATGTTCATTCTCTAGGCTCAATCCAGTCTCTTAGAGAAATATTTTCTTAGAATAGTAAAATTAAGAAATGAATTAATTTTCACATATTCACTATTCAAAATTATTTACCTGTCAATTATTTATAACCATATTTCATTTTTTGCCCATAACTTTGTTTCTACTAGCTCTTTTTTTGAACTGAAAGATGTTCTTGAATCCCGACATCATAGATAATATTTTCACATATTACATGTATATTTTTCAAAAAAATTGATTTTTCACTTATTTTATAGGTTTTCCTAATGTTCCTTACATTGGACACCTTCACATTTCTCTCACTTATGTCCTCTTTTACAATACTAAGGTAAGTAAATGTATGTATTATTCAATTCCATTTTTTCATTTATCTTATTCACTTCTTACTATAATTTATTTAGCTCAACATTATGTGTTACTATGTACTTTTCCCGAATCACCATACTATGTTACAACTATGTGACATGTGATGAGATTTAAGTGGGGCATATGTATACATAATTTTTTTTAAATTTTATCAATAATTTTTGCTTTATCTCTTGTATAAACCTATTAAATCTCAATATTTTTGAGTGCATGCCTTGAAGGGTGCATTGGGAAAGGGGTGGGTTAATGATTGGTGCTTTTCAAGGTTATTTTACTCTATACCATCTCTTAAAACCAACAAAAAACTCTCATATACATTTCCCTAAGCTTTGACACCTCCATTATACACTACTCCAAGAAATTCACCTCCTCAAACAACCCCTACCTAATCCAAAACCTCTTTTTAACTTTTATCAAACAAAGTCGGCTTGGGTCAACCCTGTACTTAAAATATATGAGCATGTTATGGGATTAGTTCAACCTCAATTGACCTAGTATGGGACCTAAATACTTTATAAATTTAAAGATACATGGTATATTGGGTTGACTCTGTCAGCTAAAACTTTGGAAGAGTTTAGGGTTAGATCTAACTATATAAACAAATCCTTTTCATCATTTGAGAAAAGAGTCAATCATATATTTATGCATATGCTTATTCACCATTATACTTGAGGATCCATTGCTTAGTGTTTCAATACTACACTTGGAGATATGAATCTTATCTTATGGGAGAAGACTTTTGGATGCATAAGAAAAGTTTTGTAGCCTAGAGTTGACCTATCTTTGTTATCCTTACATACCAAAATAGCCTCTTGCAAAGCACCTTGGCTAAGGGAGAGATTGAGGCTCAATGGGTTCATCTTCAAAGGTAATTATTCTTAACTTTTGATCCTCTTTATTAAAATAGATGTATTTACATTTTTTATCTTATGTGTTTCTCTCTCCATGCATTATAATTACCTCTACAATGACTTGAGTAAGTTCTTCTATGCATGTTTACTTTTATGTTTATTACCCCCATTTTATGCCACATGTTTTGATGAGCACTAGGTCATATTTTGATTTCCTTTATCATTTACTTGTGAATAAGAAAACATAGGACCTAGCTAGGTTTATCACATGGTATTACTTGACTAGAGGATTTGGAACCCTCTCTAGTGGTATTTTTATGGTAACGGACCCCTTGGTTAGGTTTAGTAAATCCATATTAGTCATGACCTCGATTATCTAAATGTATAAACAAGCAGAAGGGTTAGTATGATTTATCTTCTCTGAGCTAGGATTGATTTGTAGATTAGTTTCTCTTTCCCTTGTTATATACCTTCCACATTTCCAACTTTATAAAATCTCCCAAATCCCATGGTAGATCTAAGGCTACTAAAACTCATGATAGGTCTAACATGGTATGGTGTAAAAAACTTATAATAAGATACTAAAACTCATGATAGACCCTCTTGTATTTGTCAAAAATATTTGACCAGATCAAAATTAACCCAATATTTCTTAATATTCCTAGTTTTTCATTGATGAGTTTGTCTCTTATTATCAAAGTGCCAAGTATTGCATTCCTAACAGAATGTTGGAGCATTAAGATTAGAAATGGAAAGACTTGGTGCTAAATCAACAAGGTATTATTTAACTTGTTTTTGCTACTAAACATAAATGTAGTCAAGGTATTAGGGATAACACACCTGGGCTGACCCCTCAGATCTCAAAAGTGACACCATTTTAGCATCTAATGAAGATAATCCTAGTAGTAACATAAAGTCCTAATATAATATTTATGATGAGCTTGATGACATGAAACTATTTGATACTAATTCCATCCTCACCATCACTTCTTCTCATAAATTTCCTCTTAGCCTCCACTACCCTGAACTAATCTATTGGGATCATCAAGATCATGTTATACCATAAGATGAATTTTAGAATGAAGAAGTATTGTTAGAATTCATGGGTATATGAGATGGTTTTCTAATTTATGATCATAAACAAGGCTTTAAGATAATGTTGGACCCTAATTCCTACTTTATATATTATATTAACTTCATTCATAATAATAAAATATAAAAATAAAATCAAACATTGAGGTCCTCTCGTGAAAACCTCTTTAAGGCACTTTTGGACTAGGAAAAAGGTAAAGAAAAAGACAAGTCCCTGGGTGAATACCTATTTTAGGTACCACTAGATGGGGAATTTCACCTTTCTCTTTAGGAAGATTAGATTCCTACATGTTCAAATCTTACTTTTGGATAAAAAATTATTTTATAAGAATAATGAATCTTTGAGTAATTGGTTCCATATTTTCTAGAAATATTTGTCAATTGGCCATTACTTGACATGAATGATTCATATTCTTCCCCACATGGGTGGAATTGATAGTCCACAATTAGATGAAGAAGATAAATTTACCTTTGTACCTAATTTATTAGAAGACAGTTCTACAATTTTGGTGGAAGACTCCATAGAGGCCAATATTAGCATAGCAAATGATCCTAAATGATTAAACTTGGTGCGGTCTCTCACTGTTGAGGAACACTATTTCGTTATTTCCATTCCTTGAGAGTTTATTGAAAATTTTACATGGTATTATTTTGATATGCTTGGGTTGGATCCATCTCTATTTATACACCATCTTTTTGTGAACTTGGATGCTAACCCATTAAGTAGAATATGTGAAAAATGCATTTATGGATTTCTATTCTAGTCAAGAAAGAAGTAAAAAAAATCATAAGCAATTGAATTTATTTGATCGATTGATTATTCATAATGGATATATATTATTTTTATAGTTATTAAAAAACTAAAGGGAATTCATCTATGTATTAAATTTAGGGACATCAATAAAATATGTCTGAAAGATGATTTTCCAATACCAAACATCAACACCATTTTATATTCAACAACAAGTTATGAAATACTATTCCTCATGGATGATTTTTTAGGATACAACTAGATAAATATTACACCATAGGATCAACACAAAAGAGTGTTCACCACTCTATGGGGAGAATTTTTCTATCAATTCATGTCATTCAGTTTGAAAAATGTTGGTTTAACATACCAACATGCCATGACTGTCATCTTACATAACATGATGCACAACATTATTGAAGATTATGTTGATGGGATTTTGGGAAATTCAAAAACATGAGCCATACATCTAGAAGTTATATGAAGGATCTTTGAGAGACTTTATGAATATAAGGTTTGCTTGAATTCAAATAAATGTGTCTTTGGAGTTACATTAAGAAAATTGTTAGGCTTCATTATTTACCACCATGGAATTGATGTCAATCTAGCCAAGGTGAAGGATATCACATAAATTCATCCTCCTAATTTTAAATAAATTCATAATTTATAGGGTAAATTATAATCTATTCATTACTTCATTTTGTATCTTGTTGATCATTTCCATATTTTCACTCATTTGTTGAAGAAGAGCACCACTTTTTAATGAAATGTTTATTGTTAAGACACATTTGATAAATTGAAAAGATATTTGGAAAACCCACCAGTGTTGGTCTCACCAACACTAGGTAAATCCTTGTTGTTCTATATTTCATTAATTGAGAATTATTTGGTGGCACTCTTGGCCCAACATGATGACTAGGGAAAGGAACATGATGTCTATTATATGATTAGAACACCAATTGCTTATGAACATAATTATTCTCAAATTGATAAAGCATGCCTAGCATTGGTATTTCCATCAAATAAATTTTACCATTATATGTTGAATAATAAAACCATTATTATTTCAAAGGTTGATCTCCTTAATTATCTCCTTTCTAAATCATCATTGATAGGTCATATGGCTAAGTGGATTATGCTCCTCAATGAGTTTGATATTGAATACACTAATCAAAAATACATTAAAGGGAAAGTGGTTTCAAATCAACTTGTTAAAGCACCTTTGTCAAATACCAATCCATTGACTATGCATTTCCATGATGAGTCTATTTTCACTCTTGAATAATCACATCAATGAAATTTATAATTTGATGATTCCTTCACAACTCATGGCTTAGGATCCAATATTTTATTCATTAAACCACATGGGTATTTCATTCCTAAGGAATTTTAAATCACTTTCCTGTGTACCAATAATATTATAGAATATAATGCATTTATTATAGGGATCTACCTAGTAGTATAGTGGAACATTCTACAATTGGTTGTTTACAATTATTTTTAATTGATCATCAATTAGGTTACAAACCAATATCAAATTCAGGATAAGAAACTCATGCTCTACAAGGCATGGTTGATAACCTCAAATAAAACTTTGAATGTATTTAGACTAAGTATATCCCTAAAGCCAATAATAAATTAGTTAACGTAATGGATGCCAGTGGGTCTTTGATAAAGATATCTTCCAATGTCTGTGAATACTAGTTCCTTATCGAAAACCTTCTCATGCCAACTTATAGTCATCTAGACACTAAAATGGTTGTGATATTGTTGGTCCCAATTACCCTTAATACCAAGATGTATATGCCTATATCCAAGACCTCATTATTATTACTTACCTAACCCATAACTAACATAATTCCTTTATTCACAATGCATCTCAATACACTTTACTCAGTGGTACGCTCTATTGTAGAATCTATGATGGGATGATGCTTCGATGTTTAAATTCAATAACACTTACAGATGTGAATGAAGGGATTTATGGGGCCTATAATATTGAAATGGCCCTTTCCCAAAACCTCCATAGGATAAGATATTATTGACCCACATATAAGTAGGTGCATGTGATTATGTCAAAAAGTTCCTTTCTTGTCAAAATCATGGTGATTTAATTCACACTCCCTTAGGTATGCTTCACCCTATTACTTATCCTTGTCCATTTTTTTCATGGAGATTTTATCTCATTGGTAAGATAAACCCCACTTCTTCATATGACCACAAGCATATCTTAATTAACACTAAGTAATTCACTAAGTGGGTTGAGGTAATCCCTCTCACTTACATAACCAACAAGTAGATTTCCAAATTCATCTTTAACCACCTCATTTGTTGTTATGGCATTCCCTCTTCCATCATATTATATAATGTAAATAAATTCAATAATAAATACATGAAAAACCTTTGTTCAAAGTTACATATTAATCATATATGGTCTACACCCAACTACCCTCAAGGTAATGGCCAGGTTGAAGCTTTTAATAAAACCATTATCAAAATCCTTAAGAAGACAGTCAATAAATTTAGATGAGATTGGAACTTGTAATTATTTATTGCAATTTGGGGTTATCATACCAATTTTCACAAACCCATAGGTGCAATTTCATACTTCTTAGGTGTTGGTTCTGAATTCATTCTACCAATTGAGGTCAATTTGCCCTATTTGCATATGTCATTGCAAGGTATAATTGATGATGAAGATTATAGAGTTGCCATATTATAAGAAATATAAATCTTGGATGAGAATAAAATAAATATATTGAGTCATCTAACATCATACCAAAATTAGCTATGTCATATTTATAACAAGCACATCATATCAAGAGAGTTTAAAGTGGGTGATCTTATATTAAAAGAGAATTAAAAAAATAACAATGTTGAATGCAAAAAGAAAGGTAAATTTGAGAAAAATTAGATAGGTCCTTTCATTATCATTATAAATTATGGTTTTGGGTCATACAAGTTGACTACTCCAAAAAGATATGAACTATATCATCCCATAAACATTATGCATCTCAATCACTTATATACTTGATTTGATCAAACATTATCTATTAGAGCCCCTGCTTGGGGCATTTCCTTCACATCCTTTCCTATTTCCCTTCCTTTAATTTTACACTCCTAAGACTATAATTATCTTATCCCTACCTCATATTAATGTCTTGATCTTGATTATGACTACATGTACTAAAGGTGTCTTCGATGGAAAGTTTAACAAACAACTCGTATTTGGTCATCATTATCCAAAAAATGTCACAAATCTATAATTCTTTTTGCATAATTTATTTATTTGGTAGTCCTTAAAACTAATTATTTTATCTCTTTGATAATCCTACATTCCCATTTCATATCACTTATTTCACATTATAATTTTATATTGAAAGGTGTTCTTTCTCTCCTCAGTTTTACTATGGAACAATAGTCCTATCACCTTCCCTCTTTTTCCACCCAACACTCTCATTGTTTTGCTAGCTTCCCCCATTTCAATCAGTTTAATTATTATTTAAGCCCCTACCCAAGGTTGTTTTTCTTTTGATATAAGATTCATTTTAAATTTATTTATATTCCTTTATACATTATACTTTCACGATAATCCTGCATATGCCTTATTCTAAAATCCAAAAAACATTCAAACATTCCAAAAATCCTAAAAATTCAAAAAAAATAGAAAATACCCAAAAGAAATACAAAGCCACAAAACCTTTGCATAAATTTTCATGTTGTTAGATAGTAGATTTCTCAATTGGTTCTATTATGAGTGGTACTATTTAAATTATCACATGGGTAGGCCTTCCCTTTGTTTTAAAAATCTGACAGGTGGAAAGCCTCTTCTTTAAATCATGACTTCTCTATTGAATTCAATTAAATCTAATCATTCAAACAAAATTTTTGTTACCCCACTCCCTTCGGTGTTTTCCTATGTCTCAAGTGGGTGTCCTTCATTCTATAAATGATCACTTTAATCAATAGAGTTATCCATTCATTACACTCCCATTTCAGGGATAACATCAGCCTAAGGTCCACACAGACTATGTAAGCAATGCTTGGCTACATGGGGTTGCTTGGGTCATCTCATTCGTTATCATTCCCATCTTCATTTCCCCTTAAACTTACTAATTTACGCTCTCATTATTTTAAAAGCTAACTATTTTATGGTCTTATTTTTTTAAGATTCATTCTTGCTTCCCTTTAAATAATTTCATCCTACCAGTTTATCATCACTTTTATTCTTCCCCAATTCATGAAAGAACTACATTTGGCCTTGTAGTCTGCATGGACTATGTAGGAAGTATTTAGTTATGTGGGGAATTTAGAGTTAGCTTAGCCATCATTTCCTTATTGTTATATTCCTCCCTTTTTGTCTAATTTTTCACACTATCTTATCTATCACTCCCTCGACTTTGGGGTAGATCACAAAGAGTAACATCTTAATTCCACATTCACATTTAAATAATGTTGGTCTGTTATTTACTACTTTCCATTATCCTTTATGTTTATTCATTTAGTTAGTTTGTTTCCTTGTTTATTTATTTTTAATCTCATTTCATTCCTTTAATTTCATTTTTTTAGTGAATTATGTTTTACACTTAGGTCTTGATTATTCATATCTTGATCCTAAGTTGTTAACATTTGTATCTACTTCTTTATTATATTATCTTTGTCTAGTGCATTATTATTTACACTTACCTCTTGATTTTTAATATCTAGGTCTTGTTTTGTTAGTATTTGGTCTTAAACTTGTCCCTAAGTAAGTGACAAACAATGTTATTATGATTCATTTTATAATTATGATGGATAGTGTTATCTACAATATTAAAAATCAAGTGCTAGAGAGACTCATTTATCAATGTTGCATGAAGAGAAAACATCCCCTCACAAGATGGTTAACATGTGTTAATATGCCAAAAAAAAATCATAAAAATTATCACATTTTCCATCATCAACACACAATAGCTAAACAATATGGCTACATTTATACTAATCATGATGTGCATCACCCAAATAAGCATATACCACTAGTCATGAACATCTAAACATCATGATCAAATGATACCGAAAAAATCTCAAATTCAATCACATTTGATATCTAGATCAAATACAACATCAACATGGAAATTAAATACAATAGAACCATGGAAAATAAATGTACATAAGGTGCCAATATCCATGAAATTAAAAGCAACATCAGATATATCAAAGAAACTTAGATTCCATGTACATCAAGAAGATCAAAATGAATATACATCTCAAAATCAATGTCAATACACTGAGATATACATATACATTAACACAATACAAAATATAGAGCTATGATCAAAATATCAACTCTAGTTTTGGCCAAATTTAGGAGGATACTAATCAAAACTCTATCTTGTACTCGGTGTTTGTGGTGGTTATTTTGGTAACCCCATGACTCTTTGTTATAGTAGAGGCTATGTCATTGATTTCTTTGGCCACAGATGTCATGTTTTATTTTTTTGAGGGCTTGCCCATCAAATAATTTTTTCAACCACTCCCTTGAGGCGTCATGGTGGGATTCCCAAATATTTTTTGTGGCATACCATTAGATTTAAATTGAAAAATAATCAATAAAATATTAACACATCATTCTTAAATCATTTTAACAACTTTTTCATTCTTTGAAAATCCATTGCTCCATCTAGTGTTTCACAATGCCTTCTCAAATAGGGGAAAAATGTGGACACTCAAATCCCATCACTTTTGTGACAAAATTTCAATTAGAATCAATTTCTTAGAATAACACACATATCATCACAACACCCAAATTTTCCCACACACCTGACATGCATATTCTAAAACACATTGGGGCATCCCTTATTGGAGTGATATACCATAACCAAATTTTAGATTTGATCTAATTTAAGCTAGCTCAAATTTTTGATTTGTTAGTTATGTTTTAGGAATAAATAGTCAAGTTTTGATATTACATAAATCACCCATAAGCGAATCAAGATTAATTAGCCTATCAAATGAAATAAAAAGGCTAAGTAGAAAATCTATAGCAATTGGTTAATTTCTAATTATGTAATATTTAAATATTCAACAAATATTTGAATAGTGACATCACAAAAATTTGTCAAGCACTACCATAAATACAAGTAAATATCAAAATATGGAAGTCATGATTCATTAATGCAACTTATTTCCAAAATATTCATTTTATTAAATACTCAAATTAAATTAAATTATAGACACACATCTCACTCTCAATCGAATGGTTATAATCAATATGATCAGATTATAAGGATGACCCCTTTGGGCATAACAAATTTTTTTGTGCCAAGAGACTACAAAAATCCATTGAATATCTTCAACCTTTTTCCACTCTTAAAAAACACCACTTGTATATAAGGGGAGATGTCATATAAATACACTAGTAACACTTTTTAAGAATCTTAGCTCTACAATCTAGCACAAACAAATCTAAATCCATCTTGGAGAACAAATCCATTAGAAAGGTATAACATTTGGTTATGTTTTTAATTTTTTTTTATGTTTTCCTATACCTGTCCCAATCTAAGGGATTATGCCTAAGTTGTATTTTCCAATTTGTTATTTTGAATGAGATAATAAAAAACTAACCCCTATTATAATTGTAACCTACAAAAATCAATTTGCATATTTCCTCTTTTAAGAATCCTTCCATAGATTTTCTCAAATAAGATATGATCAATGATGAGGTCATTCTTCAATTCAATGACCTACCTTTCTTTATTAAGATTAGTATCAATAATACCCTAATAAGGAAATTTTAGTGGATTAAAGTAGGATTTAATGTCATGACTATACCGAAAATGTATTTCCTCATAATGTTAATACAATTAATCCATTATATATCAGCTATATTAGTTGATTACAAAAAATATTTTTCATTTTATCCTTTACTAATGCTTTCTATCATAATGACTTATCAAACATTGATATCCCTAAGTGTACACCTTAAAGGGTATACTTAGAAATGGGTTGGCAAGGCTCATGGTGCTTTGTGAGAGATCATTATACTATATCATGATTACATCATTTTTACTACCAATCTAGCTTCTTAAGAGTGTCTTTCCATTTACCTTCTTCCATCTTATCCTCATTTAGTTGTGTTAGTATCTTATGTCTTATGTATCAGACTAGCCAATACTATCTATTTAGTGTATTTTACCCTTCCTATATTGTATCAGTTAACCTAATGTAGTTTTGAACATATCTTTTGACATCTATATTGTATTATCCTAGATGATACAATTCTATGTCAACCAACTTATTTCAACTATATCAATCAATTCAATACCATTGTTAGAGGTACAATCGCTAAGAGGAGGGTAAATTAGTGATGTTAGATAATAAAAACTTTAATTTCAATCCTATCAAACCCTTAACTAAATAAAATTATCATTCATGAGGCATACATATCATTTATAGCAATGAACAAGAAAGATAATCAAGATCACACACATAACACAAGATCTACATGGGAAACCCTCTTGGGCAACAAAACCCACTGGAACCTTCAAAATTGACTACAGTACTATAATAACAAGATCCAAATTTAAACTATAACCAACTAATTGAGGAACACCCATCCATTAATTTAGTGAGACACCCATCCCACAAGGAGGAACCAACCCCCTAGGCAAACAAGCACCCAGTCAGCTACCTTGATCTAATATCCACTTTTGATTTGATGTATTCTACACCTAATTATGGATTTATTTTTCTTGTACTCTTCTTCACCCTTTTATCTCTCTCAAACAACCTCTAGGGCTTACTCACTCAATTATCCTCTTCTAGGCTTATTAGGTCTAATGACCCATGTGTTCATCTTTATCAACTTGATTAGATAAACATGTCTAATCTTTATCAAACTCTAATGGTCATTACTGACTTGTACCTTCTTTTCCAAAGTTTCTCTCCTTCACTAAATTCCACACTTGATCACCTCTACTCTCTCTTTCAACTCATCACACATTCTCAAATTTTCTCATACAAGTAATGCATCCAAACACTCCTTTTAGATCATACTAGGCTTCTTTGCTCATCCTCAATCTACTCTATACTTTAAATTATCTACTGATCACACTCCCTCTGATATATTTCCTTCATCTCTATAATCTTCTCTTTCAACACATCACATACAAGTCTAGAAACCATTGCATTGGTTTCCACCTTTTATAGAGTCTTCATGAATATCAATATCTAGGTCAGCCATAATACTTGCCTTAACCTTTAAGACATCTAACATGCTAACACATAGCTCAAATACATTGTCATAGGTTAGTCATAGCATCTATAGGTCACACTTAAGTAGCTACACCTTTCAATTAGGCCTTATTATCCCTTATAGGTCTCATGGAGAACTATTACCTGTTGACAATTTTGACCCTATAGGTCAAATTGCCACCCTTATCATTCAAAACTTTGCATACCATGTTGTTTTGCCTTGTGAGTCAGTAACTTGTCCTAGAAATTCTTTTAAGAATCTATGGTTAACAAATTTTGAGGTTGTTTAGGTGATTTATGGACTTTTATTTCACTTGTCTTTTTCTTTACAGGAAGGTATTTATGTTGCTCTAAGCAGTTCAAAAGAAGACAAGTAGAAGATACTTTGGGCTTTTATGGAAGGACTTCAGAAATAATTTTCTTGAAAGGTTATTTTCTTGAGAAATGGTCCTATTTCATAATTTCTAAAGAGTTCTTTTAGTTTTAAGTTCTTTTCAAATAGTTTCAAAAGCCCTTTTCAACAAGTCCAAATAGTCACTTTCTTTTAGGAGGATTGTCCAAGTAGAAATTCCAAATGGCATTTTTCATAAAGTCCAAAGGGCATCTTTAAAAGCAAGGGAACTTTTAATTTCTTTGGAGATTATTTTTAAAAGCTTTGAGGACCTTGAAAATTTTCTCAAAGGGCCATTATCAAAATCTGAAGGGTTCTTTTGAGAAGCCAAGGGGTTCTTTCAATAATTCTGAAGGGTATTTTAACTTTTCTGTAGACCCTTGTAACTTTTCTAAAGGGTCACTTGACATATTTAATGAAGGGTGTTTTTTTTAAGGAAAATGTCCTTTACAAAAAGGTCTAAATGAAGAAATATGAAGGGTTCATATTTTTAGAAAAGTCCTTTACAACTTTTCTGAAGGGTAAGTGGACCATTACACATTTTTTGAAGGGCAATAAGACCTTTGCAATTTTTATAAAAGGGTATTTTCTAGAGCAAGAGGACCATTTAAAAAATTCTAAAGGGTATATTGAATAAATATGAAAGGCACTTCCAGGGAGAGGCCCATCTCATTTTTCCAAAGGGAAACTTTGGAAATTTGAAGGGCATTGTCAACTTTTCTGAAAGACCATTCCAATTCTTTTGAAAGGACACTTACAAGAATTCTGAAAGGTAAGTGAACCATTACAAAAAATTTGAATGGTCATTTACAACAAAGATGAAGGGTATCTACCCTTCAAAAAAAGGTGATTTTCAAAAGATCCAGGGTTCTTTCAACTTTTATGAAGGGAAAGTGGACCATTCCAATTCTTTCAAAGGGATATTTACTTTTTTTGAAGGGTTCATCTTTTTTGGAAAAGTTCATTTCAAGATTATCTTAGGGTTGTTTTCAAAAAATAGGGAAACTTTTAATTTTGCTGAGAGGACAATTGAAAAAAGGCTGAGAGGTTCATTTTGAGAAAACCTAAAGGGCACTTTCCCTTCAGGATAGTCCATTTTCATATCCCAAAGGGATGCACAAAAAGTTTGAAGGGACATTTTTGAAAACCTGAAGGGTTATTTCAAAATGCCAAGGACCATATCAAGAAATACGAGGACATGATTTCCTTCAAACAATTTGTTCAAAGGAATAATCCATTAGAAAAACTATGAAATAAAATTCCTAAGGTCAAAAATATTGAAACAATTCATTCAAACAATTTATTTGAAGGAAATGAATGAGAGGAAAGGTTCTAAAAGAAATAAATAGAAACAATTCCTTTAGATAATTTATTCGAAAGAAATGAAAGAAGAACATTGAAGAAAATTATGAAGGAATACGTGTAGAAACAAAGCTAGATGCTGAAGGAAATAGCCATAGACAAACAAAATGAATATATGCACAAAAATGAAGAGCCCAAAAGTGAAAGGATGAGAATGATAATAAACTAACAAGGAATTCAATCTAAGTTTCTATGCCATGTATATGTTGTTCTCTTCGAATTTTCATGCACCTCTCACTCATCAAGGTCTTTTTCTATGTAGGTAAAGGATATCTATAGTTGATTGGTCAAAGCTTCAATTGTCTATTTGTTAAAGTCATGCTTAGCTCCTAGTCATCTCATACACTCAAAGGTCCAACTCAGCTTCAAGATCAATCAAGAGGCATATTTTTTTGAATATTGTGGCATGAATTTACATGTAAGAGTTTGACTTGTCAAAATTGGGTCCACCTCATCCCTTCTATGCCAACATGAAATTCTATGCATGCTTCAGTTTTGGAGTTGACTAGTCTTGCACTTTATTTAGTTGACAAGTCATGCATGTGCTCTTGTTTATCTTGTTGAAGGTTTTCGACATTTATAGCGTTTCAAGTGAAGTTCTAAATTCAATTTTGGCATTGATTTCATGTAAAAGAAATTGTTCTCTATTTTAGGTATTTTAGGTGGAGTTTATATTTGGATATTAGCATAACATCATGCATGATGAAGGTTTTGACTCAAACTTGAGCTCAACAATCTTTTCAAACACCAAAGAAATTTTCATACAAGATAAAAGATTTAAAGTTATTTATTAGAAGGTTGTGTTATCTTTGGATAAAATAAGTTGGACTTGGTTTATCTCCTCTTCTATTTTCAACACCAATCTCTTGGATATTATATAATTTTTTTATATATAAGTTGGATTTTTAACTTTAAAATGTATCCTCTTTTTGGCAAGACCATACTCTGCCAAAATTTATGTTGTGTAACCTTTTTAGATTAATAGAAGGATAGTTTTTAGACTCCGAAGTATTGGTATAGTGTATTTATGTCAATGATTTGCATATATGATAGAATTTTTTTCCTTGTCAAGTCCTGATTCTTACGTAGTTACTAGTTGATCAGCTTATGTAAGTCATGTTCTATGTTTAATAACTTTTGGTTAAAGTTATAGTGGATATAAGTGGCTGGTTAGTGCCTTGAATTAGGCCTATTACATCATTTCCCTCAATCTTTGATCACAAGATATAACCTTTTCATGAAATATTGATGCATAGAGGTCATTTGGAGTTCAAAATTCAATGTTTTTTATTATCTAATCAGTGTTTTTTAAAAGCTCAAATTGAGTCGATCAATAAACAAAGGTGTATCACTATCATTAGATAGGATTTTCATTCATTTTTTTTCCATTTCCCTTTTCTAGTCAATTTTTATCATAGAGTAGAGATCCTAATTGATACACCAAAGGGAGCTAACCCTTAGAATCTAGAGATTCAATCTACTAATTAGGCCACCCACAACCTAGGATTATTTCAATGTTTCAATAAATTGTGAAGGCCTCAAAATACCTTCACAAAGGTGTGAGTCTATTGACAATAGTTTTTTGCATGCCTAGTGGGACATCAAATAAATTCTTTACATATCTGAAGATGTTTTGTGGTAAAAGAAGATATTCATTATCAACAACATCTAGTTACAGAGCTCATATCATCATTTAGGAAATTCATTCATGCTAAATTTTACCACAAGGTTAGTAAATAAAGTTATTAATTTTGAATTTATATCATATAAGAGATCAAGGTTTAGGAGGTCAAACCCATATCCTCAAAAGAAATATTTATCCCTTGGTTATCGTATTGTTTTAGACACTATAATCCCCACTTTTTAAATGGCCATTAGAAACTAGGTGTTTATTCCATTCAATAGAGGTATCCAAATAAATCTATCCTATTTTTATGACATTCTTATATCTTTCCTCAAGATTATCCCATTCTTCTTAGGATAAAATCAAACAACCCCTATTGAGCATATCTAAGATGTAGCTAATCTTTGTTCAGTCCATAATGTTGTTGAGGATAATGTTGCTAATAGATTGCTTGCTACTTCATTCAAAGGAAAAAAATTGTAGTGGTATATAAACCTTCCAATAAACTCCATTTTTACTTGGGTTGAATTAGGTACAGTCTTGGTCAAGCAATTTGAAGACAAATATGATCATCTCTCTTTGGTAGAATAGACAACTACTATAAATAGAGCTCCTCATGAGTTCATGTCTGATTTTAATATCAAATTCCAAAATACATGGATCAAGATACCTATGTTTATTAGACCATCTCTTGAATATGCATTTTTTTTTTATTTCAAATCCCTTAACTCTGACATTCATGTGATGATATAGTCAATGGGTGGTACTACCTTGCTAGATGCTTACGAGGTTGTAATAAGGGTAGAGAATAGTTTGATACAAGTTGGTAAGATTTCTCTAAGGCCTCCAATGCCTATATTTATAGAATTAAATTTTATACCATCCCCTCAAATTCCTCAATTTCCATTCTTAGCTCCTATTCCATCATTTCAAGCTCAAATTGCAGCACCTACTAGTCAAACTAGTGAGATAGGAGAGATGAAAAGTTTGCTACAATATTTTGGGAATGAAATATTTCAAATCAAGAGACATAAATTTTATACTAATAGGTCATATCAATAATAAAATTAGACCATCTATCATCCCTTCAAATATCAAAGGCCTCCTTATCAAGGTTTCATAGAGAATAGACCATCTTATCAAACATAAGGAGCCATAACTCTAGCTAGGCCTTATATTGTCCTTGATCCTAATTATCTTTCCACTTAAAATTCCATTTTTCCCACCCCACCTCAAAAAAATTGATATAGCATTCAAGTTGGCAGTCCTCAAATCTCAATGATGCTCAAAACCAAGCCTTGGTATCACAAAACATCACTATGCCATAAATGACATAAGAAGAGTTTTATTTTCAAGGAGGTCAATACCAAGATACAAGTTTGGTGTCACAAGGAAAGACTCAACAATTTCAAGGGTATCCTGATGCCATTAATGTAAATTGGCAAGTGGATGATCATGTTACTTTTACTCAGGGTGTTGAAACTAACAATTCAAGTGGTCAAGTTGAAACTAAAACTAGAGATTAAAAAAAAAAGAGCCATTGATGAGCTATAGGAGGTGATAAATACTTTTAGTACTCCTAAAATTATTTCTAAGAGTACAAAATAACAACTTTCTACCTGTACAACTAAAAAAAATTAGAATATATAGGTTAGTAAAGTTCATCGAATACCTCTAGTTTGTGAGCAACCAATACTTCAAATAGTACAATCAAATATTGGTGGATCTTAATTCAATATAGTAAATTAGATGAAGAATTATAACATCATTATTAGCATATGGGATTCTCTTTCCATTCCCAGATAAAATAATATGCTCATCCAAGAACTTTTAGCTCTCAAATTATCTCCAAAACCAGTTGAGAAAGAAGGTGTTGTCTTAGCTAATTTGAATCAAACAACTAAGAAACAAGTACAAAAAGTAAATAAGATGGAAAAAGTGGATAGAAATAAGGTAAAAGAAAATAAAACTCCTCCTTTCTACATTTATTTTATAGTAGGTGATACTTTGGCTCATAACTGTATGGTGGATAGTCGAGCTAGTAGTACAATCATGCCTAAACGTATTACAAACAAGCTCGACCTTGTTTATGAGCCAAAAACTAAGGGCGTATTACAATTATATGGGTCACCAAAAAATATAGTAGGCATCATCAAAGATCTGAAATTTAAATTACATGCTTGTCCTAATGTTACTATTCAGTAGGATGTTGTTGTGGTAGACTTGCCTCCTTACTTTGCTATGTGCCTTTCAAGGGAATTCAACCCAAAGATTAGGGGATATTTATAAATTAATTAGAATTATTTATTATTAAAAAATAGGTATGGTACCAAGGTAATGATTCATTCTGAACCAATTTCACATTTCCATATGAATCTATATATTCCAAGTGTTGTGAACACTAATTGTACCATCTTGGATGATGTACTAGAAATTAGTGGAGTAGAAAATGTATCACCTTTGGATGGAGTTCCATATTTGTTTATTGATGAGTGTAATTACACTTTTCATGAGCATGATCCTTATAAGCTAATTGAAGAAGGACTTGATGTGTATTGCCTTTATGAGAATGATGTACTGATTCTAGCCATGGTTAATAATGATGAATCTAGTGAAGGTTTATGGCAATAATAATTTGATGGATCATGAAATAAACATGGTATTAGATATAGAATAATGTTGGTTTATCCAAAAAATAAAATGTATTTCTCTTCTATTAAATTTTAGTTTAGTTGTTCAAATAATTTTACTGAGTATGAGGCACTAGTTCACGGTTTGTAGTGGGTTACGAAGATGAAAGTCAACACCTTGCAGGTTTTTGGTGATAGTGAACTTATAGTTCACCAAGTAATAGGTTTAAATGTATGTAAAAATTTGTTGCTTAATTCTTACAGGCATATAATATGGGACTTACGTGAATATTTCTAAGATTTTAACATTTAAGCAATACCAAGAGGTGAGAATAAACACACAGATAGGTTGGCTGCCATTGGATCATAATTTAGTATCCTGGTTGATATAAAAAGTGATAAAATTCAGTCACATATAAAGGTGGTTTTAAGGTCTTCTATTCTATAAAATCATGAGAATCATAAAGTGTTTGAAGATGACAATCAAATTATGAGATTCTTGCAAGAGGCGGCTGAGTTTTCTTCAAGAAACTAGTCAAAATATTTGCAGCAGTATGGTAATCAGGTTATGCAACTAAAAATAAATAAGTTTCCCAAGGGATTGGTCACACTTGAGAACATTTTTAGTGGTGATGATAAGTTAAGGAAAGAAAAGTCATACTTATCAACAAACTAAGATCACTATGTCAATGTAGAGATTATAACTGGTAAGATTTTGAAGTTAGGTAAGGTATGCACTCTTTCACAAAAAGATGATTTTATTGAGTTATGCACAAGTTTTGTTGATTTATTTGCATGGAAATATAGTGATCTCAAGGGATTTGACCCAAGTTTAGCTCAACACACCATTGAGATAGAGGCTAAAACTAAACCAGTAAGATAAAGACAAAGGCCCATTAATCCCAAGCTTAAGCCTTTGATGAGAGATGAGATTCACAAGCTCATGGAGTTAGCTATTATTTTTCTAATCAAGCACTCAACTTGGGTGGAAAATCTTATTCTGGTATGGAAGAAGAATAGTGGTATTAGATTGTGTGTTGACTTCCATGATTTGAATAGGGTTTCACTTAAAGATCACTATCCATTGTCATCAATGGAATATATTTTACAGCTGGTTATAAGTTTATAAAGGTTTTCTTTGTTGGATGGATATAGTGGCTACAATCAGATTTTGGTTAAAGAAGAGGACCAATTTAAGATAGCCTTCACAACCAAGTGGGGGATGTTTGCATACAAAAAGATGTCATTTAGTTTATCTAATTTTGGAGTAATATTTTAGAGAGCCATGGATATGGAATTCCAATGCCTTATTAACAAGTTTGTACTTGTTTATTTGGATGATATAACAGTGTTTTCAAAGAGTGCAAAAGATCACATGGTTCATCTCAAGCAAGTGTTTGAAAGGTGTAGGCAATTTGGGGTATCTCTAAACCCCAAAAAATGTGTCTTCTAAGTTCATGAAGTTAAGCTTATTGGACATGTTGTTTCAAAGCATGGTTTAAGCATAGATTATGAAAGGGAAGACTCCATTCTTGCACTCTCCTTATCTAAGCATAAAAGGCTATGCAAAGCTTATTATGGAAAATCAACTTCATAAGGAGATATATTTTAGATTTTGTCATTTTAGCTAAGCCACTTACAGCCATGATAAAGAAGGATAAGAGCTTCAACTGGTCCAAAGGATTAAAAGGTTTTGAAGATATTAAAAAGGTGATAGATAGTGCTCCTACACTTATAAATCTAGATTTCACAAATGATTTCATTTTGTATACATATGATAACATGGACACCATTTTAAGCATTCTTATGCAATAAAATAATGAGGCTTTGGAACAACCAATTGCTTTCTTCAATCAAGGCTTGGAAGAGTATGAAAAAAGGTAGTCTTTTATTGAGAAACATGTACTTTTAGTTATAAGGTCTCTTAAAACATTTAGATATTTGTTGTCTAACAATAAGATACACCTAATGATTTCTCATCCAAGCAGCAAAGAGTTCCTTTTAAACAAAGATATAAATGAGAAGAGAGCTGGTTGGATAACCAAATTAATGGAGTATGATGTGGAAATTAAGGTCACAAAGTTGATTAGAGCCAAAGGACTTTGTGAGCATCTAGTTCAAGACTTGCAAGAGACTAATGAGGTTGTTTTGGTGTCAAATAATGAATAGGTTGTAAGTGATCATACCTTACCTTCTATCTAGTTTCATGACTTGGTAAGCTATCTCCAAGATGGTATTTATCCCTCTCATCTAAATGCTTCAAAAAGAAGAAATTTTAGGTTGCATTCAATTCTATTTTTGCTTTTTAATGGTGTTTTATTCTAGAATGATATCAATGACATATTTCTAAGATGTATACAACCAAGCCAAACTCATAGATTACTTGAAGAATTCCATGATGAACATGGTGGAGGACATTTTTATACAAGAAATGTATCCCTTAAGATATGAGAGGTGGGTACTATTAGCCTAGTATATTTGGTGATTGCCATGCATGGGTTATAAAGTGCAAATAGTGTGCTATGTTTGTAGGAAAAGTGAAACTTGTAGCATTAACTCTTTAACCAATTATGGTGGATCAACCCTTTATTCAATGGGGATTGGAATTTATTGGTCTCATAAATCCTCCTTCAACTTCAGGACATAAATGGATTCTACTACTATAGATTATTTCACATGTTGGATATAAGTAGTGGCTTTGAAAGAAGTAAACAAAACCAATGTTCTAGATTTTTATGCAGGTTTGCTTACTAGATTTGTAGATCTTTCAACTATTATTTTTGATAATGTAATGGATTTTGTGGGAATTAGGATTAGTTAATCGGCTGTCCAACATGGGATTTTTATTATCACTTCATCAAACTATTATCCACAAGGTAATGGCCTTATTGAATCTACAAATAAGAACCTACTAAAGATCATAATAAGGAATATTGAAGACAATCATAGGTTATGGCATCTCAAGTTGTAGTCAACTCTATGGGCTGATAGGATCACCTATAAAAGGTCAATAGCCAACTCTCCTTACAAGCTAGTTTTTGGTAAGGAAGCGAGGTTACCCATTTCTCTTGAGTTTCCTACTTTAGAACTAATATATCAAATTTAGTTATTAGAGAATGAGCCTATAGAGATTAGGTATGCTAAGATTATAGAGTTGGAAGAGACAATAAATCAATCTATGCTAGCCATGAAAATTCATCAAGCATAAGTGAAGACAGATTTTGACAAGGAGCTTTTTCATGAAGTTTAAAAGAAGGAGATTTGGTCCTCAAGTGGGAAGAGGATAGAGATAAAAATAAGAAGTTACATAAAGTTTGATTTCCTTTGGAGTGGCCCATACACAATCTCCAGCTACAAATCCTATAATGCCTTCTAACTTGCAAAGATGGATGGCGAGGAGCTTCCAATCCCAGTCAATGGGATACATATGAAACATTATTACTAAAGAGATTGGAACCTTGAACATAGTTAGCTAGTTTGTTTTCTTCCAATTGCTATTCAATCACATTAGTTTAGTTTTATTTTGTCCCAATTAGGTGCTTATTTGCACATTTTCTTTGCTTAGTTAGGTTTTCCTATTTTGTGTGTTTTCCTTCTTTTTTTAGAGGATGAAGGTTGTTTTATTTAAAATCAAAGGTTTCACTTGCAGTCATGGATAAGATTTTCCATTGATTTTTGAGTCCAAGAGTCACATAAATTCTCTATTTCTCAAGAATAATAGGCATGCTTCCCAGTTGAGTCACCAAAATGTTGACAATTTTGACCCTACAAGTCAAATTGACACCCTTATCATTCAAAACTTTGCATACTATGTCATTTTGTCTTGTGAGTCAGTAACTAGTCCTAAAAGTCTTTGAAGAATCCATGGTTAACAAATATTGAGGTTGTTTAGGTGATTTAGGGACTTTTATTTCAATCATCTTATTCTTTACAGGAAGGTATTTATGTTGCTCTGATCAGTTCAAAAGAAGACAAGTAAAAGATACTTTGGGCTTTCATGGATGGAGGACTTCAAAAACAATTTCCCTAAAGGGTTCTTTTCTTGAGAAATGGTCTTATTTCATAATTTCCAAAGAATTCTTTTGGTTTCAATGTTTTTTTAAAAAGTTCCAAAAGCCCTTTTTAACAATTCCAAATAGTCACTTTCTTTCAGGAGGATTGTCCAATCAAAAATTTCAAAGGGCATTTTTCACAAAGCCCAAAGAGCATCTTCAAAAGCAAGGGAAATTTTCATTTTTTTGAGGGTCTTTTTCAAAGTTCTGAGGACCTTAACAACTTTCCTTAAGGGCCATTATCAAAATCCAAAGGCTTCTTCTGAGAAGCTAAGGGGTTCTTTCAATAATTCTAAAGGGTATTTTAACTTTTCTGTATACCCTTGTAACTATGCAAAAGGGTCACTTGACAGATTTCCTAAAGGTTGTTTTTTCAAGGAAAAGGTCCTTTACAAAAAGGTCCAAATGAATAAATCTAAAGGGTTCATTTTTTTGAAAAAGTCCTTTACAACTTTTCTGAAGGGCAAGTGGACCAGTACACATTTTCTAGGACCTTTGCAATTTTTTTAAAAGGGTATTTTCTAGAGCAAGAGGACCATTTCAAAAATTTCAAAGGGTCTATTGAAAAAATCCTAAAGGCACTTCGAGGGAGAGGTCCATCTCATTTTTTTGAAGGGACACTTTGGAAATCCAAAGGAAATTGTCAACTTTTTTGAAAAACCATTCCAATTCTTTTGAAAGGACACTTTCAAGAATTATGAAGGGTAAGTGAACCATTACAAAAATTCCAAATGGCTATTAAAAACAAAGTTGAAGGGTATCTACCCTACTGGATTTCTTTAAAAAAATTTGAAGGGCAAGTGGACCATTCCAATTCTTCTGAAGGGACATTTACTATTTTTCCAAATGGTTCATCTTTTCCAAAAAAGTTCATTTCAAGATTGTTGAAGGGTTATTTTCAGAAAATAGGGACACTTTCAATTTTTTCAAGAGGACACTTGAAAAAATGATGATAGGCCATTTTAAGAAAACCTAAAGGGCACTTTCCATTTAGGAAAGTCCATTGTCAAAGTCCAAATGGATGTACAAAAAGTCTAAAGGGACATTTTTGAAAACCCAACGGTGTATTTCAAAATGCCAAGCACTATATCAATAAATCCAAGGACATAAATTCCTTTAGATAATTTTTCTAAAGGTATATTCCATTGAAAAAACTCTAAAATAAAATTCCTAAGGTCAAAAATCCTGAAACAATTCCTTCAGATAATTTTTTCAAAGGAAATGAACGAGAGGAAAGGTTCTAAAAGAAATAAACAAAAATAATTACTTCAAAAAAAAATTCTAAAGGAAATTAAAGAAGAAGAACATTGAAGAAAAGTCTAAAGGAATACATGAAAAAAAAAATCTAGAGGCTAAAGGAAATAGCCATAGACAAACAGAAGGAATATATGGACATAAGCGAGGAGACCGAAAGTGGAAGGCTGAGAATGATAATAAGCTAACAAAGAATTCAATCTAAGTTTCTACACCATGTATATGATTTTATCTTGGAGTTTCCATGCAAATCTCACTCATCAAGGTCCTTTTCCATGTAGGTAAAGCTATCTATAGTTGATTGGTCAAAGCTTCAATTGACTATTTGTTGAAGTCATGCTTATCTCCTAGTCATTTCATACATTTAAAGGTCCAACTCAGCTTCAAGTTCAATCAAGAGGCATATTTATTTGAAGATTGTGGTGTGGATTTCCATGAAAGAGATTGAATTTTCAAACTTGGGTCCACCTCATCCCTTCTATTCTAACATGGAATTTCATGCATGCTTCTATTCTAGAGTTGACTAGTCTTGCACTTTGTTTAGTTGACAAGTCATGCATATGCTCTTGTTTATCTTGTTGAAGGTTTTCAACATTTTCATCAGTTCAAGTGGAGTTATAAATTTATTTCTGGTGTTTATTTCATTTAAGGGAAATTTTTCTCTTATTTTAGGCAGTTTAGATGGAGTTTATATTTGGATATTGTCATAACATCATGCATGATGAAGGTTTTGACTCAAACTTGATCTCACCATTATTTTAAAACACCAAAAATCTTTTCATGCAAGACAAAATAAAATAATATATTTATTAAAAGGTTGTGTTTTCTTTAGATAGCACAATTTGGACTTGGTTGATCTCCTTTTCTATTTTTAGCACTAATCTCTTGGTTGTTATATACTTTTTCTATATAAGTTGGCTTTTTAGCCTTGAAATGTATCCTATTTTTGGCAAGACCATACTCTGCCAAAATTTATGTTTTGTAACATTTTTAGATTAATATAAGGATAGTTTTCATGCGTTAATGTGCTAGTATAGTGTATTTATGTCATTGATTTGCATATGTGATAGAATTTTCTTCCTTGTCAAATCATAATTCTTACCTAGTTACTAGTTGATCAGGTTATGTAGGTCATGTTATATGTTTAATATATTTTGGCTAAAGTTAAAGTGGATATAAGTGGCTAGTTAGTGCCTTGAATCAAGCCTATTCCATCATTTTCCTTGAGATTTGATCGCAAGATAGAAATTTTTCATGAAATACTGATGCGTAGGGGTCATTTGGAATTAAAACTTTATTGTTTTTTTATTATTTGATCAGTGTTTTTTAGAAGCTCAAATTGAGTGGATCAATCAAAATTTAGGTGTATCACCATCATTAGATAAGATTTTCCTTCAATTTTATTTTATTTTTTTACCTTTCCCTTTTCCTGGTAGTTTGTAGCATAAATGATAGATCCTAATTGATACACCAAAGGGAGATATCCCTTACAATCTAGAGATTCAATCCACTGATTAGGCTACCCACAACCTAGGATTATTTCCATGTTTTAGCAGACTGTGAAGGCCTAAAACTACCTTCACAAGGGTGTGAGTTTGATTAAAAACATTACCCCTTTATCATTTCATAAATTAAAAATAAGAATACAATATCACTTTCAAATACATGGGTCCACTCTATATGACCTCTAAGACATCTTCAAATTATTGTTCTTGCCAAAACATTCTTTTGCTAAAGCACAAATGGCTCAAACAATATCTGCACATAGAAATGCCATGAATGAACAAATAGTCAACTTTGAATATCCATAACTTTTATTTTTCAAACATTAAAACCTTCTAACTAGATTCTCTAGATGCACCTTGAAGTCCTTTACAACTTTTATTTTAACTACATCAAGAAATTTTTCCTAGATCAAATACTAAAGACTAGTTTTCCATCATTAATTTAAAAATTTAAATTCCAATGGTGACTGAGCAAATGTTAAACATTGAACACTTAGACCTTGTCTTATACTTCTTAGCAACCTTAAACAAATGTTCTCCATCGATATCCTTGGAAATATCCTGGTCTTTATCTTACATTGTTCATCATTAATTTTTTATCCAATCTCCCACGATTGTGCCACTTGATAGCTCTTCATTCCTTTTACACATTTGATTCTTTTACTTGACTTGCACCATCGATATTTATCTGTAAAAACACCCACAAACCATTGATCTTCTGTCAAATAAATGAGATAGAGACACATGTCACTAGCACATGCAATCTTGACTATTTAACTTTAAACCACTCCATTGGATCCTTATATGGTCAGATTAAATGCTCATCATTAGATTTATGTTCTGATTAAATGTTATCCATAGATCTTTGATATCACAAATTTGGCTAAGTATGGGAACTTGATAAACTCTATCTAAGAAGCCAACTTTACACCTTAATAACTTTTGTTATGCTCCATTTATAAACCTAAAATTTGAACCATATGATTTCCTCATATAGTGGAATCCATTCATATATCAAACTACTCTTGAAACCTTCACATGTTTGAAATATGACATCATCAAACTACTTACTTAGCCTTGTCTTTCAAGATGATTATTTGAGCTTAGACACTCATATGACTACTCTAATGACTTTTTTCACTTCTATAGGCACTCCAAGCACTCATAACACCCAACATATTCTCTATAACATGTCCATATCATTAATATCATCCACCATCTACCTATCCAAGTCAAAAACTAAAGAACCATGCAGGAACACTAAATCTCATTGAAACACACTTTGTCATTATCATCCTAGCACACATAACACCTCATCAACATCACTGGTCACCTTGGAGACATAATTAACAAACATCAAAAAATATCCCTCCTTGTCATTAATGTCAAACACCAATACAAAACTTATGCTCAGACTCTATCTCTTTCTTCAAGCACTTTATCCCCCTTTGACACAATGACAAAGTGGGCTCAACTATTGATCCTATAGACCTGAAAATACTTAAAGGACCACCTTTGAGAAATGATATAGATTCCCCCCTAAATTTATGCATATCTCTTCTTACCTTGAGCTTCTCAAACATGTTCTATGACTATACTCTTCTTTGATCATACATAACTTCCATGAAGACAAAACATACATGAACATCAGAAACTAGATTAACTTACCTTAAAAACATTATGAGGGACTTCCCCTAAGTCACTTGAGCTTAAGAATCCTTTTGAGCATCTTTATACCATTTAAAATAATGATGAATCAACATAATTTCCTTCATACCTTCACTCTAAAATTTTACTACAAAGTCCTCTGATCCTAGAATCTGACCATTTACAAAGCTCCCCATTTGTTTGTGCATGAGGATTCAATACATTGTTAAAGTAGCTGACTTGGTTTGATCAAGACATCATATCAACATGCTTGAGTTCATATCTATAGTAGACTTCTTTATTTCTCCATCATGATTGGAACATCTCACATATGCTCCCCCTCACATCATGCACAACTCTTCAAGCCTTTCAAACTATCTGAGTTAGCTCCCCTAACTGCATAGTATACTTAACTTGACATGTATATAACTCTGAGACCTTCTATATGATATCAAAAATGTGACAACACATTCTCGTCATACTCCATATAAACCTTGTCTTCAGTCTTTCAACATTTGATCAATCAATTTAAGTAATTGATAAGTTCTTACCTTTAGGACCAAAAATCCTGAACACACATTGAGCACATTTTAACAAGATCAACATACTTTTCTATGCAATAGAATATCTTGACAACTCACCATCATTAATTAGACTTGATCAAAACTTTGACTTTAGGATCACTATTTCCAAAAATATTTTATCATGTTTTTCCACAATAAACCAACACATCTTCTTATGACCTTTCTTGTCTTGCAACATCAACCAAAGCTCAACTAGCATCTACCATGCTTATTCTTGCTTGTTAAGTGTCTCCTTAAATCCTATATAGAGACAACCTAACCCAAAATGTCCTAGAATAATTCAAAACTAGGAGTTTACCACAACTCCTTGTATTCTTTCTCCTTCTTGATCATATGAAACCAATAGTTCTTCTTTTTATTATGCTTAAGATAAACAACTTGTTCATCTAATACAACATTCTCCTTTTCTTCTAAGCTTGAATTGACAATACATGAAGACAAAAAATATTCATGACATACCTCATCACTAGGCATTGATAACTAATGTTCTTCACATGAAACTTGTTCAACAATAGTAGGATGTTTAGTTAGATCTATACATACCTCAGGACTAGCCTTAACTAGCATCTTGGTCTTCTCCTTGAGATTGTTATCTTTTTTCACAACATGAGCAAACAATGAGATATCTTGTCATTATTCAAACTTTTAGCATTCTCCACTATAACAAATAGACCAATTAGACCTATAGACTCATCATGACTCACACTTTCCAGTTTTGGTTTCTAAGAGTTAACTAGCATTCTTCCTTGTACTCTAGGAGTCTAATTAAACTTGATTTGACTTAATAACCTTTGCTTGAGATACCTAAAAATGTGATAAATCTTATCACAGTTATATTGAACCACTCTTTTTGAAGAAAACTCAACTTGCCTTACTTTATTTGGACAATGTTTTGTATAGTGTCCCACATCATGACATTTGAAGCATTCAACATTACTTACACCACTTGACTGATAATTCCACTCATTATTAGCAAGTATTTTACACTCTCTATCCTTATGATCAAATTGATTGAAAGTGTAACAATAACCATTGAATTTGGCATACTTCATGGCATTTGGTTGTTTGATCTAATTTATCTTCATTCTTCTAGCATCTTCATTCCATGACTGATTGTTGACCCTCAAGGTCTAATTTTCTTTATTCACATTAGTCTTCACCTTGTCTTGAGTTATATTTTTTTGTTCTTCTTTGTAACCAATTATAGTTCTATTAATATCATGCTTTTGAATATTTATAATGCTGTCTAGATCACTTGAACTCTTTTCAAACATCACAAATGACTTCATCTTACTAGATGTCTTTTCTAACCTAGCTTTCAATGACTCATTTTCAATCATACCTTGAATACTCATCTTCTTAAGATTTTAGGATTATAGACAAGATTTATAATTGACAACTAAGATGCTTGACTATATCTTCATGTTCCTTAGTGTCTACATTCACTTGCCTCAAACACACTAAATTTCTCTTCATAGTCTTTGATTTGAGACTGCATCTTCTTATTAATGTTTAGTTCTTCAAGAGCATTCATTAATTCAGTCTCACAGTCCTCTTTGTCTTCTTCATTATTTGTATCACTCCAACTAGACACTTTTTGATATGAGAAACTTCATTATTTGGCCATGTATAGGACTTCACCTTTAATATCAAACTTAGAATCACTGTCTTCCCTCTCATCTAATGAACTGTAATCTTTATTGGTGTAGGGAATCTTTTTGTTCTTGAAGGACTTATTCTTATTGTTAGACTTTTTGAATCCTTTCTTCCTCTTATCAAACCTAAATGTCTTTTTTCCTTCATCTTGGATTTCACCATGCTCTTCATCATAATTCTTATTATGCTTATGAGGGAACTTTTTAGCAAAGTGTCCTAATTATCCACAATTGAAACATTTGAAGGGTAATTTACCCTTTTACTTCCTTGAGCTTATTTTTAATTTACTTGTAAATAAAGCTATTAGTTCATCATCAAATATCTCATCATACTTGACTTCTTTATCTTGAATTATTTTCTTATTTACCTTCATTTCTATCTTGAATGCTACTTCCTCCTTTGGTAGTTTATCATCATTGACTCTCATCTCATAGGAAGTAAGGATGCTATGTAATTCATCCATTTTCACCTGAGTAAGATCATGACTTTCTTCTAAAATAAACACTTTAGAATAAAAATTGAGGGAGAGAGATATTAATACCTTTTTTACTATAGTAGCTTCTTCAAGCTTATCTCCAAGACCTCTGATAATGTTCACAATCTCATCAAATCTCTACAAAAAGGATTCCATAGAATATTTTTCCTTCAACTTGAGACTCTCAAATTATCTTCGGTGAGTCTAAAACTTGGCCAACTTGACCTTTGAATCCCCTTCATAAATTATTTTTAATTTGTCTCATATCTCTTTGGTATATTTATAATTAATTACCTTAGTTTACTCAATGTCTAAAAGGCCATAGGTGATGTAATTCATTGCCTTAGAATTGTTCTCACATAACTTCTTATTAGCTACACTAGTTAAAGGGGTTAGGGGGCTGAATATCCATCCACAACAGATTGCCAAATGTCAAACCCTATTGACATGATGTAGGTCTTCATCCTTTCACTCCAAAAAAAATAATTGGACCCATTGAAAATTGGTGATTGCTTTGTAGAGAAACCATGTATCTGTTGACTTGATATATTATTCCTTAGATCACCTTCAAGTGGTTAAACTTGCAACAAAGTTCCTGCTCTAATACCAATAATTAGAGGTACAATCAATAAAGGTGGGGGTGGTGAATCATTGATGCTAGATAATCCAAACTTAAATTCTAATCCTTTAAAACCCTTAACCAAATAAAATTATCATTCATGAGGCATACACATCATTTATAGAAATGAATAAGAAAGACAAGAAAGATCACACACATAAGACAAGATCTACATGGGAAACCCTCTTGGGGAATAAAAGCCACTAAAACTTACAAAATGGACTATAGTATTATAATAAAAAGATCCAAATTTAGACCAGCACCAAATAATTAAGGAACACCCATCCCTTAATTTAGTGAGACACCCATCCCACAAGGAGGAACCCACCCCTTGGGAAACCAAACACCTACTCAGCTACCTTGATCTAATCTTTACCAATGATCTGATGTCTTCTACACCTGATGATGGACTTATTTTTATTTTACTTTTCTTCACCCTTCTATCTTTCTCAAATAGCCTCTAGGGCTTACTCATTCGATCATCCTCTTCTAGTCATATTAGGTATAATGACCTATGTGTTTAGATTTATCAACTTGATCAGATAAATATGTCTAATCTTTGTCATACTCTAATGGTACTCACTAGCATGTACCTTCTCTTCCAAAGGTTCTCTCTTTCACTCATTTCCACACTTTCTCAACTCTACTCTCTTTTTCAACTCATCACACACTCTCAAAATTTCTCATACAAGAAATGTATTCAAATACTCCTTTTAGATCATATTAGGCTTCTTCACTCATTCTCAATATACTATTTACTTTAGTTCATCCATTGATCACACTCAATTTGATCTCTTTCCTTCATCTCTATAATTTTCTCTTTCAACACATCACATAAAAGTCTAGAAACCATTGCCTTGGTCTCCACCTTTTATAGAGTCTTCATGAATATCAACATCTAGGTTAGACATAATACTTGATTTAACCATTAAAACATCTAACATGATAACACATAGCTCAAATAAATTATCATAGGTCAGCCATAGCATCTATGGGTCACATTTAGGCCTTAATATCCCTTATAGGTCTCATGGAGACCTATTATCCCTTTATGACTTCATCAATTAAAAACAAGAACACAAGATCAGTTTCAAATACATCGGTCTAATATAATTGACCCCTAAGACATCTTAAAATGATTGATTCCACAAAAACACTCTTATGCTAAAGCACAAATGTCTCAAAAAATATTATGTACACAAAAAAACCATGAATGAAGAAACAATAAACTTTGAAGATACATAACTTTGACTTTACAAACATTCAAACCTTCTAACTAGATTCTCTAGATGTGCCTTGAAGTCCTTTACAATGTTTATTTTGACTACATCAATAAATTCATCTTGAATAAAAATATATAGCTCAAAAACTAAATATTGGTTTTCCCTCATTAATTTGAATATTCAAATTCCAACAATCACTAAGAAAATGTTAAACATCAGACACTTTGACCTCATCTCATGATTCTTGGTAACTTTGAACAAATTAACTCCATTGATCTCCTCAAAAGTAGCCTATTTTTTATCTTGCAACACTCATTATTTATCTTTGGTTTGAGCTCCCTCTATTGTGTCACTTGGTATTTCTACATTCCTTCTACACATTTGACTCTTTGAATCGACCCACACCATCAATTTCTATATTTATGAACACCCATGAACCATTGATCTTATATAAAATCAATGAGATAGAGACACATGTCACTGTTGTGTTTAATATTAACTATTTGACTTTGAACTACACCATTAGATCTTAAATGATACTCATAGATCTTTGATATCATAACTTTGGCTAAGTATGGGACCTTAGTAAACTCTGTCTAAGAAGCCAACTTTACACCTTAATAACTTTTGCTATGATCCATATCTAGACCTAAAATTTGAACCATATGATTTAATCACATAGGGGAATCCATCCATGTATCAAAATTCTCCTAAAACCTTTACATGTGTGAAATATGATGTTATCAAACTACTTACTTAGCCTTGTCTGTCAAGATGACTATTTGAGCTTAGATACTCATATGAATGCTCTGATGAATTCCATTCACTTTCATAAGCACTCCAAGAACTAATAACACCCCATAGAGTCTGTAAAATATGTCTATATCTTTAATATCATCCATCATCTACCTATACAAGTCAAACACTAAAGAACCATGCAAGAACACTGAAGCTCATTGAAACACACTTTGTCACTATCATCCTAGCACACATGACACCTCATCAACATCCTTGGTCACCTTGGAGATATCATTGAAAAACCTCTAATAACCATTATATTATATTTTATGATTGGCTTTATATATTGGATAAGTATATATAGGGGTCATATTTCATTTCAACCATATCATATGCACTTTATTTTCTCTACATTTACTTGCATTTCTGCCCTAAGTCATAATTGTAGGATTTTTTTAAATATAACCTTATCTTGAAGAAAATTATCTTTTGGCAGTGTTTGAAGCTCATTATAAATATTTGAACCAAGGAGGTGTCATAGTCTTTGGAGTCCTCAACTAAGGATATCTAGGTATTCTTCTTGAATTTTAATTATTCAACCCATAACATATTTGGTAAAGATCCACTTGACCTAAGGAGGAGATTCAAGCTTGTTGAGTCCATGTTAAGTTAAGTATTTCAAACCATATACTCTTTCCTTTATTTACTTATTATTTTAGAAGTTTCTTGTTACTTAGTGAATGAATGTGTGTGTATCCTTGTTTAGGTTCTCTCTACATTGAATTAAGTTAAGTGGCTATAAGATTGGTTAGATTTGTCTATATTTTAGGTTACCTATAACCCTATTTGGGTGACCATGAAACCTTACCTTTTATGATATTTCTATTCCTTACCCTTTTTTACTTTACTTGCATAACTATTTTCATTACTTTCATGGAGGTCTAATGAGATTTATTTCCTTGTGTCATATGATTATCTTTTGAACCCTTTATTTTTGGTGTTTTTGGCATAGAAAACCTCTAATATATCAATGGATTTTATTGGAAATTCCCTATACAAACTATTGAAATTTTTCATTGATGTCATGTGTTTGTGCATTGTCATTGATGTCAAAGGAAGCGTGAGGTATTGTGTGTTCAAGAAGGCTAGTTCAGTCTTGGGTAGTGACCTATATGGTCTAAGGAGAATTATGGGAGATGTTTTGTATCTTATATTAGATGTTTTTAAGTTAGTATTGAGATATATAAGGTGTATTTAAGATCTAAAAGTGGTATGGTGCCTAGCAGGGCTATGAGATGGACTAGTTCTTAAGCATGGGTATGGCTTGTAGAGGCATGATGGTGGTGATATGGATATGTATGATCTTGAAATTATTAAATTTAGTGTTAGATCATGTGATAAATGTGTTGATTTAGTCACATGACTCTCATAGTGAGCCAAAGATGTATGCTCTTTCTTTAGTGGTCTTCTCATGAACCTAGTCTTAAGATCCTAGGTGGCAGAATGAGGTATCATGATCAGGTTTGGAGGCTTGTGAGATCATGTGAGCATGGATTTAGGTTTTAAATAACATTTAAAGTATGTTATTGAATTTTTTAGGTCTTTATTTGAGGATAAAACATGAAAAATAGTTTGAAGGTCTCTTATGTGTGCAAAATGAAGAGATGAAGACCTGAAAGACACTTTTTGATGCTTATTGGCATGTCTAACTATTACATGGGAAGATTATATCTTTGGTATATATGGAAAAGGGTAATAATAATTTTTTAAAATCATTAGGATTTGGTTTTAGGTTTAGAGTTTTATGTACAAATTTTAAGAATGGAAACCGGTCTTAAACCCTTCTAAAACCCTTATAGTAACCCAGTGGTGAATATTTTATTTTTGAGTGCCAAAAATGGATTGGTAAGGATATTTTTATTATTAGATAATGTATATAACTATTATAACTACCTATAAGTTGAATTGAGTGTTTAGTATAGTGAGTGGAAGCTATAAGAAATCCCTTATTTCTTGTAAATTTTATATAACAAGCAAGGTTGACTAATTGAAAGTTGCACAATGAATAGAGGTTGCATATTATGACTTATATTATTTTACCATGTAGTTTTTTGAGTTGGTATAGTGATTTATGTGTGAATATTTTATGTTACAAGATGGCCAATCACTAGCATGCCTAGTGAATTAGTTTAGTGCAAATCCAGGCAAAGATGAGTTGAAGGTTCATGTAAAATTATCATGAATGATTAATGATCCTAAGTAAATGGAGGAGTGATTTATTAATTTTATGAAGTTTCCATATTTTTTTGAGATCTTGGTTATTATTATTTATGGTGAAATTTCATAAGCCAAAATGACCTATTTGAGTGAGTTAAGATTGTTTGTAATAAGGTTTTGTAATGGGTCTACAAGTTGAATTATTGCATTAAGCCCATGATGTTTTTGTATCTAAGAGTGATATATATGTCTCATAGGATCACACATATTTATAAAGAGTTCATAAATGTGTCTACACATGTGTTGCAATGCAAGATCATCATGATTGGTCCACAAGCTAGAATGATAGTTTTGAGTAAGTGAGAATGATTAGTTGGAGGATCTATGTAATTAGATGATGCATATAATAAATATCATGTTTTATTTTAAGACATAAAATACCTATCCATTCCTAATATAATTTTGATATTAAATTTAATATGTTGTAATATGGAAACCAGAAAGGCTTATCTAGTTGTGTAAGGATTATGAGAGAGAAGATCAACAAATTAGTCTGCAAGACTAATAGTTGACACTAGATAGTGTGATATATATATATATATATATATATATATATATATTAGATAATGTTATATATATATATATATATAAAAGGAAATATTTATGAATATTTATTCTTGAAAGTGTCCTTAAAAGAGTTAAAATTAACATTCATCATGACTATGTTGAAAAGCTTGTTGGCATTTTTGTGTAGTCATCTAGCAGAGATAAGTTTGAGGTGATTTGCCTAGAGTTGAAGAATATATTACACATTAATTTTTTATATAGGTATAATATGTTAATATTAATTAATTTTTATTCATGAGAAACTCCTATGAATGGGAGAAATGTCAAAGGTTCTTGACTAGTTTTTAAATCCTATGTGTAGTTCTGAGTGAGCATTTAAAAGTGATCAGTTTGAGGTTTTTTCATTAAGGTGAAATATAATGGACTTTGGGTTGAAAATAAGTTCATTAAGGTCCTATAAATGTGACTTATTGATATTATTGTATGAAAAATTTGAGTTTAAGCTTCAGTTTTGGTTGACATACTTTCTGGCAATGAGGATGCCTAATTGTGAGTAGGCCTAATGATGTGGTTCAAGGAGTGAATTGGACTAAAAGGTGGTATGGAAATAAATGTATGTTATAAGTGATATATTTAATTTTTTTTAAGTGTTTCATTAATGTGTGTGGATTCTCAATAAGTTTTAATAAGGCTAAGTATAACGTGTTGCTTGAGATAGACTTAATGCATTAGGTCTCTAAGTAGGCCTAAAAGAAGAAAGAGGTCTAAGTGTGTTTGGCTGACCTAATGGTGATATTATGTTGATTTATTATTGTGTGTAATGTTTCCTAAGATATTTTTTTGGTATTATCCTAATGTATTAATGTCTTGGTTGACCAAAAGTGTGAGTGATTTAGTGATTGGTATAAGTACAAGGCATAATAGGCCTATTTGGGCTAATTAAGGAATGAGAGAACAAGTGAATAAAATATATATTTTTAGGATAAAAATGAGTTTATGTAGAAAATAAAATGGGAGTATAGGATCAGTAATGAATATCCTACATACTTTTTTACTATGATGAGTAAGGTCATATGACCTAATCAGGGCATATGAAGGTTGTTTGAGCAAAGCAAAAGAAGGGTAGGTTTACTTATTTAAAGAGTTTGTTTGAGAGTGGTGAAGGAGTGATATTTTGTTAACTAATAAACCAATAGATCTGCATTATATATATGTTATTGATTTATGATATTGGATAGGTCAGATAGAGAGTTGAATAATAGATCACCATCTGTTGATTGAGTAATAAGGTATTGTGAAGGTGATCAGGTTTGTCTTGGATAAGTTAGTGATTATTCAAGATGGAGTGGGATATTACTTGAAGGTTTGTGATTTCATTAGTGTCATTGAAGTGGTTGATTTGGTTTTGATTCACTTATGGGGTGGGTTCCTCCTTATGGGGTTGATGCCTCACTAAATCTTGATTCATGGTTTTATACGACTATAGTTCAAGTAGTGTTTCATTAGGTTTTATCCCCCATGAGGTTTTTCCACACATCTCTTGTGTTCATGTGTTCATCTCTTGCATCATGTTTATGTGATTACTTCTCTATGCATTGCTTGATCACTATATTGGTTTGAAAGGATAATCATGTTAAGTGGAAAGAAAGGATTGTTTTAGGACACTAATTCACCCCCCCCACTCTTAGTGGTTATGCTTCCAACACAAAGAAGGTATCATGGTCTCTATTTGATCATCTTATCTTATCTTTGAATTTATTGAGATAGGATAGTTTTAGGCTAATAATATCCCATGAATACATTATGAATAACTTAACATGAATATTATCCCACCTTTGGTTGGATCATATTCATTTTTTTATTTCTAGATTATTAATGAAAAATATTTTAATTCTTCAAAATAATGCATTGGTAAACCTAATAGAATTTTATTTTTTTCTGCCAATAATATCAACCAACTTGATAATATTTTGTGTCTTTCAAATTGCATCAACCTCATCAATATAGTTATTTTTCTTAGTTTCCCCTAGCATTTTTTCCAAACTGTATTAGTTTGGTTGATACAATATTTTACTACATTATAAATAATAGACTGCATTAGCCAATCTGATAACATATGTCTTCTTTTTTATTAATCATATTTTACATTAAATTTTTAGTCTTATTCATCATGTTTCTACCATCTATGACCACCATTTTAGTTAACTCCTCATTGTGTAACTATATGACACCTTTTATCATGGTTGAGGGTCTTATTGATACTCTTCTCACTTATAGTGATATTTAATAATATCAATATGGTCCTCCCCTTTTTGATGATCCTTACGAAGATATTAATGAGATATATTTTGACACTTATATTATTGGTAAATATCCCCAAGATAATATTACCATTTATGACCCTGATGATCCTTATTACCAAGGTGAAGATCCCAATGATTATGATTTTTATATTCCCCCTATGATATTAATGATCCATACACTTATAATTAATTTCCTTTTCATGATGACAATAGTTATCTCTCCTTCATCACTTCTCACATGGTTGAAAATAAATATCATGATTATCTTATTTATGATGAAAATTATGAAGGAGATGAAGACCCTAGAATCATATCAGATATGTTAATTTATGACATGGTGGATGATCCCTCTTATGACTTTCCCAAAATTACTAATAAATCAAGAAATATTGAGCATGGTTTCCTTGATGTCTACCTACCCTCTACCTTGCACTTGGAAGGCCCTGTGAAGATGATTCATTAAACATCCACTCACCTTCAACCAATTTTTTTCAACTCATCAAAATATGAAGATCACCTAATTCAAATGCCTACCACATTGTGCATTATTGGTGATTCTAATCCTTGAGCCCATATGAATCTTCATAACTATCATAATTATTCCTATCTACCCAAATCAACGCAAAATAAAATAAAAAATCTAAATGGTATTAGCTAGCCTGATACCATTCAATTTCACCAACCTACAGTTAGCTCCCTCAACCATGACCTAGAATGCCCTGATATGGTTCTTTTTTATGCAACCAACTACATCATCTATGACCCAAAATGTGTTGATATTTTTATTTTTCTTAAGTAAACTAAATTATCCATAACCTAAAATGTGTTGATACATTTATTTTCCCTCTAAACAATTGTATCAACCATGACATAGAATGTGCCAATATAGTTTAATTTCCATCATCATACTATATCAACCTGGTTGATATAGTTAATTTTAGTCTTTTTTCATTATAATTTATTAACATGGTTGATAAATTTCATTTTAATATTATTTATACATACTATATAAACCTATCCAATACCTTACATCTTATAAAATTATCACCTCCCATAGATCCCTACATTTCCCTAACACTGACTTATACAAATTTTGATGTTACTCCTAGGCTTGTCAATCTTGAGGTTAAGTCCAATCCACCTATATCCTATAGGTTAGGGCATATTTAAATTCCTATCCTCTTATTTGCACTCATTTTGGGGCATCTTTTTATGACCATTCTTTTCCTAGTACACATATTGGGGCACCTTTCACTACCCATATTTCAGCCTTTGGAGAATATTATGATTCCTATCCTTGATCTTAGGGAATTTTATGATTCCCTCCATCTTTATCTTGGCTTATTTATCTATCTTAACTACCATGAGGTATTAATAAATAACCTTTCACATCTTACAAACAAACACATTCATCTTCAAGAAACTTTATAAGACACATATGCTTGCATTTTGCATGTTCATCTTTGATATAGTCATTAACATAGATTTTTCCTGTTATTTTGCCTCATGTTTATTTTATTTACTAAAATTTATTTACTTTACCCCTCTTTTTGGATGATTGGTTACACCATTTCTTCCTTTTTGGTTCTTTGGTTTTGATTAATTTTGGACTTAGATTCACCTAAGGATCTTAGGTATCTCCTTTAGGTTTAATAACATTTTTCTACACCATTATTTTACTTTTGGTTCTTTTTTATCTTTAATTTCAGCCTTTGCTTCCTCAAAATAAATTACATGGTTACTTTTCAAAGATAAATGCCTCAAAACAAAAATCAATATGTGAATAACCCCATAAAAGATAGGAATTTCAAATTTTAGATAACTAATATGCAATGGAACACTAGGCAAAACAATGGAGGTGTACCTAGTTCCATTGACAACATAAATTAGAACAATAGTAGTAGTTTTTAAAAAAATTGTTAACTTAGTTGATTTATCTTTGCCCACTTGGTTTTGACTACATAACACAATTTATCATGTTGAAGTTGATTATGAAAAGTTATCTTAGATAATTTATCTTTTCCCACTTGGTTTCAACTACATAATATAATTGATCTTTGCCTCAAACATCTTCCAAAAGGATATGGATAACCTCAATATAGTGACTATACTTTATAATGATTCAAAGAAAAGTGGATAAAATCTAAGTACATTTCTAGTCTTAGAAACATACGAATTATCGTTCAAGAGTGATAATGAGCCTAAGGATAACTTGGATGATAATTATGCATTTAAACAATTTTGAAGATGAAATAATTATTAGTTGAGGAGTAAGTTTCAAAATATTTTAACCACATCCACTCCTCTAAATAATGCTCAAGTTCCACATGATAATAACTTGAGTACCAATACATTTCTACGTAAAGGACCTAAGATGTCTTATCAACCTAAGAGAAACACTACATCCCCTTAATTTGACAAACCATTAAAGTCAAACAAACTTGTATACAATATTGTAGAATATTTCAAGAATACTAAGGCTAACATAACCATGTTTAAGTTGTTACAAATATCTAAACAAAAGGACTTGTTAAAATAATTATCTACTCATAAAGGGAAGAAAACTAGTATTATAGTTGATACTCATGTTACAATTCATCAGGAAAATACTGAAAGTCCTTCTTTCCTCCTCAAAATCTGAATTTTTATAAGAATTTACACAATTTTTGGATGGATCTAAGTTATTATGACAATCTAATGCCTTACTCCATTTTTTAGAGTTTGGGTTTGACTCTTAAAAAGTCTAACAAAAAGGTTATTCAATTGGAAAAGTTGGATATTAGGGTGGTTAGTGAACTTAATCATATCCAAATATAATTGGCTTATGATCCATGAGTGAAATAATTTATTGTTATTTAGGTAGTTGATATATCTAGTGCATATGATATGCTTCTTAGCAAAGATTATTCAAGGCCACTCAATGGATACATGACAAATGATTTCTCCCATATGTGGTTTCCATGTAATGGGATTCCTAATTAGATCTAAATTGAAAGATAACCTAATAATGGCTCATATGATCATACAATACAATAAGACAAATGAAATATTGTATGAGGAGTCAAAACTTGGGATCTATAAACTTGAGAAAGAAACATAAGTTCATGGAAACCTCTTCATTAATGTGTTATCTATGCAAGAAAAGTTAGAGCTTGAGGAGTTGGATCAATTAGATGGAGAGGTTATCATCTATGCATCTAAAATATATTCATTTAATAGTAATACTTTGGCATATAAGAGTGAAAACCAAGGTGTTTCAATCTCCTATGATAGTAAAATTACTATTATGAATATCTCAATACCTACATCCACTACAAAAGACCAAACTAGTAGGTTGTTGACATAAAAAGAAGTGTTTGGGCACTATAAGGTGAGAAAGTGAATAAATAAGTCAATGTTATAGTATTCCATATCTTTATAAATATAATGTACATGACTAACTATTGTGCTCATGGGATCAGAGTTCAAATGTTCAAAAAGTGCACAACCAAGGTTGTAATCAACTTCCTTGAGGAGCATTTCATCACAAGGTTGGGTATACAAATAAATCATGTGTTAATACCCACCCCTATCCCTCACTATAATTCAATGTATGGGTAGAGGTATTTATCAAAATCTATCCCAAGTGTTTTTACAGATTAAATGTAAGTACATTATTGAATTTAGTCATGATAGTTTGATTAGTTTACATGAAAACATTTTATATAGGGCATTTTGGGATACTGTTATGAAAAAAAATGGCATTATCTTCATAAGTATGAATGTCCCCTTGGTAGGATCTCTACCAACCTTCTAAAAATACTGAACATGAATATGTTTCATATTAGGAGCCTAATTAGTGAGGATGTCCCTTGGATTATCCATGGTTAATTCTCAAATTTACTAATTATAAGTTTGAATTAGATTGGTAAGGTTCTGTAAATAACTTATTTTTACATTCTTACTTTGTTTCCTATTTTCTTTTCTACTTTCATTGTTAGTTTTGCTTGTTGTCCTTAATTTTACTCATCAGTCCAAACTCTTTGATTATTTATTGTTAGTTCATCCCATCTATTTTTCCATGTAAATTCCCATTTTGGTCAAAGAGTGAAGAACATAAGGATGCAGGTAAGTGATTCTAATTATGTTTTAGTGTGCAAGTACTCTAAATGGTTTGTAGACCTAGATTCTATTTTTGAATCGATTTCTAAAGTTTGATGTATTATGTGTATTTTGGATTTGTTCATGTTGGGTTAAGTTTGGGTAAAATATTCAATCAATGAAGACATTATCTTGAAACCACACACAAAATTCACATATTAATGGTTTCTAGATTTACTTGGGTGAACCTATTGCAGTGAAAATCTAGGGTGAAAAATATATAATTATGTCTTTTGATTTCCATGGTACTCCCCAACCCATAATTGAGATGATAAGAAATGAAAAGAGAAGATAAGAGAATCAAAATAAAATAAACATCAATTTTAGAAAATCTTAATTTTGGGTGATTCAGGGAACCTCTACTAGGGCTTTGGATGCCCAACTAGAAGTAGAGTAAGGCCTAGAATGGGATTAGAGACAACTCTATTAGGGACATAAACACCTGGATAATAGTGGATCAATATCTAGGTAAGCATTCTCAAGGTAGGATTATTAACCTCATGATTGGATCTATAGTAGCTAGTCCTTACAAGCTCTAAGAAGTGAAAATTAACTAATTTTCATGCACCAAGTCAATGTAAATATTTAATTTGGTATTGTATTTATTCTCATCTTATTATCTCTCAAATACTTTCATATTTCATGTGTAGTCATATCCACATATTATAGGTTCATATACACATTTATATCATTCTAAAATACTTATGAGTATTTTCTAGCAGAGTCACCACTTATTTTTACTTACACAACATGTCTTAATTATTTCCATGATCAAGGAACCTCTTTTTAATTTTCTAGTGGATATTGATTGTGCTCATGGCTTGTTGGTCTTGATAATCTCAAGTTACCTTGGTATCCTACCTTAAGCTACATGTCAAATTGGATCTCTTAACCATCACCATTGGATGGACCACGTATATGTGATAAACTTTCATATAAGACACTTCATGTCTAACCAGAGTCTAACCCTCCCAATTTTCATTTGAATTTTGGCTTACTTAGCTCTCTGAGCCCCTCTAGGTAGTCATTTTGATTTGTGTGCCATTTTTGGTCCCATAACCTATCATGTTGAGATGACCAAACTTATTTGAGTATTTTTTGTATTTTACACTTAGTCCTTAGATGCATTCTAGATGCACTTATGGCACTTATAAAATCTTGCTAAATCATGTCACAATATGTTCTTCCTTGGATAAAATTTCGTCATTTCCTAAATTGGTCTATCTAGTCAAATTTCTCATCTTCTGGTGCAAATATCGTGTTTTTATCCATTTTGAGCTTTTGAGATCAATTTGTCACTTTCTAGTTGTAATTGAGAATTTTGGAGCTGATTTGGTCTTAATTGAAAATCCTAAGTTTTGTAGACCTAATAAAAAAAAAATTATGAGTTTAGGTATAGGATTTAAAATTCTCATTTTCTAGACATAACTGAAACTTTTTGTGAGATTGGGTCTAGGATTGAAATTTTTGATTTTCTAGACCTAACCAAAACTTTTTATAGATTAAGTCTAGGATCAAATTTTTTATTTTTTATACCTAATTAGAAATTTTTATAAGATCAGGTCTAATAATTTAAAAATTTGAAAAAGTGCATTTAATGACTTGATTACACATTTTTCAAACCCTGAATGGGTCTAGGAAGGTCTTTTAGAGCTTGAGTTGGTATTTTAGCCATAACTTTTGTCTCAAGTGTCAAATTTTTAAACCATTTAAATTGTTGGAAAGCTAACTCCACCATAGAGATCTTAGTACCTTTAATTTAAATAAATTTTACATGTGCAATTAATTATGAGCCTTTTAAGTTGAATATTTGGTTTGGGATCTTTAATTCATCAAGATTTAATTTTTTTTGTCTTTTTACAAGCTAGAAAAGTGCATTAAGGGAAAGTGGTGTGGCATCTAGTGAGATAGTGGGTTGGTGGTTGTATTAATGGTCCTCTAATACCTTTTGAAGTGAAATCATTTCCCCATGGAGATATGTTTCCTATATATTGTCCTATTGAAGTTTTTCAAAGGTTTGGTTTTTTTCCTCTGAAACACATAAGGTCTTCCATATTTTTATGCAATTTTAGCATAATTTCTCCCTCTCATTTTTGTCATATTGTTATAATATAAATATTCAAGCTCATTTAGATTGTAAAAAATTCTATCATTATGCTACCCAAGTGGATCTATGGATTATAATTAAAGTTGTGGAAGAAGATTATCATTCCATGTGCATGCAATATGGTGGATTTTTTGTTTCTCTTTCAAGTTTTACTCTCCTCAGACTCTTGCAACTTATTTTTACTTGGTTGTGTGAATTTTGGATAATACAAGGATTGGGTTTTTGGGTTTTTTTGGTTTTTTACACCAAGTGGATCAAATTTGTTTCCAATATCACATGATTTTTATTTCCTCTTACCCTCTCTTTTTTATTATTATAAATGGTTAGATCTAGGGTTTGAATGCAATATGTTATTATTTTTTATTTTGGTTGTAAGATATTTTTCATTATTACAAATGAATTATTGAATGTCAATATAATGGAATGAATGAGCATACAAATCAACCATATTCTTGTCATTTTGAAACCCATTAAAAACTAATTTTCAACACAAATAAATATTCAATGTAATCTATTTTAATGTCAATGTTATTTCAAGTGATTTCTTCATTGTTTGCTAAGGCATTTTTAAATCTCTAAATGCATTGAAATGAACAATTTTTTTCTCTAAACTACTCTGAACCAATTTTTTGTACTTACTCATGGATATTAAACTAATCAAGAGTTGAATTATATTTCTTAATGTTACTATTGTGTAATTGATGCTATGTTTTACTATTCATCATAACCAAGGCTATTGAAATATGTATGTAATCATTATTATATATTATTATACATTTCAACTATGACTGTTAGTATTATTGAGTATTCCTTATAACATTGTACTATTTTAGTCCTGAGAGGACTGATATATATTTTTTATGTACATGATTCCATGAAATAACTCTATAAAATACATATTTTGTTTTCTAATTGATTTTGAATCAAACTTAGCATATTTATACTTGAGATGATTTAAATGATATTACATTGAAACTAATTTGAATTATGTTAGTATATTGTTTTAATAATATGAATGTTAGTTTAAAATGTTGATTACAATACATAAATAAATAAATTTTAGTATGTTATTAAATACTAGGTTAGAATGCTCAAACCTAATGAGTCCACTAGTGTTGCTATACATTTTCCTTGTTTAACTAGCAGGAGGAAATGGTTTGTGAAAAGGATAGTGTAGATAGAAATCCATCCAATCCTTACAATAACCTAACCCTAATTAGTTATTATTAAAATGAGTTGCTAAGCTTGATCAAATCACCATAGCCCTAAATGAGACATGAAACATAATAAAATCTTTGGAATAAGAAGTTTGTGGGCATGTCAAGGAGGAAGAGAAATAAAAACATTAGGATGGTCAAGAAGAAAATCTTGATCAAGTGTTATGGAATACATACCTTTCATATTATCTTATTGCATTTCTCTATGTTCTTAGTATGGGCATCCTATGGAATAACCATGGATAAGTATTTTATATAAAAGAGGTAGTGGTTAGTATTTTATTATCATATTGTGAATTTTTGTCTTATTGAATTATTTTGGAGGTTTCCCCCTTGAAGTGGCTTAGTAAATATTATCGAGTATTCCATTGTTTTGACAATGATTATTTTGGATCTTATTATTATTCTCTTATTTATTCGATATATTATTTCATTATGATGAACATATAAGTAATTTCATTATAATTGGTATCATAACATTGATTTGGGTCAGTTTTATGGTGTTTTTTAGAAATGGTGTTGTGGTTATCTAAGGATTTGAAGGATAAAAAAACATAACTTATGATTCAAGAAGAATTTAATTTTTCCACCACTATATTATTATTCAAAGTCTTTTTTTTTACTTCTAGAATTTTTTATTACCCTTTTGTAAATTAGTAGTCATTGGATTCATCTTGGAAAGATGATCATAATGGTATAATCTAATTTTTCACTTTTTAAGGCCCAAAACCCTCTATATTAGGTTTTGTGAATGGTTGGTTTGAACACTCATAGATGTGGAAAAGGTCAAGACACTCCAAAAAATCCTCCCAAAGATGGTATTGATTTTGTAACTTTAGATTCATTAGTTTCTAAGGTGGTTCAACAAATTCAATCAAATATACAAAACATGATAAGGCAGGATGATAGTAATGAAGTAAAATGGGAAATGGATTCTATGAAGGATTAGTTGTCGATGATGAGTGCTCATTTGACCTCTATTATGGTTCAACATATACAAAATAATATTTTTCCTCTCTAATCAACTTCACCCACTCAAAATAATCACAACTCTAATATTAGTTTGAAGCATATGCTACCTAAAGTGTAAGTGTGCAAGTTTGATGGTAAGGATCCACTCACTTGGATCAATCAAATAGAAAATTTGTTTGATCTACATCCAACCCCATGTGCATAAAATTTGATCATGAAATCTATCTATTTGGAATGTGAGACATTCATTTAGTATATGTGGTTGTGTTCTCAAAATAAAAATAAAGGAACTCTTTTTACCTAGTTAGGGTTTAATTTACAGTTACATATACACTATCACAACAATGTATATAAAAACAACTTTAGTCAGTTAGTATAGTTATGACATATAATTACTATTAAGGATTATATTCAAAAATTACATAATCTATCCTTACATGTAAATGACATCATTGAGAACAACTTTATTGACCTATTCTTATGGGAGCTCAAATATAACATCAAATTCAAGTTTGTGTATTTAATCCATCGACTATTTATGAAGCTATAACATTCACATGCTAGGCAGAGGAAAATAAATTGGTCAAAATAAGGTCTTTCACTCATGAATGTGAATGCAATTTCATGGCACCATCATTTTCACAACCTATAATATTGACCCATCAATAAATTAAAGAGAAATGTTCTAAAGGGTTATGTTTTAGCTATGACAACAAGTAGAGTAAATGATATAAATGTGCTGAAAATAAGTTATTCTATGTTTAAGGTGTTAATGAAGATTAAGATGATGATGAGACCACATGTGAAGATATGGAATAACCAAAGGATGAAACTAAATATTATTGCCCTACTATCTCATGTCATGCCCTTTCAAGTATAAGTACATTTAAAACTCTTAAGGTGGTGGGATTTATCAAGAAACAGAAGATGATAGTGTTGATTAACTCAAGAAGTACACATAAATTCATCAACAGTAAGTTAGATACACATTTAAACTATTTATTTATCTAGATCCAAAATTTCAAGTCATGATTGCAAATGGTGGCATAGTCAACTATTCTAGAAAATGCCTTAGTATTAAGATTTCCATGGGAGGCTACTTTCTTAATTCTCCTATGTTTCTTATTCCCATTTGTGGGGTTGAAATTATTTTGGGATTATAGTGGATCATAAATTTGGGTATAATATTGATAAATTTATAGGAAATGTGCATGCACTTTCATTTTGAATGTAGGATATTTTAACTATAAGGATTATAGGAAAATTCTCCCTAATTGGTTATCTCACATCAAATGACAAAGATTCTTAAAAATTTTGGTAGAAGGATTTGTAGCATAGTTTTTTTCCTTATAATTTTATCCAACATGTGTCTAAACATCCCAATTTACAAATGATTCTTGATGACCATCCAATAATTTTTGGTGCAATGCCAAAAGGCTTACCACCCAACAGATATTATGATCATGCCATAATATTGATTCCAAGTAGAACACTATAAAAAATTATACCATATAGGTATACATGTACTCAAATAATTTAAATTGATAAAATGGTACATGAGATGTTGGAGGTAAGTATTATCCAACTTATCCAAAGTGAATATTCTTCCCTAGTGGTCATAGTGTGGAATAAGGATGACACTTGGAGGATATGATTTGAATACAAAGAACTCAATAAGTACACCATCAAAAAAAAATTCCTTAATATAGTCATTGATGATTTTTTAGATGAATTATATGGTTCTATTTTTACCAAACTAGATCTTCATTCTGGATATCATCAAATATGGATAAAAAATAAGGATATCCATAAAACAAATTTTAGAACTCATGAAGGCAATTATGAGTTTATGGTCATGCCTTTTGGATTCAAAATTGAACCATCTACATTTAAAATTTTGATTAATATTTTTTTAAGCCTATTTTAAGTAAGTTTTTGTTTGTGTTTTATGATGACATCCTAATCTAAAACAAGACTTGGGAAGAACATTTGAAGCATGTGAAATAGGTAATGTTATTTCTAAAACAATATTAGCTTTATGAAAAACCTTCCAAATGTGATTTTAGAATCCATGAGGTGGATTAATTGGGTCATATTGTTTCACATAAAGTCAAAGATGACCCTAAAAATATCAAAGTTATGATGGAGTTGCTATTGCTAAAGACCCTCAATAACCTTCATGGATTTTTGGGGCTAACAAAAAAATATCACAAATTTGTAAAAAGTTATGGTAGCATGGTAGCTCCAACAATAACCTTGTTGAAGCAAGATTCCTTCCATTGTATCGAACCAATTACTAATGCATTTGAGTAGCTAAAAGAGGCTATGTAAACCACTCCAATTTTGGTGACCCTTAATTTTTCCAAAAAAAATATTATTGAATGTGATGTATTAGGATATGGCATGGGAGTAGTACTCATGCAATAAGGAAGACAAATTACATTTGAGATTCATCAACTCAAGGGAAAATACAAGCTCAAGCCAATATATTAGAAAAATATGATGGTTATTCTTCATGAAGTCAAGCAATGGAGACCTTATCTAATAAGTAGACACTTTTAAGTAAATATTGATCTTGATAGTCTAAAAAAACTTTTTAAAATAATGATTATCATCATAAGAGTGACAAAAATGGGTGACTAAAAATGTGGGTTATGACTTTAAAATATTCTATAAGAAAGGAAAAGATAATGTGGTAGCACATGTACTTTATAGGATGGGTATGAATCAATTTATGTACTATTATGTGAAATGACCATTTGGTAAGAAGATTGGCTAGAGGAAGCAAGATCAAAATGGGAGAATGATAAGGATATATAAGTATTGATTTAAAATCTTCATCATGGTTTAGGTGTTTCTAAAAAAATTGAGTAGAAAAGAAACATATTATGATATAAATATACATTGTACCTATGTAAGTATTTTTTCCTTAAACACAAGATCATTTAGGAGCTTCATCATCTCCAAAAGGGGATATTTAGGATTTTTGAATACCTATCATCAGATCAAGTAATAATTATTTTGGGACAAACTCAAGGGGGATATATAGAAATTTTTTATAGAATAGATGGTTTGTCAATAGAATAAAGGGGAAACAACTAAGACACCAGGTCTTTTGCAGCCATTATCCATCTCTAGCCAATGATGGAAGGAGGTTTTAATGGAATTCATTACAAGGTTGTTAAGATTTGAAGGTAAAAATGTCATCATGGTAGTTGTGGAAAACTCACACAATAAGCTCATTTTTGTTCCTTATCACAACCATTTTAATTCAATTTATAATAGATGTTGCTTTTCTCAATATAGTTCAAAAGATGCATGGTACCCCAAAAATCATTGTAAGTGATTGTGATCCTATCTTCACCACTAAATTTTAGACTAGGTTATTTTCAAATTTGGGTACCCAGTTGGATCATAACTCATCTTATCATCCTAAATTTGATGGGAAAACATAGGTTGTCAACAAATTCCTAAAAATGTATTTTCATTATTTTGCATCAAATAAATGAGAACATTGGGTCCATTGATTGCTAATAGTATAATGGTGGTTTAACACTTCCTTCCATACCTCTTCTAAATTGTCTCCTTTTATGTCACTTTATAGTTATCACCCCCTATCCATCACTTCATATTTGAAATTGTAACCCAAAGTGTGAGTTATTAGGGAACACAATCAACATCAATGGGAGGTACTATTTAGTTTAAGGAATAATTTAATAATAGAAAAAATAAAATGAAGCAACAAACTCATCAACACCATAGTGAGTGGCATTTTTATATATGTGAATGGGTATTTTTGTGCTTTCATCCATATAATCAGATGTGTTTGAAGTGATATAAAAGGGTAACAAAATTTATCCTAGGTATTATGGCCCTTATCAAATCATACAAAAAATTGGTACTATGGCATATAATCTGGAGCTATCCCAATCCACTCGCATACATCCTATATTTCATGTATTTTATCTAATTAAGGCCATTAAAAAGAAATATTTTACCCATTCTAGAGTTATTTTGGAACCTAAATTGGATGAATAATCTAGAGTAATTTTGGAACCAAAGGAGATCCTTCACACATGCATAAAAAGGCTATAAACAAGAGAGCTTAGGGATTATTTTATCAAGTGGAAGAGTTTGAATTGTGAAGATGCAACATGGGGGATGAAGCTTTCCTTTAGCAACATCCAGAGTTGATTCAACATGGAGGGACATGTTATTTATAAGGAAAAGGGTATTTTACACCCTTAAACTATAATTTTTCTAGGGATATGTGTGCATGACTTGTGGATTACATAACTTTCATATTATCTTATTGAATTTCTCTATTTTCTTAGTATGGTCAACCTATAGAATAACCATGGCTAAGTAGAGTATATATAAGAGGTAGTGGTTAGTATTTTATTATAATATCATGAATTATTCATTTATTGCATTATTATGTAGGTTTCCCCCTCAAAATGGCTTAGTAATTATTATCAAGTATTCTCCTCTTTTGTTAATTATTTTTATGGATATGATTATTTATCTCTTAATTCTTTCAAATATTATTCCATAATTATAAGTAATTTCCCAAATATTAGAAAGATGAACATTTATAAATAGAAAATTTAATTATGGGTTTGAAACAAAAAATTGGATTCAAGGTGGATGTGCAATGACCCATCTCTATGGATCAAGTCTTTGAAAAAGCTGTCAAACAAGGGCAAAATCTCAAATCTCTTACTGAAGTTAGAGATAAGAATCAAAAAAATTTTAGAGATTTGAAGCCTTATTTTAAAAATAATAATTGTAGGTAGAATGATGATTTTATAAATATATTCAATATCAAGAATCCTAGTAATAAGAGTATTATTGGGACAAGAAAGCTATGAAATGGTTTCAAGAATGGAAATAAAGGATGTAACCCATCAAAAAGGAAAAGACTACTAGGGAGATGTTTTACTTATGGAAGAGACCATTATGAAAAATATTTCCCATAATGGAAAAATGGTAAAAAATTAAAGAATACTTCCTCTTCCTCTTAATAGGGTATGTTTCAATAGTGAATTCATGCAATAATTAGCAATCATCAAGCTGATTTCTAGATTTCACCCATTAAAGTGTCAAGTGAATTATTTGAACATTTTGTTACTATTTTTATAGATATTGGATTTACTAAATTTGTTTCTCCACTTTTTATTAATAAAATTCTTAGAAATTCTAGGCATATGGAAAACTCATAGATTGGAAATATAGTTACCAATCCAAGATCAAGGTCGATAAGTGTCTTGTAGAAGTAGAACTAGATTTGGAGGCATATGTTAGCAAATAATTTAGTGGAAAGAATATGAACCATCTGAATTACAAGCTATCAAAATAAATGATGGAAAAATAAAAACCAAGTACAATAATATACTATAAATTTTATGAAGCCATGAAAGATAGATATTATTCAAACAATGGCCTGATTTCTCCTTATCTATATATTTGCCTATAAAGGCTCTTCAAATTCCATTTTGATTTTTATTTTACTATGACTCTTTGAATCCTCATTTTTTATAAATATATTTATATTCACTTTACAAATAATGTCAAACTATACTAAATATCATCTCCCTTTACCCATGTTGATACTCACCCAAACTAATTTAGGTGTCTCACCTTGAGGCACATAAAGGCCCTAATAAATCAAGTTTTTACATTTTTTCTCAATTACAAAAGCATTTGAGATAACTAAACTAATCGTAACTAACTAACTAATCTCCATGGTCTCTCATGATATATCCTCCTGCACCTCAACTTTACTATTTAATATAACCTTAAAATGCATTTACAATTTTACAAAATTATAAATACTTGACATAAAATTGTGCCAAAATTAAATCACTAATAGTTTATCAAAGAGAAAATAAATAATTATAGTAGTCCATATTTCTTTGCTCAGAATAGTTAAGTCAATGTAATGTATATATCCCAAGGTTTGTCACAGTATAAATACATATTTCTTGAGTTAATTATAAAAGTCTAAAATATTCACTCTTACTATTCATGAACTCATGACTTTCCAATGTTGAAAACCTCCATGTTATCAAATGTATAATTATCCTTAATAGTTGTATTATTAAAGAGTCTGATCTAGCTATAATAATTATAATAATAAAAGTTCTATGTTATTTATATATCACTCTGGGTCTTTCTACTATAACACTTCCTTATATATTCTGCACTCATAATCATTATTCTTTCTCCTGCAAGCAGACTATTACCTTTCATTACTTTGTACAAGTATATAGTCTAGAAAATTTTAGAATTATTGGACATGGATAAATTTATATTTATAAACTCATTTAGATTCTAACTCTACCATAACATTTTTTCTCATTCCACTCATTATAATTACCTTAGCATACCACACTATGCTTTCTTTCACTTATCTTGCTACTCTTACTGTTTCATTTATCTTAAAATAAATAAGTATCCCCCCATAAATTCTTTCACACTATTTGATTTTTCTTGACATGATCTCAAACATCCCAACACAAAATTTGACTTGTAAAAGCTCATAAGTTCTTTGAATGCCCAATATCAAGCAAAATCCACAAAAAAACATCAAAATCTTGCCTATTTTGTGGAGAAAAAATAAGATCCAATGATAGAAAGAGGATTCAAAACCTCAAACTTAAGCTAAGAAGAACCTGAGTAGACCATAATGTAGGAGACCAAAGCTTTGAATATTAGCCACACTATTAGAAAATAGTTTAGTGGAAAGAATATAAATCATCAAATTTGTAAGCTATCAAAATATTGACAAAAATAATAAACAAGAAGGAGAATAATATACTATAAACTCTATGAATCCATGAAAGATAGATATTATTCAAACAATGGCCTAATTTCTCCTCTCTATACATTTGCCTATAAAGGCTCTTCAATTTACCCTATGATTCTTCTTTTCTTATGACTCTATGACTCCCCCTTTTTGACAAATATATTTATATTCTCTTTACAAATAATCTCAAATTATATGAAATCTCATTTCCCTTTACCCATGATAACATCATAGAGTAAAGTTATATTTATTTACAAATAAAGTGGAGTGTTTAGATGATTTCAGAAATCAAACTCAATTTCAGGGTGATAAAAAATAATTTAATTTAAGACAAATCTCAACTATATAACTAAAGAAAGCTCAACAAAAAGGTTGTGAGATATTTATGGTCAAGATATATGAAGTAGGAGAACTTGAGGAACCTAATATTAAGGATTATCAATTTTTATATGATTATCAAGATGTATTTCTAGAATATTTACCTCAACTACCTCCTAAAAGGGAATTTGACTTTTCGATTGATATCATTCTAAGATCTGAGCCTCAATCCAAGGCACGATACACAATGACTAAAAATAAACTTATGGAATTTAAATCCCAACTTCAATAAATGTTTTCCAAAGGATTAATCCATCCTAGTGTAAAACCTTGGGGAGTGCTTTTGGTGTTTGTTAAAAATAAAGATGGGACTATACATCTATGCATAGACTACATATCTTGAATAAAGAAACTATTAAGAACATGTATCCTTTATCATGTATTGATGATGTTTTTGATCAAATGCATGAAGAAATAGTCTTTTTTTAAAATTGACCTTATATCAAGTTACCATCAGTTAAGAATCAGGGAAGAATATATCCTTAAAACTATAGACAAAATGAGGTATGGACATTATGAGTTCACGGTTCTACATTTTGGGCTAATGAATGCACCTAAAACATTCATGAATCTTATGAATAGTGTGTTCAAGGATTATCTAGATCAGCTTGTGCTTGTGTTCTTATATGATATTTTAATATATTCTAAGGTAAAAGAAGAACACTTGTGACCCTTGCAGTTGGTGTCACAATGCTTAAGAAAGCATAAAATCTATGGAAAACTATCAAAGTGTGACTTATTTAAAAATAAAGTAGAATATTTAAGGGCATATTATTTCAAATAAAATAATTTCCATAGATTTGTCAAAAAAAAAATATATCATGGAATGGTCAGCACCCAAGATGTTCATGAGGTTCATAGCTTTATGTGTTTAGAAAAGTATTAAAGGAATGTTTTACCTAACTTTTCAAAGATAGCTAACCTAATCACCTCTTTACAACATAAAGAATAGTTTTTTCTAATGTAATGATAAGTGTGAAGAATCCTTTCAAATATTGAATAAAAGTCTTACATATGCACCAGTGCTACATGTTCTTGATCCAAATGGCCATTTTTAATGGTAATATATTCCTCTGGGGATGGTTTGGGAAGAGTATTATTTCAAGAAGGCCAAGTAGTTAATTGTAAATCATGAAAAATTAAACCTTATGAATAAAAATATGACCCACATTATTTATAATTTTCTAGAATAGTACATGTATTATAGGTATGGAGACATTATCTATTGGGAAAACCCTTTGATCTCAATACCGATAACCTAAGACTTAAGTATATTTTCACCCAAACCAATTTGAATATTAGGTAAAGGCATTGGCTTGAGTGCCTATCACATTATGAATTTGATATAATTTATATAAATGGAAAATATAATAGAGTAGCATATGTTGTTAGCCACAAAAGGTATATAGCAATGAATACTATCTAAACTACCTTTCAAGATCAGGTTTTGAAATTCTCTATAAAAAATGAATTATATAACCAGGTTAACAAATCCTTTGCTTGGAAAAGCCAAAATATAACATATATTAAAGATTTAATTTTAAAAAAAATAGAATCCTAATGTTCAAGGTAGAATTTATGTGTTGGACCAAGAAGATTTGAGAGTCACGGTGCTTACAAAACTTCAAAATGCTCCATATGTTGGTCATCTAGGGGTAACCAAAGTAATGAAAAAATTGAGGCTATTACATTTATATCAAGTAATAAATAAATATGCATCTAAATTTGTATCAAAGTGTTTATAATATTAATGGGTAAAAACATAACATGTTCATCTTGCAAGATTTCTATACCCCTATGGCATTCCATAATGGAAGTGGCAAGTTATTAGCATCAACTTTCTCCAAGAAATATCAATGTTTAGAAATAGGCATGGCATGATTTTTGTAGTAGTTGATAAAATAAAAAAGGTGGCACATTTTATAATAAGAAATTTAATAGATGATGCACAAAATTTAGTAAAAATGTTTATTTAAAAAAATCATATTGCATGGAGTTCCAAATAATTTTTTTTTTATAGGGATACTTGTATGACCTCTAAATTTTGGAACACTCTTAATGTAGCCTTGGAAACATAATTTAACTTAATTATAACCTATCATACTAAAAAAAAATGGGCAAACACAAAGGATAAACCTAGTCTTAGAGGATTTTTTATGAATGTATTCCATGAACCAATAATACAAGTGGGAAGAATATCTTCCATTTGTTGAGTTTGTTTATAACAATTACTTCCATTCAAATCCAAAAAAGGCACCATTTAAATTTATATATGGAATAAAATGCAAAACACCTATCAGTTGGGATAGGCTAGAAGATAGATTAATTTTTGGGTCTAAAATGCTTTCTAAAATGGAAGAACAAGGTCAATTGATTTAGAAAAGATTGGTTAAAACCAATGATAGGTAGAAAAGTTATGCTAATTTAAAAAATATAGCAAGGATTTTTTTAGTTGTAGATAAGGTTTTTCTATGAGTTAAAGCCAAATAATTTAATTAAATTTGGTAAATCAACCAAATAAGCTCCTAGATATGTAAGACCTTTTGAGGTTATAAAATCAATAAATCTTGTTGCTTATAGACTTTATTTACCACCAACACTTGCTAAAATTCATAATGTTTTTCATGTTTCTTATTGAATAAATATATCACTGATATTCACATTTTCTTGATTAGGATTATTTACAACTACTAGATCTAGGAGTGGTAACAATAGATCCCCTCAAAATACTCAAAACACACAAGCTTAACTTGAATAATAGATAAGTGGCTCAATGCACTTTCTAGTGGGACCAATATTATGAAGATAGTTCCACTTAGGAGGATTATGAGGAATTCTATAGACTATTTCCACATTTATTTGGTTAAATATACTAAACTTATGACATTTTTTTATGTTTTCTTTTAATAATGTCATCAGGATGATGACTTTTCCAAGAGGGGAAGGATGTTACAATCCCCATTCTACCCTAATGGAAATTACTATGGAAATTATGATTAATTATGCTATAAGTGATTAAGGATTATGGTATTCAACACTATTTTAATTAATTAGTTTAGATTGTGATATATTGCATTTGAATATGTATTTAAAGCATTACTTTGGTTGCATAAAATTATGATTACATGGATTATTTATGCATTCTATTTTTGATGTTATGGTTTTATTATGTCCATTATTTTTAGTTAGTTCTTTTAGTTATTTTTCTATATATATGGTAATGGCATAACTACCATCTTTCCTTAATAGAGGTGGATGAAAAATAGTCCATTCATTCCCTCACATTGGAATCTTGAGGGAGAGGATCACAAGGGAGAATGAAACATATCATAGAATTTAGGGGTAGACAAAACATTTTGGGAAAAATCACATACTCACATATAACTACCCAATTTATAATTAGTTGGATTTAATTTTATTTCAATATTTATTGCATATGTTTTAATTTATTGTGAATGATGTTTGTATGTCCTTAAGAAAGATACTTATACTAAACTATATCATTTTAAGTGACTTGTTTTTACTAGCTTGGTTTAGATAATAATAGAATACTTGTGCATTAGGGGTCTAGAATGAGAGAAAGTTGGTATTTTTTGTGATCATGTTGATTACTTTATATCCATATATTCTATTTGTATGTTTTGTAATCTATAGATTTGACTTGTTTGCATAACCATATCCATGAGTTTACCTACATATTCATATCTTTATTTTTATTATGTAATCATTATGAAGGTCATAATTAATTACATAAATATTATGTTTATATCATGATCCCTATTGTGATTAACATATTAAATTAAACCTATTTGGGGGGACACTTAGAATTATAATTTTATTTTTCAACCAATTCAGGTGGTGAATGTGGCATGGTCATTATTAACTTTCTTAAAGGCCCTCGAGTGGGTAAAAAGGGGCTTAATCATAACAAAAAGGTTTCTAAAGGAGTGAATTATTAGGTTTTTTGTCTCCATACAAGTCAATGAAGGGTATTCGAGTTTTAAGTAGTGGATTTGGTGGTGTGACTTGGAGTAGAAACCCTAGATAGTGATTTTTATGGTCAGTTATTAGGCCCTTTTATTAGGGTATGACTGTGGGAGAATTAAGATGAATTTTGTGGTTGGAAAGATAAGAAAATTAGGAGTCATATTACTCTAAAAAAATATGGCTTTTGAATGTTAAAATAGGTGAATAGAATAATAAAATAAAACAAATATAATGAAAGATTAAAAATAAGAAGAAAGGTGGAAGGGAGGACTTTGTGGGAATGAAATTAGAGTTTTTTATTTATTATTATGGTTTTCTAAATTAGAAATTATACTATATGAAATATTTTTTGAATAAATAAGTTTCAAGCTGAGTTAACTCTATGAATGAATTGTATATGCAAATACTATTAGATCCTAACTTCTTGTAGGAGCAATACACCAATATGACATTTTATTGTGCAATTTTTATATGATTATTATTTTAAATATAAACTATTTTATGTGGTTATTATTTTAACGCATTCATTAATTTATCTAAATATTATTTAGGCTCATCCTTATTTCCTAAGGGATGATGAGTGATAGGTGGGATTCCTATTTTGTAATCCCCTCATAACTTGTCAAAGAAGAAGTATACTAATGACTACCTTTTTAAAAGTGTCATTCCCTAAACTAACACAGTGTAAAAACACATAAAAATAGGCCAAATTTCTTTTTTAGAATGTAAAACACACATTGTACACAATCATATTGCCAAAAATTGAGGCCAACTATGTGGTATGAGACATGTAAAGCATCTAAAAACCCATGTACCCAAATGGCATAGAGGCAATGCACAATTGGATACACAGTCATTACACAACCATGTAGGTACCACTTAGTTTAATTGGCCTATAAGCTCAAAAAATACTACATATCTTAGTAAGTCCTAGTTTTCCCCTAGCCAAAAGGACAAAAATGGATGCACGACTAACAAAGGTGGGTTAAATCAACTAATAGATCAAATGAGATGTCCTAAACCATACTAGAGTTCAAAGAGAATTTTGAGCAATTTTATCCAATCAAAAAGCTCTAATTGTATTTAATTCAGCAACAAAGTCTATTTTTGCATTGACTTGGCTTAAAGGAAAGTTCTTAAAAAAATAACATTGATTCCCCAAAGGACCTAAAAAGGTGCCTAAAATATCTCTTTTAATCCCTTTGAAATTTAATCCACTGTCAGATTAAACTGATCTTGACCATCATATCTAATCAAAGGAAAATGAGCCATAAAAATCATTATCAAGGTCATAAGGTCTCTAATTCAGCCATTAAATTTTAAAAACATAGTTTTTAAGGAGGAGGAGGTGTTGCAGGATTATTTTTCCATAGTCATCCCTCCTCTCCTTCCTCATCCCTAGATGACTACCATTAATAGAGTCTTCAATCTTTTGTTTAAAATCAATTATTTCAATTTTAATTTTCTATCACGATGTAAATATGTTTGATTTTGTTTCACATGTACATAGATATATGGAAATATTCTATGAGGTCTAAGTCTCTCATGGTTTCTAAATAGGTTTCAGGGGTTTAAAGCTCCACCACAACCATTAATGGCCACCATGACGTTCAAGGTGAAATACTAGAAAAAAATTATTTTAAAATTTAAAATTTTGTCTTAGACTCAAGGGGGACACAACATTAGAAAGGGTCTCCTTTTGGGTCAACCCATTTCAAGGTTCCCAATAGCTCATGATAGCCAACAACGTCCAAAAAGCCTCCCTATGACAAAACAAGCACATAGTGAAAACTATGAAGTTTCATGTGGAAGGGGATGAAAATTTTATGTGTTTCCATTTTGGGTTCCCTTGCCTCTAAGCCACTAGGTCTCTACAATCATGATTCCAAATAGGTCTACTAGGTTGCAAAAGATAATATAGCATCTCTAAGTAAAAAAGGGTCAAAACATAAAAAAAATGATTTTTTTTAGGTTTAAAAATTCATACAATGTATAATATCATAAAAAATGGATGAGGTGCCTTTTTAGGTCACCCCACCTTCAGGTCTTTGGGTGGTCACAAATGTTTGCACCAAAAGATGCATGCATGGTTGAAATAGTTTTGGTTTTGAGTATTTATAGGTTGGGTAACTTTATAAAAACATAGGTTTGATTTTGAAAATTACTAAAAAAAATTAATTTCTAAACAAAAGGGACTAGTGGCTAGTATGACTAACCATTGCATCTTAAATTTAAATCTTAGTGGCTTTAGTAATCACACAGTTATTAAGTCACATGATTTATACAACACTATTCACATGGTGAAGTCACTTAACCATGTAGATCTCAAGCTACCTAACTCCAAACATACCCCCTTTGGGAATAAACACACTCATCATGAACTCCCATGAGGGATCACTTCCTAAATTGAAACCATATGTCTTATAGAAAGGGTACAATGTCATTCACAAGGGCATGCACTATTTAGAAACTACCCTATAAACTATCAACTTTTAAAAAAATATATCTAGAGAACTACAAGGAAAATAATTATGAATCAAAAGGTAATGGGCTAAAAAAATATATAATTTCATACCAATTTTTTTTAACCTTCCAATATACCATTTCATGTGAAAAAAAATTAAATGAAGTGAGGACAAAATATAAAAGAGGTATAAGGGTTTTGAGTGACAAAACATCAAAAAATAAAATAAATTCACTCATAAATCCAAAAATTATGTTTTAAATTTCATTAAATCCATGACTACGTCTAATTTATAATACCAAAAAAATGGATAAATTGGAATCCTTTTACGAATATATCTAGTGTTCTTTGGCTTCACACCAATCAATGAATCTCACTTTTTATGTAAGGAAAAATGTTTATTTTTGGTCAACTATAAAAATACATGTACATTCTAAAATATGCAAAATTAATTTGAACATATAATAATAATTTCCATCACTTTCCTAATTTGATACACTTAATGGGAATAGTATACAAATGTAAGAAACATCACATTATGCCAATGGTCCATTATAAATTTACTTAAATAAATACATCATTTGAATATAATTAATAAAAATAAGATTATCTCAAATATCCAATAAATTTATTTAAAAATATATACAAAATTTTGTGCAAGTTAGTCTTCACATGGACTCAACATCCGTCTACAAGGCCAACCAAAAGAGGGCTCACCTCCCATCATTTTTTGATCATCAAGTGGTTTCCCTAGGCACCCTCAATCCTAAGAATCCTAGCTCTAGGCATCATCACATCGTGGTGTAAGATGTAAAATTTGATAAAAGGATGTTTAGATGATAACTAAGGCTAGAAAAGAAATGCTCACTAGGAAATACATCTAGGAGGCTACAAGTTCAACTACACAAAAGAGGCTTCCATCTTCAAAAACTAAGATACAAGGAAAGAAAAATACAATATCAAACACAAAATGGTAACAAGAATCCATAACATTTTTTCCAAAACCAAAACGTCTCATATAAGGAGAAGAATAATGTGGGGATAACTCACCCTTTTTCTACTATTTCTTGGCCATGGAAGGGTAGTACACACCTTCGACCATGCCAAATAACATGTAAAAGACCCTTAAGAACTATAATTCCACTAGCCAACTATCAATGCACAAAAAAAATTCCACATAGAATGGCATTAGGAGGTTCTCTTGTTTACATAGATAATCAAACTATGTAGGAGGGAATCAAGAATTTGGTCCACTTTTTAGTATAATAGGTGAGAGTACACAACAATCATGAAAATTCACACAAATTTGGTAGCATAACTCAACGATTTTAAGATGAGAATATGGAATTAAGAATATCCAATTTTTTAAGAGGGATATTAAATCTCCAAGCCCAAATAGGAATGAAAAACACATGGTGGTCATTAGCATAACCATAGAGTATAAGTAAAAAAATAGGGTAACTCAAATGGACTTACACCTCTTGAAAAATTCAATGAAAGGAAACAAGAAAGATAATTTTAATATATATAAATAATTTTAATCAAATGGTGCATGAAATCATACCTTATTTCCTTCTTGGATCCACTCAAGAACACCTCTATAAGCTTGGGGAAATGGGTAAGGTCCTCCTTTTCTAAGCTCTTCCTCAAGATCCTCCTCTTTCTCATTCTCTTCTCAACTTCTAGTTTTCCAAATTTTAAATGATCAAAAGTTCTCTCAAGGAAATCTTTCCTTACTCATATAGACTAAACTCCTTTCTCTATAATTTAATGGGAAGGTGACATGTGTCCCTTCTCATCCATTGGCTCATGGTCAAAAAGTCTTCCTCCTCTATAACTCCACTGACAAGACCATGTGGGAAAGCAAGCAAGTCAATACCTCATAAATAATCCCACTATCTCATGTAATAAATGGCACATAGGCTACCTCAAAAGTCCTCTTTGGGTCCTAGAAAGACTCTCCAACCTTCCTACCAATCCAAGGACATAAAAATCAACCCAAAATATCTAAAATCTACTTTATGTCACTCTTAAAATTTGGCTTTTCCAATCCATCCGAGATTTGAGTAAAAAGGGACAACTTAAGTGGCTTAAATAAACTTCATGAATTAAACAAAACTTAAAGAGAACTCATAAGGTTATTAATGAAAGGTGTGAATAGTATCCAAGTGGGGCAATAGTGCTAAATGGATTAAGGACATCTACACTTCTGACTATGTCTACAAATGATGTAAGTAGTGGGTTGGATCATGTTAAGGTAAATTGGACATGTCACCACTCTACCCATGATGTTCTCATGCCTGATGTAGTCCTAGTTCCTTCATCGGCCTCCCCTGTCACCTACACAACATTGTGCACATAGAATTCCCTACCCTAGGTAGCCAGAGCTACATAATATAAATGATAAAAATTATCTAAATCAACATAAAATACATACAACATACCTAAGGTATAACATATTAATGGTAATAAACTCATGCCAATCATCTAAACATATGAATTATTAAATACATGATTAATAATAATAGCTTTAGTAGTATATAATTAATAAAAATCATATTGGACAACCAAAATAATATCGGTAATTGATATCATAATGCGTAGAATAATAATCTAATATTAACATATATTATTATGGTGTAAGAAAAACATAAAATTTCTCATCACATAACAAATATATAATCTATGTCTCAATTATAAGGACTCAATTACATCTCGAGTCTCAATAACATAAAAAGGCATGTCTTAAAATGGTGTATGATAAAAACAAAATTTATCAAGTAAGCACTAATAGAATATGGGTGTCACATAGAAAGTAATGCATGTGTAGACACTAGTCCAAATTATTTTGAATTTTTAAATTCTAAAAAATACTTTGTCCAAAGTGATGTTATAGTTATATACATTCCCTATCCACTATACTTTTTATTTTATATGATTGTTTGAGGTCATAATTGATAGAGGTGTACTTATGGTATTTATGACTAGATGCATGTAATAGTGATTGTGCTTTCACAATTTTTTTTGAATGGTTTTGGTTGTTCACATCATCATTATCTTCCATTTTGTGAAGTGAATGACCTATCGCAATATGGAGGGGTGCAGTGGACCATTGGTTTTTGGTTTGAGGTAAAACAACCAGATGATTTTCCCCCTTCTTACAACTAATCTAAACCAATTTATGGTGCTTACTGATGTCTATTAGAATAATCAGGAGATGAATTATATTACTTGATATCACTATTATGTAATTGATGTTACATTTTACTATTCATTAAACCTAAGTCTATTGACATACTTGTGTGATCATTATTATATTTTATTCTATATTTAAATGGTAGCTATTAGTATTATTGAGTATTCCTTACAACACTATATTGTTTGAATCCCAATAGGATTGATGTATATTTGGATCATGTACATTATTTAGTGAAATCAATATGTGTTATATATTTATTATTTTCTAATTGGTTTTAAATCATACTTAATGTATTTATACTTGAGATGGTACAGATGATTTTAAATTAAAACTAATTTTAATTATGTTAAGTTATATTAATTTAATCAATTAAATACTAATTCAAAATATTTATTATGATTAAAAAAACTATAGTATGTTTAAGCAACCCAGTTGGGTTTTAACATTGTCCTAGGTCCTTGATGTTGACAGTTATTAGCCTTGACCATTTATCTATAGTATCTCATTCATGCTAAACATTTCCACATCACTTGTGTTATGACTCACATTCCTTATTTACATCATAATTTTCCCTGATACCCTTGATGGATATCATTTTTATCTAATCACATTTATATCATATTATTATCCTACTTATGCCACTTGGATTTTAGTTTGTGAGTATGCAGTATAAGACCTAGGTAATCTAACAAGGCAATTCCTCATAAACACATATCACCCTTTGCTTTCCACACCATATCATTATTTGTCACATCCATTTTTCCCCTATGGATATTTGAGACATTAATCAATAGATTGTCTGTTAATAATTGGCATATCTGATGTTTATTTTTGAGCAAGATTTATATATATTATTTGGTTGATAGATATTACATATGTTATATTATGCTTATGATCATAATTTTTACATATTTATTGCATGCAATAGTTATTATAGTTATATTCTAATTATTATCATGATACAAACTAATTACCAATTTGTTTGATGAGGTGGATGCAAGATATATACACCCTCACTAATAAGTGTAGAAGGGAGAGTATAATCAGAGGAGGGAGAGTATATATCTACAATGGGGATTGAGAGAGATAGTTTCAAGGAATCATACACACACCACTATTGTCTATTTGGAATAAATAAATGATGTTTACAGTAATTATTTTATACCTTGTTGCATTAATTTATTTATTTCATAATTTGTATATAGGTATTAATTATCGTTATGAGATGATACTCCTCACTGCATTATACCTGGTAAGATCATAGGTGTGTTAATTTAGTTTAGTTTTTTATACATTTTCTTGGTTTATTACAAATTAATTTTGATAAATATAACTTAGAAATTGAGTTATTGTGATTTGAATAACTAGAGGTCAAAATTTGATTGTCTTAATTGATTTGACGGTTGTCATTATTTAAACATTTAAAATACCATTGTTGAGGGGAAAATATTAAGAGTCATTTCAGGGAAAAATATCATCCCCAAAGTAATTTATTTTAGTTTTTATTTCAATTCTTTAGACATAATAATTTTTTACATATTTTAGTGGATAAAAATTAAGGCATTGATTTGGAACCTTCATGACCCTCTCATTATGGTGATCCATTTTTCAAATAACAAAGAGATTAGGATTTTAGATATCATTATGTTTAGGTTTGACATTTTCATGGAGGTTGGAAATGGCTTGGCTTCCAAACTCACATGTAGAAAAAATAATTATGAGTTGAACAAGAGAGGAGGAGTGGTGCATTTATGTAAAAATGTTGCATGAGGTTCTGTTGGTGAAATAATATGATTCCTATGGAGTCATGCTGAGTATGCACCATTTGGGGAAGAGAATAAGTAATATGAGAATTAAAAATAAAATGGATCTTCTTCATTGTCATCAAATAAATAAGAAAATAAGAGAAAAAAATTAAGAAGTTTATCTATTGGAGAAAGAGAAGTTTGTTATAGGCCTTATTTAATATCCAAGTCAATTTTCTCTTGTATTTATGAAGAATTATATAATGAATGTTATGGGTTTTTTTTTTAGAGATTTATGTGTAAAAATTTGAAAAAACCTATTAAAAAACATTGAAATCCTAGGGTTATATGCTTGAGTATGGAATTCGATTCCATCCTAAAGCCTATAAAATTGAGATCCAAACCCATAGCTATAAAAAAAATATGGGTTCTTTGTGTTCTGATTTGAAACTACAGCTATTAATATAAACATGGTTTTAAATTATTAAGAGTTGTATACAAAAATTTTGGCATCACTTAATTGATACTTGTATATAAAATTTGGGCACTCACCCACAAGAAAATAAGGACTTATTTCCTTCAAAATCCTTTGACTATTATCAAATGAGGAAATACTAAATCCTCTACATTTGTTTGGTAGTGAAATTAGACCCTAATGATGCATACCTATAGTTGTATTAAAAAATCTAAGTGTTGTATTCTGATTTTGTTTTAATCCTTAATTGGTTTTTACTATATAAGGACTTGTAAGTGATGATAATGATTAAAGGGTTATAATTCTATTTAGTTGTATTTATATGTAATCATACATTTAAATACACACACACACACACACACACACACACACATATGGAAGTAAATATGATGCACTAAGATCTGGATTCTTGAATGTGGAAATATTATTTATAGATTTGAGTGTAATCATTCTTGCAAAACCCCTGTTTAGTTATGTGAGATATTCTATAGAATATCTCCTTGTTTAAATCCATCCTGGTATGGCTGAGGATACTTCTTTATGGGATACATAGTATAATAGATAGACTTACCTAAATGCTAAGCTTGAACTTACATTTATTTATTTAATAAATAGCTGAAGGTTTAATTCAAATCCATATACTAGATGGTTACACTTATATGGAAGTAGAAGTAAATTCTTTAAGGAAAAGTCAAATCCAAAAAAATGAATCCAATAATATGTAGTGATGTAGTTGTAAAAATAGAAGGTAGAGATTGAGTATAATAGTCAAAATATTTAGAATATATTCAATGCTTACCTCATGAAGGGTATTTGAACCAAATAGATAGTATACTAGTTGCCTATTATGAGTTATGGTTATTAAGTATCAATATAGGTAATGAAAATGAAAGATATACTATGTGGCCTTTGAGCTTGACCTCTTACCTAGTCTAAAATAATTTATTATAATCTATGTTTAGATGACATGGTTGTATTCATATTAATCCTAAGTTAATTTATGGAGGAAACTCATAGCTTCAAATGTATTTTACATAGGATAAAGTTATGCGATTTTCAAGTTGAATGAATGATACGATGTAGATCTTTTTCTGAATTTTTAAATATCTAGAGTGGTTCTATTAGATGGAGTAATGAAATTATGAAATAATATAAAAAATATAGATGGAGCTGACATGTGAATTCTATTGTAAATTGATCATGTTGAAAATATATGATAAAGATAGATTTTTGTTTTAAACCAATGATTATGTCTAGTATGAAATATAGTAAATAGACAATTCTAGGAGTAACCTTAATAAATGTTAAATGATTGAATTGGTGGTATTTACATAATATATTATTACCTGGTTAATTCATAGTGATTTAGATTGGATGAAATGGGCTATTAGCTATAGATTGTCTTAGGTTATCTATACTTGCATGTAGTTGATATGAAATCGAATGTTTGATGTATGCTTAACTTGTCGTATGAGATTTAGTGAATTTTGGTATAAATAAGAATTGTAATAGAATGATATGTTGAGATTTAAGCATAGAAATTATTGTTATAGCTTAATAAACTTATATGTTATGGATTAAATTAGATTATTTGTTAATGATTGCTTACATTTTTTACTATTGCATGGTATTTTATTACTCTATTTTTGAATCTATATTTGAATGCCATGTTTGGATAACATGAGGTGCATATATGAGTATTCTAGTGGGTAACTCATATATGTATGCCCTAATATCATTATGTCATAATTCAATAGTAGAGAGTTTTGTGTGAGTGAAAATGGCTCAGATTATTAAATATAAATTCTATAATAAAATATTTGGCCAAAGTAATGTTATAGATAAGACATTATCATTTCAATATACTTCTAGTTTACATGTATTACTAATATCATTTAGATATAGGAATGGATTCCATGGTTTATTTGATTATTGGACGTATAGTGTTAGTACATAAATGAGTTCTAATTATTTCTTATTATCCATACTATTCTTAGTTTCCCCTCTGTGAAGGGTAGAGCCACTTCAAGGAGGGAGGTGTGTGGGAGAGCATTGGTTTGTGGTTGGAGGTAAAGCACTCAGATGATGCTCTCCCTCTTTTATCTCATTTAACTAGATGGAAGTACACTTAGGCTATGTGTTGGCTCATGGAGCTATTTTGTGTAGCTCATTATGTACTTATGTACTTATTGATATGTATATTTGACATTGTACATTATTGTACTTTATTCTCAACATATATTCAATACAGTAGTGGCTATGTATTTGTATAGTATTTTATAAATGTAAATAGTAGTAGATGTAAACATAGTTGATACTAATTTATGAATTATATCAGCAATGTAGTACTTTTTTCATTACTATTTTCTAAAATAGATAGTTTTTTAGCTCATAGACTAGTTTACTTATTGAGTATTAAATGGGTTATTTTGTCATTGGGCTAATGTGACTGTAGCATATAATTATTAGGAATCATTTAGTTTTCAAGTTGTAAATGGTTGGATTTAATTAATCTCAACATAAATGTTATAATAATAAAAATGTATTTGTTAATTAGACCAACGGGTTTTAACATTATCATCCTTGTCATGTCTTTAAGTGGTTGTTTTTCCTACATCACATCTTTGTGAAATCTCTAAGTTTGAGTTGTCATTATTTAGAGATTTTTATTTTAATTTATCCATCATATTCTTGTTTAAATTTTGTTGACTTAATGTATCTTATGTAGGGCATTTTTCATACTTTCACATATGTTTAACTTGACATGTTTGTCTTATATTTTAATTCAATTTTATTTTTAGTCATATCTATTTTCTTCATATTTGATATAGCATGCGTATATTGCATGAGATCACATCTTTAATTATATCTTTGTTCGATCTTTCTTATATTAATATTTCATTTACTTGCAATGTTTTACATGTTTTTTCACAAGATTTGGTGTGTTTTACATTCATTTATCATCAAATTAGATTTTTTTATTTTTGACCATGTAATTACTCACATTTTATAGAAAAGAATAAAATATTCATCACATTACATCATCTTCCTTACCATTATCAGTGTTAGCCTTCAACTAGTTACTGTGAGATTCCATTTTCACCCATATATTTGTTTTTGTAGGTCTTTTTAACAAATTTAAAGAATCCTTAGATTCCTTGCAAGATAGATAATTTTAGGTGCTAATAGAATATTTTTACAAAAAATTGAAATTTTATCCCATTTTTTAGGTTGGTCTCTTGTTCCACATGTTAAGTGTCTTCCATCATCTGATACACATGTAAAATTTTCTACAATCATCAAGGTAAATGAAGGTACATGTTTTTATTTTATTTAGTTTTAATTATTTCTATCATTTCATTTTAGTTATTATGTTTCTATATTATTTTCAAAAGTATCATCCCATGTTACATTATTTTGACATGTGATGATCTTCAAGAGGGGCATATGAATACTCATGATATTTTTCACTTTATCATTTACTAATGTTTTCTTTTGTAGTTAATTTTCAAGCATTGGTATCCCTAAGTGCACACCTTAAAAGGTGCACCAATAAAGGTGTGGGCAAGGCCTATGGTGTTTTGGGAGAGATATTGCTATTATATCATGATTACATCATTCTTACTACCAGTTTAGCTTCCTTTGAATTTATTTCCATTTCCGTCCTTCTATCCTATCCTCATTCAATTATGTTAGTTTACCTATATTCTATAGCATGAACATATCCAATATGGTCTATTTGGTGCCTTTTACCCTTCTTGTACTATATCAACTAGCCTAATGTAGTTTTAAGCCTATCTTTTAACATCTATTTTGTATCAACTTGGTCAATACTATTTTGTGCCTATCAACTTATTTAAATTATATCATCTAGGTTGATACTATAAGCATAGATTTTAGGGTTGGTTTTGGGTATATGATTAGTTTATATATTGTTCATATTTCATTCCAATCATATCATATGCACTCTATTCACTTTGATTTCACTCACACTTCTACCCTTATCTTGAAGAATATTATCTTGTGGTAGTCTTTGAAGCTCAATATAAGGAGTTGAACCAAATAGGTGTCATAGTATTTGGAGTCAAAAATTAAGGATATCTAGGTATTATTATTGCATTTGAATTCTTCAACCCACAACATCTCTTACAAATCTCAACTTGAGCTAAAGGAGAGATTGATGTTCGATGTGCCCACATCAAGGAAAGTATTTATAATCATATATTCTTACCTTTATTTACTTATTATATTAGATGTTTATTGTTGTTTAGTGAATGAATGTGTATGTATCCTTGTCTAGGTTCTCTCTACACCAAATTGAGTTGGTGTGGTTATAGGATTGGTTAGATTTATCATATTCCATTTTAGGTTTCCTAGACCCCCATTTCATTGACCATGGAACATTAAATTTTATTGTCATAATAACCCTTCCCATTAGTTTACTTTACTTGCATAACTACTTCCATTACTTAATTACACATTTAATTTCATATAAGTCTAGTTAGAGTTTTTTTTTGTATCATAGGTTTAGGTTTTGGACCCTTTCCTCTTGAATTTTTTGACTTAGGTAACCCTCTACTAGATCTATGGATTTCATTTGTCATGAGACAAATAAAATAAATATCATATCCTCTATTTCATTATCCTTTCTCTAATTATAAGTCTATTGAGAGAGGATAGTTTTAGATTAATCCTAGCCCATGCATACATCAAATACGTGTTCCCTCAAAGTGCCAATATAGTTCACTTTATATCTTCAAAATATATTGTTTAATCACAATAGAGTGGAAATAATATAACTAAATTATTATATACTTATTGTACCAACCAAGTGTTCCCTTATGTTACTAATACAGTTCATCCTTTATCTTTAACTATATCAACCAACTTCCTTAGAGTGTTGATATAGTAAAAACATCACCTTTTAATTGTACCATAATTCCCTTAGATTACCTATATAGATAAATTTTCATCTTCCAATTGTACCAAATAGCTTGATATAGTCAATAACACTACTATCTAAATTAAATTACCAATCTACCTAATACAATTTAGTATTGTTATACTATACCAGACTATATCATCTAGACTGATACCATATATAAAAATACATCCACTCCTCTTCAAGATCCCAAAATCACCTTAGATGCTAAAGCCACTATTGTGAGACAAATTCACATAGAATTTGACACCACATGTAATCAAATTATTGATTTAGAGGTAGATGTTGAATATTATGGCCCATTACATACACTTCTTAGTGATGAATCCATTCTAGAATTACTTCATGTAATATAATCCCAACTTTCATGTAACATCACAAGCTTGGCCACTTTGAGAAAATTTATCCTTACTTTCATAACTTTTTTGATAATGTTGATCCTAAGCCTAATCCTCTTTCTAATCTTCATTCTACACTATACGATTTCTAATTAAAAAAATTAATGTTTATTGAATAAACTCAATCAATAAAATTTGATACAACCACAGATCTTAAGTCCATCCTTATCTCTAAGTAACTATATCTTGAAGAGAATGATAAATATAACCTATTTCTTGAAAAATATCATGAAGTCTTCACTTGGTCATACAAGGATATGCATAGTATATACACTATCATAGTTGTTCAAAACATATAAACCTATTAATATGTGAAGCACATCCACCAAAAGTAGTAGAAGTTCCCTCCTAAGTTTTATACTTATATCATAAATAAGTCATTAAAATCCTAGATGATAAGTTTATAAAGAATGTAGATTATTTTGAATACATCTTTGACATATTACCCATTCATAAAAAAAACCACTATGGTCATTCATATTTGTATCATATTTCATAATATTAACTTAGCATGCCCTAAGTCTAATTTTTCCTTACCTTCTATATGTGTTATTATTGATACCACAACTAGTTATGAGATAATTTCCCTCATAGATAGTTTTTGAGGTACAATCAGATTCATAATTTCCCTTAAGGATCAACATGAGACTACTTTTACTACTGAGTGGAGAAAATATTGATATGTTAAGATGTTTTTTGACCTTAAAATGTCAGGACAATTTTAAAATGTTTAATGACCCACCATTTTCATGATCTCATACACAAAATAGTTGAATTTGTGTGGATGACCTTATAGATATATATAATCATCATGAAAATCATCTTCATGACCCAACTATCATATTTGATCACCTCATTAAATATAAAGTTATGATTAATCCTCATAAGTGTGTCTTTGGTGGTGCATCTAGAAAACTTATAGGAATCTTGGTCTCACTACGAGGGATTTACCTATGTACTTAAAATATAAATATTTTTTAAATATTCTTATACCTCAATCCATTCCTAACATCTACACTTATCTTAAGAAACTTAGGGCAATTCATAGATTTATTCCTGAGTTAGCTTATCATACATTTTCAATAAACTCTATTCTCAAGAAAGGTGTTAAGATAAAATATATATATTATTTTTTAAAATACTTTAATAAAATGAATTAATCTTTAATTCATCCTCCTAATTTATGGCCACCTTATAGTGATCACCCTCTCATCTTACATACACCATCTACCCCATATTAGTTGGGATAATGCTTGCATAATAAGATGAGTTAGATAAGGAATATTTTATTTACTACATTATTCATGTTTTGATATATTATGAGGCTTTCTACATGAAATTTGAGTGTGACTATCTCATGATCTACTCTGTCACTAAAAAAATCTTCAACTCTACATGCTTTATCAAACTATCTATGTCATAGTCCATTCTACTCCCCTTCACCATTTATTTTCCAAGTCCTTCATACATAGAGATATAATCCTAAAATGGATGGTAATCTTTATGGAATTTGACCTTAGTATTATTAATCGAAAATAATTCAAATTCTAATTTATCATCAATCAAATTTCTATTGTACTTATGATGTTTCAATGACACCTTTTGAAGACTCTTTCAAATGAAGATGCCCTTTTTATCAAAGGCATAACTCAAGTTATTCCCATTAAATAATAATTCCATAATTTCATGGTTGATATTGAGGCACAATCCCTCTAAAAAAAATAAATTGTAGTTTTTAATTTTAAAACATATATGAAAGAAACCTTAGAATAACTACATGAGGTTACAATTGATTTGCATGAGGATACTTGGACACTCCACTTTGATGGATCCAAGTGCCTTAAAAGAGTTAGAATATGATGTTTCCTCACCAATATTTATGAAAAAATTATTCCTTTAACTTTTTTATTTACTTTTGATTTTACTAACAACATGGCTAAATATGAAGCTCTCATATTTAGGATGCAAGTATCCATCAATATAGATATTTATAACTTGCATGCTTTAGGTGATTCTAAAATTATATGTCATCAAATTAGTGATTATTATCAATGCAAAATTGAAAACATTATATAATTTCATTATATTACTACTACTCGTGCTAAATATTTTACATCTTTTATCATTGAGGCAATTGCATGAGATCAAAATGCTATAGCCGAGTCTCTTGCATGTTCATATTCCCTCTTTGACCCTCATCAAGAATTACATGACTTATTTTTCCTCATACAAATTAGGAAGTTTCCCTCTAAATTAATGAATAATGATGATTATATTATTTTATATATTGAATCTATCATTAATCAATAAGCTTATGGTACAAAGATATCATCCAATTCATCAAACATCACACTTATCCCCATGGGTTGATTTCCTTGAAAATACTAGATCTAAAGCAAACATTTAAAAAAATTCATAGACATAATATCCTTTATTATCATAATGTCAAAGGAAAATTACTTTATTTTATTACTAAAAAAGAAGTTCCTTCTCCTATTCATCAAGTACATGGGGGAATTTTTGTTGGCCATTGTAATAGACATACTACAACCCGCAAATGCCTATGTATTAGATACTATTTACCTACTCTATGTATTAGATACTATTTACCTACTATTGAAAAGGATACAATCAAATTTATGAAGAAGTGTAAACTTTTCCAACTTCATGATGATAATATTCATTATCCTTTGGCAAAGGTTCAAACAATTGACTCTCCCTAGACATTATTTATGTGGGAATTAGATATTATTGTAAATTTACCTCTTGGTTGCAATATGGTCATGTTTTCATTATTACCACCACCAAGTAATTTACCAAGTGGATAGAATTTATGCCCATTATTAACTTTAGTGGTCTCACTATCTCTGAATTTATACTTGACTAGATTATATGTAATTTTGGAATTAATCTCACCATCATATATAGCAATGGTGGTAATTTTTAAAAAATATACATGAAGCAACTTTGTGCAAAATTTAGAATTACTCACAAATTTTCCAGACCTTATCACCCTCAGTGCAATGGCCAAGTTGAATCTACCAATAAAATCCTTAATAAGATATTGTAAAATATTATTATATATTCTCATTTATATTGTAATCTTCATCTTTACCCCATAATTGGGGCTTATCATACTAGTATTTGTAATTCCATTGAGGCAACTCAATTCTCTATAGTTTGTAGCTCCAAAGTTGTCTTACCACTAGAAATGGAGTTACCCTCTTTTCACATTTCTCTTCATGAAATCATACCCAATGAAGGGATTAATGAATCCCACCTTCATGATTTAGACTTAATTTATAAGTGATGTATGAGTGCTTTAAAACATAATAATAAATATAAAATTCACATTCATAAGCAACATAATAATAAATTCAAAATTTGTACTTTCAATGTTGAAGACCTGGTGTTGAAATTAGATTACAACCATGACAAAGAGGAAAATTAAAAAAAAATGGGGTATTTATTTATTCAGATACATCCTTTGACCTATCACTAATATATTAAAAATGAATGGACATATCTTAAATAAACTAACCAATGCTTAGTTCTTGAAGAGGTATTTTGATTGACCTATGTCCTTTTTAGTTTCATTTTATCTATGTTTTTTCATTCCTATACATATTACTTACATGTTTATAATTATTTTATAGTATGTTGAGCTAAAATTTCTTGTAGGTTATACTTTGAATCTCTTACATTGTAGCTTAGATTGAATCTGTCTACACACCTTAAGGTTTCTTTAACATTAGCCTTAATACATATGTTTGGTCCTTGTGTATTTTGTCATTTTGACACCTTTTTTTTTTAGTTTGTCAGTTGTATGGTAAGACTAGGGAATTAAATAGGCCCTCCTAAAAAATGCACATCTTCTTTGTAGTTATTTCTATATTCATTCACTTTCTTTTGTCACCTATTTTTTTTTTATGAATCTTTGGTCTTTATTATCACTATATACACCCTTTGTGTTTATGTTGTCCTTTCACACTTCATAGCTTTATATTTTCTATGACATGTAACTTTATCTTCATTACACCTCTTAGATTTTTAGCTTATGGGTTGCATAATAAGACATGGGGACTTATCTAGGCCCTCCTCACAAACATCCATTATTATTCATTTTACTACATATATTGTTTTTGATCCCAACCTTAGCTATGTGTCTTCATACTATTACATCCTGATTCCCCACTAAGCAAACTTACATGAATATCCATGGATATTTATAGACAACAGTTTTATTTGGTTATTTTTAACTAATATTTGAGATATATGTTGTTATGGGATAGTTGGATATTTTCTAGGTTACATGATACATTGCTATGAGTTAGTTTTAGTGTATATGTTTACATTATGATCATATTGATTTATTATTTTAGCTATATTTTATGATATGTGTATATCATGATGTTATGATATAACTACCTAATTGTTGTGAGATTAATGTAGGATAACTCATCCCTCAGAGCATGACAGAGGAAGAACATCATCAGAGAGGGTGATGTATATAAAGATGTTGGGGGATGACAATGGAATAGATAGAACCCTACACACACCACATTAGATAGTATATATTATATGCTTTGTTTGAATGGTTAGTGTAATGTGTTTTTAGAGGCTGATTGCATTTGGATAATTACTTACACATGGTTAGTTGTGAATGCTTATGTAGAATTAATCTTTTGTGATTGTTATAAGTAGATTGGATGAATAATGTTGTTGTGCATTATGTTATATTATTCATGACTTTTAATGTTTATAGGAATGTAAATAAGTATGAATAGTACTTAAATGTCTTTGTAATTTTTTAAAAAATTAGATTGTATTCATATGATATTTGATAATATAAACATATTCCATAATAGGTATAAATTACAAAATATGGGGGTACTCTATACTACGTAGTAATAACAATAAATTCATTTTTATAATTTAGATTTAGGTAATAATGTGTTATTACCATTTTGATTTTAAAAAATATATATTATTGAATTTATATCGGGCAAGTCATAATAATTATTAAGATATCATTATTAAGTTATTTGGAAAAAATAAAAAATGGTAATTATATATTTAGAAGAATGTATTATTAGAAAAAGATAAAAGATATAACACAAAAGAGGGCAGCTTTGAAAAATGCCACATTCATGGAAAGATGAGGAAAAAGAATAGTAAAATAAATTTAAAGAAAAATCAGAAAATTAAATAATGAAATTAAAATAAAATAAATAAAAAGCAAAGAAAAGAATCTTCAAAAGAGAAAACAAAGCTACGTTTTTCTCATAATAAGAGGAAGATAAAGAAGAAGAAGTGGGTAGGAGAGAAGGCAGGGTGTAGGATAAAGGAGAAGGTAGAGAGAGAGCATCGTGGAAGTATAAGAGACAAGAAGACAAATAAAATAATAACATAGACATCTAGGTAGGTGATGCAATTAGAATCTTGTGTGTATTTGATTTTGGTTAAAAACTGTCTGTATATATGTATGTTTATGAACTATATAGATAAATACATAAAAACCTAATGTATAGATATAAGAAAGCAAATACAAATAGAGGCCAAACTAAATACCAAAAGATACATAGATTCATATGGATCAATTAAATATATATATATATATATATATATATATATATATATATATATATATATATATATATATATATAATGCAAGTCTATACATACAACTCAACTATATTTATGAATCGCTCTGATACGACCAATTATTCCCATTTATCTTGAAATACATATATGATATAGGTCTAAAATACATAGATTCATATAGCCAAGATAAATACCAAGAGTTATTATATAATTATATTTTACTAAATTGTTTGATGATTGAAAATAAAGTATTTGGTGACTTCAATGTAGATACCAATCTACTCTCAGAGGAATATATTTAGGATGCTATTAGTTTTGTAAAACATAGTGATTTGGGAAAAATATCCAAACAATAAAACAATTTAGTATATGGCATCTATATTAGTCTAAAAGAACAATGAAATCATGATCTAATATAATTGAATGACTTAGAATATAATAAAAATGTCAACACTTAGTTTGTATGAAGGAATGTAAACTAGTGTAAGTCTGTATGAAGTGAATTTAGTCTATATAAAGGTATGTAGAGATACATGTTTATTCTGATAAATAACATAGATTATAACCCAAAGCATGTGTATATAGTGAAGTATAAAAATAAAATGCAGTGATTTAATTACTATTGGACTATTTTATAGTATATTCACTTTTAGACCAAACCAAGTTTCCTCTTGACTAAGTATCTGATATAAATTTCTAAATGGAAAAAACAATAATGATTTGTTTTAAACTACTAAACTAAAAATTTGAGCATCACGTCTACGAAAATAGCATGGGAACAAAACTTGGAAAATAAATTGACAAAGTTTGATTGATGGATCATAAGGATTAGTACTAGAAATAAGTGCCAAAGAATAATAATCTCATACAAAGTAAGCCTAAATATGTTTGACATAAATGTTTCTATGGCCTTGTTTTACTTGAAAAAAATGAAGGTTAAGATACTAAAAATGACCTTGAAGCTACAGATGAGCCCTTACAAATAAGGAGTTGAACCCATTCTCATAACGTACTTATTAATGCATTGGTGGCTCCCATTTGTATATCTTTGGAAATATAATAAGATTTATTTTTTCAATCATTAAAATAAGAATAAGGCCACTTTATGCATGCAGTTTTTAGTTCATTATCACCATTATAATTAACCAAAGTGAAAACATAGAGGGCTACATAGAATGTGGGAGATGATACTATGGAGTACTTAGTGCCTACCATCTTCAAGTAAATCAGCATTCTATATTCTAGACGGATGAATATACCATGTTACGGTGTAAAATAGAGGTTGATAGGAGTTTGTAACATGTATTACTATTAACTTTAAGTCATAATCAAGTGATATATACTTATTAGTGTATATGATGTCATGAGCAATAAATGTAACTATTTTATATTGAAATGATTAAAGTCTATATCTGGGGATAATTAGCTAATTTTTAGTAATGTATATTGTTAATAGATAGTAATTACTGACTAATTAATATAATATAGACTACTAACTAACTAACTAACTAACTAACTAGCTAATTAAAGTATATATATTTTCGGTTAATATATTATTAGTCACTATTTATTCCTCTTTAATAATGTATCTTAGCATATTATCAGAGAAAGTGGATAGTTAGTGAGTATACCATTAGTTAACTATAACTAGGGATAGTTTATATAATTAATAAAATCAAGTTAAGAATACATATTTTAAAGTGATGTTGATATAATAGTTACATATTTCTTATCATAAGGATACATGTAGTTCATATACAATTATGAAGTATCAACCATCAATTTAATATTTATGGGCTTAGATTTAGTGCTTATCATAGAACATAATGTAGTTGAATCTACTTATGGGACTAGGAAATATATATATATATATATATATATATATATATATATATATACATATATATATATATATATATACATATATATATATATATATACATATATATATATATATATATATATATATATATATGTATATATGTATATATATATATATATATATGTATATATATATATATATATATATATATATATACATACATATATATATATATATATATATACATATATATATATATATATACATGTATATATATATATATACATATATATATATATATATATATATATATATATATATATATATATACATATATATATATAAATACATATATATATATATATATATATATATATATATATATATATATATATATATACATACATACATACATATATATATATATATATACATACATACATACATATATATATATATATATATATATATATATATATATATATATATATATATATATATATATACATACATACATATATATATATATATATATATATATATACATACATATATATATATATATACACATATATATATATACATATATATATATACATACATACATATATATATACATATATATATATATATATATGTGTGTGTGTATATATGTATATATATGTACATATATACATATATACATATATATATATATATATGTATATATATGTATATGTGTGTGTGTGTGTGTGTGTGTGTGTGTGTGTGTGTGTGTATAATATATATATATATATATATATATATATATATATATATATATATATATATATATATATATATATATATATATATATATGTATATAATATATATATATGTCTGTGTGTGTGTGTGTGTGTGTGTGTGTACACACACACACACACACACACACACACACACACACACACACACACACACACACACACACACACACACACACACACAGACACACACACACACACACACAAATTATTCATATGAAAAATATCACATATATGGGTGTAATGGGTAAGATGCCTATAACTATAGTTAATGAATTGTTAACATAAGCCATAGGATTCCAAGGGATAAGAAACCATATCCATATGAGTACAGTCTCCTAAAATGTAAAAATATTATGACCAACTAATGATACATATGCTTACAATGGGGAAGACATGTGTATAGTACATATTATGAGTATATGAATATGTACAAGTTCTTATACTTGTATAGCATATACTAGTGCATTGTGATGCATGTCTATAAGTTATAGTTATTTTGATTGGTAGAGACTAAGCTATATATTCTTGAGGAATGGGAAACTATTTATTTGCATAAAATATCTTAAGATATAACAAATTGTTTAAATGAATGACTATGATTTCGTGAGTATTATGATTGGTTGTTCAAATGGAGTATTGTAACCTTGAAAATTTATGGACTATGATATATTAATTGTCATATAATATATTATGTATTTACATATACTTATGGAGATTAGATTATGAAGTCTAAAAATAGGATATACCTGAATGGTATAATCTATACTTATTTGCCTATTATTTAAGATTATGGAATATTTGATTCTTGAAATTGTGAGACTAGTTGCTCATGATTAAGTAGTATGCTCATGTACAATTATCTATGATATTATAGGATGTCATAGAGTATTTTCATTTTAAAATTATAGTCTAAATATATGTTATACTTGGGTGGTATAAACAATAATTTTTATGTCTAGATACATTTATACGTTTGATAGATTAAATGTATGCGTGTTGGATATTTCTATGAATATTATGTTTTATGATAGTTAGTATGAGTTTATTTATGCATGTATATAACCCCTAAGAGTATATAAAATTATAAAATGGAATATTTTATGTTCATATGAATTGAGACTTTCTTTTTTATACCTAGTTACTTGAATAGAAGCTTGTGTTTCTATTTATTTATTTACTACTTTATTCGACTAGTTGTGGTGTTTAGTAATTATGATTAAAAACACTAGACTATGATAATATAGGTTATCATAGGGTCTAGTTTATTTTGAAAATACTTATACTAATTCAAAATTGTAGTTAAATGTGTATTTTACCTAGGTGGTATAAACTATAGTCATTATTTCTATTATGGGATAGATATAATGTGAGATTCATTCTTACATTTAATGGAATAAATGTATGTTGTTAAATTGTCATGTGCTTAGAATATTATATGTTTTCAGTAGGATGTAATATATGTAAATATATTAGTTATAATATGTTAACCAAATCTCTCATTACTAATATTGAGTAAGTAGTTAGATGGACTTCACTAGCTAATTAGCATCACAATGCCAGATGAAGATAATCCGATCAAGTGGTGTGTATGAATTTTGACTAATCCATAGATCATTATTATTTTTGAAAACTTTAGCCAAAGTAATTTTTAGTGACACATTTTAATTTCATGAGTATGATTACATATTTGTGTGATATCTTACAATAGAATGGGTTTCTATGATACACCACATGTTTAGTTTTAGAAATCATACAACACACTAACTTGTATCTCTAGATTCATGTGCCACCATTGTTTACTCATATGTAAATGGATGGCCATTACCTAATGGGATTAGTATGGGGGATCATTGGTCTATGTTTGGTGTGGAAAAGTGCTCGGATGATGATATTCCTCCCCATAATAGTACTACTTTGAGGATGACACTTGAGATTAGCATAGATACTAAAGTTTGAGGAACTTATGCTCTAGGGAGCCATGTATCATATATATGTACATTGTATTATATTTTATTTATTATTTAAACATTATCATGATGTAATATAATTAATTACTTATTATACATTGACAACATTGGTTTTAGGCATGTATAGTTTGTGACTAGTTAATTGTAATTACTTTCTATAATTATATTATGATGTGCTTCTTATGATGATAGTGATCAGTGATGTATGATGTAGTATTATTCATTTATAATTATCAAACTTAGAGTATTTTATATAGTCACTGATTATATTCTCATGGTGTAATCTATTTAAATTATATGTTATTTAAATTTAAAAAGATTAGCATGTTTTCTATGTCTAACCCAATGGGATCATTACACATGCAAATATAAGTCAATGGTCAAGAGTAGTGTTTTTCCTCATTTAGAATAAGTCATATTATCTTGGTAAAACTATATATATATATATATATATATATATATATATATATATATATATATATATATATATATATATATATATATATATATATATATATATATACCCTCTCTTATGATTATATTTCATACTTACCTATCATTTTACCATATCCCTTACACAATTTTTGTAATTTTGTGCAACATAATTGTTCTATGCTCACTTCCATGATGTCCCTATTTTTCATTTAGTTTTGGGCTCACCAAGGTTGATTTTGATATTTCATTATTTTCTAAGGGGCAAGTCTAGGATTTTTTAGGCACCATGGGATTTAGATTCTCACTTTTAGTGACTAAGTGTAAACTCTCTTGTGATAATCATATTTATCACCCATGTTTAGTTTTTCCAAATCTATATGGAGGAGGAAAATATAAAAATTCAAAAGAAGAGTTAAAATCCATATTCTAAGAAAAAGGTAATGTTAAAATGAAAATTATATCTTAAAATAGACGTGATCTTTTTGGCACATCTCCTATTCTAGTCAAAGCTCAAAATCCATAAATGGCCTTATGATAGAGCATATGCTTATTGGGGTGTGGTAGGCCAATATAATGGGTTAGGAATATAATTATTTATCTATTTATTCTTATAGTTTATTGCCACCTACTCTCAAACTAGTTACCAATCTTCATGGTTAACTGATGACTCTATAAGGGGTCCCAAGGAGTGGAGAACATATTTAGGAAGGTAGGAACCTTTTATTTTTCATGCATGATAGCCTTCATAGGATGATTTATATACTTCACTATTAATCCTTAGATTATATTTTCTAAGTAATGTTATCTAGGGCCATTGATGTTGAAAACTTTTAGACTTTTCAACTTAATTTGAGTGTTCTTTTTCTAGTAAAGACCCTATTTTTGAGTTAGTGGTGCCTTAATTTCCTTCCCTCCATATTTATCCCTTGATAGGTAGGTTTGTTTGTAAATCTATCACATATTATTTATCTCATATTATCTATCTCTTTCAAACATGGTAGCATTATTATAGTTCCATTTTTTTCATCTTTAGAATAGAAACAACATCTTTGAATTGTTTCAAGATGGTCTCTTAGTCATTTCCTTTGCTCTCTAGGATTTATCTTAATTATGTTTGAGACCTTGAGTTTTATATTCACTTTTTCCAAGACATTTTTTCCTATTTCTCCCTTTTTTGATCTCATGTTTCACCATTTTTAGGCCATTTTATCTCATTTATACCTTTTTCACATCTTTGTTTAAGTTTAGGTTGTTACTTATCTTAAATGGATATTTTTACTATCATGTGACAATTATTTGTGTCCATTTGATTTGGATTAGTAATTATCTTATTTTGGATTTTTTGATCATAAATAGCCTAGGCATTTTAGCTCACCAATTTTCACTTATCATTTTATCTACTTCCTTGGATGGCTTAGTTCTAACTTAGCCTTATAAATCTCAAATATCCAATTTTTCTAATATTATAAATAATTTTTTAGAGTTTTTCATTTTACATCTATTTATTAACCACCTTGAGTAAGCATGCATTGATTTCATCCATTTTATCCTTGTAACTTTAGGGTTTCTCAAATTTAATTATTGCACCCTCCACAATCAAGACTATGGTACTTGCATGTAGTCATTCATTATAGAGGTAAGTAAGGTATCTATATGTTACTTTTAATTATTCAATTATTAGTAGTTATTTATGTATCTATGTTTTTGTTATATTATATTGTGTTAATATGTACCTATCCTAAAACAACATCCTGTGTTACACTATTATGACACATGATGAGCTTTGGGTGTGGAATATGTATACATGTAATATTTTTCACTTTATCACATTATTGAAACTTTCTCTTTTAGAGGCTTATTAGCACATCAATATCCCTACGTTCATACCTTAAAGGGTGCACCATGAAAGGGGTGGGAGCTAATAATGGTACATTTTGAGAGATGTTTGCACACTATTATTTCATACCTTATTTACTATTAGTTTGACCTCCTCTTATTCACTTTTTATTTTACCTCTCTATCTAATTTTCATCCATATTTGATATCTTCCCTATATCCTAATGTATTGGCTAAGATGATGTAACGTGGTTCATATTTTTCTTTCCTATACTATATTAGCCTAGTCGATACAGTTCTCAGTCTATCTTCTATCATATGTATTGTATCACCCTATCCCACACATACATTTATTATTTTAATTTATAAAATCTAAAAAATTCCTTTATTTTATCATGTTTATGTTCACATAAAAAAAATAAGGTAAATCATATTGGTGAACTCTCATTTTTATAATACATAGTAACAAAACCCTAGGTTTTACCTTAGTGTTTCATCCTTATTTCTAGGGTCTCAAATTTTCAACTTATAGTTTTATTTTTAGACATAATTTCCTAATTGATTTTGTCTTCATAGGTTTGAAACTGATGTTTTTTCATTTTTACCTCAAGGTTTCATCCTATTTACTCATTACAGATTCCTCTATTATTTTTATTCCTTGTTTTACCCTAATTTAGTTTTATAAACCCTAATAGAATATAAACTAGTAGAATAATTTAGATTGATAAATATGTCTTTCATGCATACATTTGAATGTAAAATATTGAAATTGATTGCAATGATTTGAGAAGTGACATATGTTAAATATAGTAATTAGAATAAAGGGATGAGTACTTAGATTTTTTATTTGATTATCTAACTATGATTATATTATATTAGTGAGAAATAAACTAAATCATTATTTTTATTCATCTAGTTCAAGAATTAGGTTTTTGTTTGTGTAGGGATAGTTTCATCAAGACTGGGTCAGTATCGACTATCAATACTAACATGTGATGGTCGCTTATATGTTTGTGTGTTTTCTTTAATTTTTTTATTCTTTCGGCATGGTTAGTCATTGAAAAATTCATTTCATTCCATCTACATGATATTTCATACGTTTATTTGATGGCACATTGGTGCAAGGATGTGATTTTTATGCAGCCTCATGTTTAATAGATTCTTAGGAATGCCCATGTGGAAGACATATTATGAAATGAGGTAAATACTTAAGAAGGTTTAAGTGGAAATAATGTTATGAACCAAGGAATTTTAGTATGGAGAGGAGATAGTTTGAAGAGACATTTAACCAAGAAAATGGCTAAGGAAAAAAATATTCTTAGATCACAAAACAAACATGTATATGTGGTAGATGAAAGGCATCCATTTGGATAACATTATTCAAGTGGAAGGTGAACAATCAAAAGTTGATTAGTTTTTTTAACAGAATTCAAAATAGGTATTGAGATTAGAATACAAAATAGTAATGAAGGGAGAATTTAGAGTTTTTGGAGGAATGTATGAGAGTTGGAATCATCTCCATGAATTTAAAAGGCCTATGAAGGCATGAGTATGGATGTGAGAGTAAGTGTGAATTATTTTTAATGTTTTTTACTACATTCAATGATTAAATCTTGTTGAATTTTTTCAAGTCCATGAAAGTATGCTCAATGTGTGTCCATGAGAAAGTGTATAACCATGCACGTAGAGATAAAGGTAGTCCTTAAGTGGATCCACTCTCTTTTTATTGAATCATCTAGTATTATATCAAGGTTTTTTCTTTGTGGTTTGAGAGTATAAGGCTCTTGTATGAGTTAATTTTATGATGTGAAAGAGAAGTCTATTGAGTGAACTAAAAGTTGTGAAAGAGAAGCTTGCATAAGTTTATTTTAGGTGTGAGAGAAATTTTGGAAATGTTGGAAATGTGAAAGAGGATCTATTTTGAGTTTGTTGTAGGTTTTGAAATATAATCTCATTGATTGTGTAAATATGGCACACAAACAAGGAAGATCACGAGAGGTTGATGACTTGATAGAGATATTGACAGAATTCCAAGCAATATTAGAATTGGTATAAATGACTACACAAAGTGAACATGTTGTATTTATGAGTGAAGAAGAGGTAATGATAGCTATGGTTTTTATACCCCTAAGAGTGATATTAGATGTTTTGGAAAGAGTCTAAGGAAGAGGAGGAAAAGATTTTGGTATAAAAAAGAGACCAAGAGGTCATGGTCAAGGGAAAAGGTAAGTCTCTTGGTGATATTGATTTGTTTTATGGGTAAGATAGTCTCTTGGTGATATTGATTTGTTTTATGGGTAAGAGAGACCTAATAATATTTTTAAATAGATAATTGAACTAGAAATATATTTTTAATATGAGAATATTGAATAACCCATGAGGGAAAATAATACATGAAAACATTATGTGGAAGTACATATTGGAAATATCTCCAAGTGAGGAGATAATGGAAAGGTAAGAAGAAGGTGAGAAGTTGGGAACATATGGTTTCCAAGTTGTTATGTCATTTTGTACACCTAAAATTTTAGAAATAGTAATTGAATAAGCTTCATACGTCAAGGCTTAAGAGAGAAGAAAAGAAGAATATTTCCAAGAAAGGAAATACGAGGGGGAAGTTTCCATGTGAGAAACTTAAATCTACTTTGATAAGTATTAAGGAGAAGAAATAGTATGCAAAGAAGAAGGTTATTTTGAAAATAAACAAGAACGTGAGGTTTCTATGTGAGGAGCCCAAATCTAATTTTCATAATAGCAAGAAGAAAGAGACTTATGAGCAGACTATAGAGGAATACACACTAATGAAAGTGGATATGGATTTGATATTTGTTGAACTGAAAGGATACCCATTTTTTGATGATGAGAAATATTTTTTGGTATCCCATGAGTGGGAAAAATTATAACCATCCTTGGTTAATGAAGTTAATGAGTTTTTAATTTCTATATTAGATGGAACAAGGGTTGAGGACAACTATATAAAGATATGTGTTTCCATGAAGGAAATAATAGGGGTGAATGAATGAATTATCCATGAGGAGTTGCAAGTTCCCATAAATGAGGCAATGGAGATAGAACAAGTAAAATATAATGAACATAAGGAGAGTATGGTTGAATACTAACCATGTGATAAAGATGGAAACATAAATAAGGATAAGAACACTAGTATTTCCATAGTCCATTTCAAATAAGCTAAGTAACTTATGGTTGTAACTATGTGAGAGCTCTTGGATCAATGTTTTAGGTCACAATCAACATGTGAGAGATTTTGAACCCCCTTATGCATTTTACATCTCATATTAATGATAAAGTCTTATCATACAATGTCCTCTCAAGTTAGAGGTGTGAATTACATTAGACCAATTGATTATTGGGAGTCAAAATTGGTGGTGAACCCATCAAATGTCCCCCTTGACCACCATTCCTTTAACATTTCAAAAAAGGGATTAAGTTTTTCTGTTTCTCTTAATTTTATCCCTATTGAAATTTTTCTAGTTGAAATTGAGAATGATCTCAAAGGAGTTCCAGTTAAAACCATCTAAACTATGAGACACAATTGTGTCATCATGTTAAGGAAAGCCAAACCCACTTCTCAAAACATTTCTAAATTAGAATGACTCACTTTGAAAAACCTTAACTCTAATGATATTATTGTCATCACCAAATCAATAAGGGTAATCTGATTGTTGTTAAGAAAAAATATAACTATGGGTTCAAGATATTGGACCATCTTCATAAAAATAATAGTTATAACATGATTTATTATAATTTAGTCACCAAAAATCACCAAAAACATTAAAAATGCTATTAATCTCTCATTCTTAGATGATAACCTCATGAAATGTCTCTTACTCAAAAGGAGATCACCCATGGAATCTATGGTGTGCCTAAGATTCATAAAGTTGGTATACCACTTAGACCAATTGTGTATACACATAATATTTTCAACTTTTATCAAATAATGATGCTTTACATCTTGTAAGAATGCATTGAGACTCAATCTCTCTCAGTGCATGCCTTAAGGGGTGCACCAGGAAAGGGGTGGGTAGACCATTAGTGCTTCATATAATTATTTTCCCTTATTTATAGATTTTTACCATTCCAACCAGATATTACAAACATTCCCTAAGCTATTAATACTTCCTTACACACTCCTCTAGTCTTTTTCCTCTTTCCATCCCTCTTTTTCTCAACTTGATCCCCTCTTGCCAATTGACTATACTAGTTTGATTGGGTTGAACATGTATATTTTTAATCCTTTTATTAATAAATAGGGTCTACTAGGTTGACCTTATACTTTTTTTCATATTTTTTACTTGGATTTTTGTTATCCCTTTGGTTGACCTAGCTTAGTACCTAGTGATTTATCTCCTAAAAACATACAAGGTCAACTGGGTTGACCCTATATAGCCAACATATTTAGAATGATTTAGGGTGAGATCCGCCTATAAATACAAGATCATTTCATCATTATTTTAATATTAAATAAAGAGTTATTATTACCTTGTGCTTCTTTACAATCTGATCTTCCACCATTCTACTTGAGGAGTCTTAGTTTAGAGTTTATACTTGGAGAATCTAGTCTTGTGGATAAGTCTTGGATACTTTGGCCTTTCTTAGTTATCCTTAAAAACCACAACAACATCTTGTGAAGCCCCATTGGTAAAGGGAGAGATTAAGTCTTGATGTGTTCACATTTAGGTAAGTATATTTTAACTTTGTTCTCCTCTGTTTAGTAGATATAAGTAGCATAAGTATTGGATTGAATAATATTACTCTTCATATTCCATGTATTAGGGTCTTACTCATACTTATCTTAATTTAGGTTCTCTTATACATGTTTTGATTTATTTACTAACCCCTCACTTTGTGCCACAAGATTTGGTGTGTACTAGATTAGATTTAATTTCTTGTATTGATTTATAGACATGATGCATTTCTGATTACATACATTCTAGTGAACCCAATATGAACTAACCCTTGAAATATTTATTTCATTCTTTCATCACTATTTTTATCATATATTTACCATATTCGATCAACTCTGTCAACTCAGTATCTAAATTTTATACATAGAATCTTAGGTATATGCTATTGGACCGACCCTATCAACCCAGTATAGATTTTAAACTTTTTTAACATATAGTATAGACTACTAGGCTGACTCAATTGACCCTATATATTTTCAAGCACTTAGCAGCAAGTTTTTGTAAATCTTGATTGACCAGTCAACCCAGTTAATAGAATTTTCAAGCATATATCAAGGTTCTTGAATAACAATCTTCATTTTCTGCATCTCTAATCCACCAAGGTTCCTTTCTATCTCTCTATCTCTTTATATACAGTCTTTCCTTTTTATAGTTTATAGTCTTAAAAATTGCCCTTGTAAAGTCAATTAGATCAACCTTACTAACCTAGTTCTATGTTTTGTGTATTGTTTGGATAACTAGGTCAACTATATCAACCCTGTTCATTTTCAGACCTTACTTTCATAGTATAGGTTTGACCCTATTGATCCTATTTTTTATTTTGTGCATACATTGTTGATTATATCAACATTATACCTTATTTCAAAGTTGGAATTAACCTTATATGATAACAATTAGCTCACAATTTTTTTTCTTGTTACTTGCATGCTTAGAATAGATCATATAGTTTAATTAGGTGGTTTTCAATTAATCTTTTAGTTTCACTATTTTATAATTTATTCACACATTACCAAATCACAAAATCTAAACAAGTATTTTAGCATTTGTCTACCCAAGGCCAACCTACTTCAATTTCATCACCAAAGGGGAAGTTGACTTGATGTTATGATCAAGTATAAAACATGGCTAATGGTATATTCTAGCTAAGCACCTGAAACCCCTATCACTACAATGTGTGAAGTTAAGGGGTAGGCCCTAATACCAAGCTTGTATCATTACCACTACACATCCCTTTTATCCCAAACTACTTGAAACCATTCTTAGATTACTTTCTAGTTATTTGCTTATATCCAACTTCCCATCACATTTAAAATCAAATTTTAATAATCTAATAAACATGTAGGTTGACCAATTAGTTAGCTCTTTACTTTTCAAGTTGATTGCTTGATCTTTGCTCACTTGTATTTTGTATTGTAAAAACTTGCATTAACCAACATTGGTGCAAGTTTTTGTGTTGTGTGCTTCTATTAAATTGGCCAACATTGATCCAATTGACTATTTGTTTCCTTTCTATTATTTATTTTCAAAATCACTTACAAAAATTATCTTGTTTCAGTTCACAAACTATTATAATCTTTTTAATTTTCCCTATCTATTGTACTAGATCAACCCAATTGACCATATATATTTTTTTAGCCTCTATCCACTATACTAGATTGACCTGGTCAACCTTGTATTATTTACAAGCCCTATTTTTGTGCTAGGTCAACCTAGTTGACCCTTTACTACTTTCTACCTTCCTTGTTTATCAATCCAGTTCTCTATTTTTCCTTCCTTGCATTTTTTTCATCTCTTTTTAGTCATAATGAAGTCTCCCATCAAAATATTCTTGGATATATTGAATCCATTTAGATATTATAATGGATGTTCATTTCTTCCTCTCTTTTCCTCCTAATAGTACCATCACTCTTGGGGCACCTCTTCTCCTCCTTCATCTATGAATTTTAATATGGTGAAAATAATACCTCAAGATGAATTTGATGGATCTAATCCTTTTCTTACCAAGAAGTTTCTCATCTTCAAAATCTTCAAACTAATATGGGAGTAATTGATACAAGTTTACTTAACAATCGCACTAATAATACTTCTTCTAGTAACCCTCCCCCTAACACCAATCTGGGGAGTGCTCCTACCAACACCAACCCACCTCCTGATAAAAATCAACTTTTAGCCCAAGTTATCTAATAAATGAACATAATGCAAAACTATAAAACCAACCAAATGATACAACTTCAACAAAATTTAATCAATGTGGCTAATCAACCTCCAACTATGCATCCTCAAGCTAATCATAAATTCATTCCTACACCTCTTTTGGATGCCTTAGGTAATTTTATTCCTCAACCCATAATGAATAACAAGATGATTCAAACTATTCAAAATGAACTTTTATCCCCCTTCATTATATCCATTGATATTGGTAACATATCTCCAACTATCAAGTATGATGGGAATAAAGACCCCGCCTCATTTCTTAAAACCTTTGGCAACCTTTACAAAGAGTAGATCCAAACTAATACCTTCACCACTACAAATCTCTTAGTGAAAACCTTCATTGGTGATGTATTAGAATGGTATAATCAACTTCCACAACATTCTATTTGGAAACTTGAATATTTGGTTAATCCTTTGGTTAAAGAGTTTCAACACAATGATCTTCCTAAAAATTATCTTAGCCACTTCAAAAATGTTAAGCAATATCCTATTTAATCAAATCATGATTTTATCAAAATATGGAAATCTTTAGCTAATAAATCTAAACATAACATGACTGATGATAACTTATTCAAATTCTTTATCACCACTTTGACTCCAAATCTTAAATATAAGGTTCAAACCTTTGTTCCCCAAACACTTAATGAAGATCTTGACCAAGCTAAACATCAAGAATTTCTTATGACATAATTCAAACTTAATCCTAAATTTCTTAAAGGATCTTTCCAAACACCTAATTCTATCACTATTAATACTCTACAAACCAAACTAGGAGTTACCAAAATTGATATTCCTTCACCTTCTCATACACCCTTTTTAGTTCAGAAAATGAAATAATTTTGACTACCCTCAAAACCTTTCGTCTATCATAATTCTCCTCCTAAGTGGTATGACCCCAATATTTATTGTTGGTTCCATGCAAACATTGAGAATTCTCACAAATCTTGTATATGACTCACTAAATTTGTTCTCTCTTATATGCTTGGTGATTCATTCAATCATGAAGCTATGATCAATATTCATCATCAAGAGTACATCGTTTCTTCTCAAAAAAAACAAGCTTAAAATAACCAAAAATATTATTCAAATAATCAATCAAATGCCAAGGATTTTTGTGCTATTGATGCCTCTTATGACCAATATTTTAATAATTCTCAATATGTCATTACTGTTAAGGTTAATTATCATCACAAACTAGATCATAAAGATCTTGTTACCAAGCCTAAAAAAGCCATCTTTAGAGGAATAAATTCTTAAATATACTACCACCATTAATCTTGATTTGGAAGTCCAAGAGGAACCACATCCTCTTTCTAATCCTCTAACTACATCTATTCCTTTAAAATCTAATTTACCTCTTAAACCTCATGCTAGTTCTTCTAAGTCACATTGGAACTTTATTGAATAACTCAACTCTATGATTTGTAAGATTCCTCTTATGCATTTGGTTCATTATTCTCCCTATCATCGTAAGTTCCTTATTTAACAACTCCAAGAAATTGATGATCCATCCTCTTTAGATGAAGAACCACCTTCTATTAAATCTCAACCTACCAACATAAATACCATTAAAACTATATGTCCTTCTAATCCTTCCATTGAATTCCTTAAAGAGGAAATGATCAATGATAAAATTATATTTTATGTAGATGATCCACCACTTTTCATCAAAGTAGCTATTAATACCACTCTTCTCCAAAAATTTCTAGTTGATGAAGGTTCTGGTAGTAATGTGACATCTTTATGGCTCATAGAACAACTTGGTTATAACAAGGATCATATTAAACAAACCCTTCTTACTGTTTTGGTTTTGATAAGACTAATAAAAATCCATTTGGTTATATTTATATTCTATTAAGCATTGGGCCTAAGACTATTTGAACCAATATTATGGTCCTTGACTTACCCCTATCTTACAACATATTCCTTGGTTGTCCATGGACTCATCGAATGAGGGCCATTGCTTTTTCCAGTAGCCAATGTATTAAATTATTAAATGATCTAAAATGATATAAGCATGAAGCTGATCCCAACCCATAGATCATTTATCTTCCCACTCCTAAATCACAATATCATATTCCTGTGATTCTTAAGATTAATAGTGCTCTTTTACCTAAGTTTATCAACATGAATCCTAATTTACAAGTTACTCCTATGGATTCTGATGATGATGATCCCAATGATTTATAACATACATTCAATGCTACCAAGTTACCTCCCTACATTTCATAATGGCTTCCTCCTTTTATATTACCCAGGGATAATACTATTCCTCTTATTGATGAGATTACTAATTTTCCCCTCCACGTAATGTTTAGGAGCCTTATTTACCTAAAGATTCCATCACTTACAATGATTTTGAAGTGGATAAATTATTTCAATATCCTCTCATCAATCTCCTTATACATTTATTAATACCGATATTTCACCTTCTAAAACTTCCCCTGATTCTCAAGCATGTATAATTTATCCAACATACGACGATAACTATATAATGGGCCAAGATCAATATAGAGATTTGGATGTCCAACAATATAAAAAAAAACTTAGCCTAAATTCATGTTTTTAATTAGTATGTTCATACCATTTCTATGGATCATACCTTAGATCCTAAGGTTCATGTGCCTCCTACAAATTCTCCTCTTATCAATAATCCTTAGGTGGTAGAGCAAATTATATCTTATAAGCCTCTGGTAATTATTACATCTCCTTTACCACCTATCAATTTAATAGTTACATCCAACCCTTCTCTAATCACTAAAACCACTAATATTCCAACCCCTTATGATCTATCTACTTCTACTCCTAAAATTACACTAGATGCCATGAAAATTGATGTTCATCAGATCCATTATGAATATGATCACCATGGCAATCATATTTTAGATCTTGAAGTAAATGTTGAGTATTGTGGTCCTGTTCCCACCTTTCCTAGTGATGAAGCTATCCTTGAGTTACTTTATGTCTGAGAACTTCAACCTCCTTGGTAGCATCATAAACTTTGGAATTTCAAAACTAAAACTCCTTGCTTCAACAATTTTGTTGCTAGTATTGATCCTAAAACAAATCCAATTTATGACTTACCCAATATACCATACCACTTTCAATATGGTAATGCCATGCTTATTAAAGAAACCACTCACATAAAATATGGTACTCTATCTTATCTTCAACCAATTATTATCTCTCATCAACTGTCACCTACTAAACATGATAATTTTAGCTTATTCTTTGATAAATATCATGAGGCTTTTGCTTGGTCCTATGAGGACATTCTTGGCATTGACCTTAACATAGCATTGTTGTGTATAACATCATTACTTATCTTGATGTCAAGCTTGTGTATCAAAAATAAATAAAATTTTTGCATGAATTTTCCACTTTATGTCACAAGGAAATCATCAAATTACTTGATGCTAAATTTATCAAACTAGTGGATTATTTTTAATGGGTTTTAAACATTGTTCTTGTTTAGAAGAAAGTCACTATGGTCATTCACATTTTTATTGATTTATAGAATCATAATCTTGCTTGTCCCAAGGACAACTTCCATTTGCCTTCAATAGATGTCATTTTTGATTCCATGACTGGTTATGAAATGTTGTCTCTTATGGATGGCTTCTTGAGATACAATCAAATTCATATTTCCCCCCAAAGACCAACATAATACTACTTTCACCATAGAATGGGGCACCTATTGCTATGTCAAAATTCCCTTTGGCCTCAAAATGCTGGAGCTAATTACCAACAAGCAATGACTCACATCTTTCATGATCTCATCAACAAAATTTTTAAAACCTATATGGATGATCTCATTGTTAAATCCAGAAATCATAAGAATCATCTTTCTGGTCTCACTATCATCTTTGATCATCTCCTTAAATATAAAGCTAGACTCAATCCTTACAAATGTGTCTTTGGAGTCACATCTAAAAAATTATTATGATTCTTAGTCTCTCTCTATGGCATTGATGTTGACCTTGATAAAATTAGTGCTATCATCAACATGCCCATTCCTCATTTTATTCCTGACATTCATACTTATTTAGGCAAACTTGGGGCAATTAGATGATTTGTTCCTAAAATGGCATATCAAATTCACTCCATCAATTCACTTCTCAAGAAAGGTAATACTTTATAATGGATGGATCCATGTCAAAAGGCCTTTGATAACATGAAAGAGTCATTGCTTCATCCACCTACACTTTGTCCTCCTTCCAATGATAAACCTTTAATTCTATATAATTCTTCCACACCTATTTCAGTTGAGGCAATGCTTGCGCAACAAGATGATATAGGAAGAGATTAGGTTACCTAATACATTAGTTGAGGCCTCATTGATTATGAAACACATTATATAAAAATTAAGCATGATTGCCTCACCATCTATTTTGTAGCTGAAAAGATTCACCACTATATGATTTACCAAACTACTTATGTCATTGTTCATTTTGATCCCCTTCATCATTTCTTCTCCAAATCATTTCTTCCTAGAGATAGTGTTTCAAAAAAAAAATTGCTTATATTCTTTGGAAAAAAGAGAAAATAAACTTGAGAAGGGTATGGTTAGTAGAACCTGATATCTTGAGTGCATGTTAACCAAGATGGTTGTAGATACTCCTCTTTGGCTTGGGAGGAATGACCTATAGATAATAAATCACTAAATAAATGGTTGATTAGTTAGATATTAAGGTGGATTTCCTAGAAATCTAGATCTAAGAAGCATGAGCTCCATTGGAGGATATCAATCTACACTTTAATGAAAGATAAAGTACTTATATAAATAATAAAAGGTATTGAAATCAAATACAAGAAGTGCTTGATAAATGAATAGGTGAATTTAACTGATTATAGTAATAAATATATTGATATTAATGCTAAATAAATTAGGTTTGGTCCAAAAAATAGGGCAAGGTTCTATGATCGGGCAAAGAGGAAGAAAGTTGGATTTACTTGAGGTTTGATAGGTGAAAATAGCTTGTTGTTTGTTTGTCACATAGTGATCATTAGTGGTTAGGGTGACCATCAGTGATTAGGGTGACTATAGATGGTTAAGGTGACCATCATTGGTTGGGGGACCATCAATAGTTATAGATAGATAGTCGACAGTTAGGGTGATCGTCACTGGTTACTATAGGTTTTGATCTAGTTCAAGAAATTAGTCTAATAAGGTTGCAAAATGGGAATCTAGAAAGTGGGTTTGGGTTAACTTGGTTATGAAATAGAAGTAAAGTAACTAATTATTGAAAATAGATACTTATCTTGCTATTTTTTGATCTAAAGAAGGTCTAAGGTGGTTGGTGAAGTTTGAAGAAATTTTGATAGAGTAATGATACTTGGTTGTTGATCGATGTATGGCAACACTTTAGATCTCTGTCACACTTGTTGGTTCATTGATTTTCTCTAATTCTATATGTGAATGATGATCGATGGATGATTGATTATTAATCCCCTTTACCTCCTCTTTTTTTATAGGAATGAAGGTGAGATGAAACAATAGGTTATCAAGAGGTTCAACAAGTAGTTTAAATTTATCTTTCACATGCATTAGCTCAAACATATATTAGACAAGCTAAATATAAAAAACAATATGGATTTAACTAGAGTTAACTATTTAGGTAGTGGGAACCTAATCATCAATAGTCAAGCCTAACCATCAGTGGTTAGGGTGACCATCAATGGTTGAGGGTTAAAGGTTAAATTTGGTCAAGGGTGGGTTAGTTAGTTAGTTTAGATAGTGAGCTAATTTGACCAAGGTTTATGGTTGAAAGGTTGTAGAAGAGTCCTTAGGGGGTCCCAAGGTGGTTTAGGGGTTAGTTAGACATATAAAACCATTGTGTGTGGTTTTATATTGTCTACATTTTCCCCCTTTTTGTTATGTAGTTTATATCATCAAGATGTAAAATAAAAATAGATTGTAGGTTGAAGGCTTGGTTACCCTGATCATGGGAGGAGGTGTTCCCCCAAAACCAAGAATAAATAAGGTGAAATAGAATTAGGTATGGGTTTAATAAGTGGGTAATTTTTTGATAAATTGGGTGGTAGGTTAGGCACTAAAGTGTAAACACATGCATAAATCATGATGAAGTACAATCACCAAGATCGCACAATGACTAAGTTCCCTATAGTTGGTAAAAATGAGGTAGGTAATAGGACAAGTGATAATTACACCATGTGACTATATATGATGGTTGGGCTACACTTATAAATGAAAGTCTCTTAGATAACGTAAGTGTTTTTTAGGTATCCAAGGTAGGAAGTGCTCTCATAAAGACACAAATTAGTCAGGTATGCACAAGGTAACACAAGTTCAAAATGTTTAACATAGAAATTTAGTTAGTGTAGTCAAAATGGTGAAGGATAAATCATCATAAAACATGTGATAGTCAAGCCAAAATGACCAGTGGTAAGTTTTAAATCATTGGTGGTCTAGGTTTGTGGAGAAGGGAATCTCTATTGATGGGTCGTTGGATTGGGTGAATGGGTAACAAATTTTGTGTGAAAATTTATGGTTGGGAGGGAACAAATCCCTAAAAATTTAATCATTGATGGTCATGGTTGATACTTAGGGTTTACCATAAATGGTCACCTTGACCATAAATGGTCATATATCAGCCCTAAAAGGGTGAAGACAAAATACCACTAAGGGTTGTATTTTCTCATTTAAGCATATTAACCCTCGACGACTAGCTCTTGGCATGTTGTGAGTGAATAGTGATGGTTTGATGATTTATTGAGTGTGTGAGATTATGTGAGTGAGGTGGATTAATCTAACCTAATCAAGATATAGAGGGGATGAGGGAGAGTATTAGGCCAAGTGGTGGTTCCTAGGGTTCTTCCATGATGATGGTTGAGGAATGAGGTAGGGCTTATTTTGGATTGTTAGAGTAGTTTCAAATTGAGCAAATGAATGTGTATTTAAATTTTGTTATTGTTGATTGTTTGACCTAGGGATAGAGTTTTGATGTAGATTTAGGTTTGGATAGTTTTTTTGGTTTTGGGGTTGAAATGGTAGGTTAGATGCAAATATGTAGGGTTAGGGTAGATAAAAGAGAGTAGAGGTAGTTTTGGTAGGTTTGTCTTAGATATTATGGTGTTTAACAGGTGTTTTTAAGGGTAGGATTTAAGTTTTGATCACCAATGGTCACTTTAAAATGACCATTAGTGGTTATTTCTAGTCATCAACAATCATTATTGACCATTTCTAGTTGAATATCAACTGTCATTAATGACCATTGATGGTCGGTCACCTAACCATCGATGGTTGATTATAGGAATAGTCAACTGTCGATGATCGATGAAAGGTGTCTAAATTTTATAGTATGAAGGTTAGTTGTGAGGGTTAAAGGTCAAGGGTAAGATTATTGGTGATGTTGTGAAGAGTTAAGTTCAAGGGTTGAATGGTTTGGGTAATGGTTAGATGTTGTAGGTTAAATTATAATAGTTGAAGGTTGATTGTTTGAAAGTTTTGATAAGATAGGTTAAGGGTTTTGCAATGTAGATGAACCATAGGTATAGGTTATAGTAGGCAAATTGCCTAGGTTAAATAGAATAGGATCTTGGTGTGATAGATAGTCTTTTGTTAGTGTAATAAGGCTATTATTTTCTATTAAAACCTATAGGCATGAGAGAGGATTCAAATGAAGGATAGAGTGCCTTGGATACTAGATGAGATCCAACATGGGATGACTAATGGAGAATGGGAGCATATAGAGGACATAGGCCTTGGAGGCATGAGGTACTTCTAATATGTATCTCAGGATGTTGTGATGTTAGTGGCACTCATCGAGAGATGGGCTCCTACCACTAACACCTTCTTGCTTACTACAAGTGAGCTGATGATCTTACCTAAATACATCCATAGGATAATATAACTACCAATTTAGGGTGAGCCAATTGACCACATTAATAATGATGAACAAGATGGATAGATGGAGATTCTATATGGAGATGACCTCAATTTTTTGAGGTATCACCCAAGAGGATTCCACTACACACCACTATACCAGAGGGACAAGGATGTGAGGTGACTGCTTACGATGATGATGATAATTGTGATGTGTTATGTGTTACCATATTCTAGCATTGGGAGGTTCCCCTACTTGTTGTTGAGGGTGTTCATGAAGATGTGGTTGGGTTGCATAGTGTTCACATGGGCACATATGTTGCTTGTTCATATTTATTGAGAGCTATGGGGATTATGAGACCATAAGAGATATGGGATCAATGCCAATTTTGTTCTTCATTACTAGGCATATGAACACATTTGGGTTATGTGACTAATAGGTTTATCATGGGAGGGTTTTGCATAGATGGATTATAGGGTTAGATATATGAGGTAGAGAGGTGACTATGCCATTTTAGGACCAAGAGGAGGATCACATGATATTGACTAGTACAGGGGTCAGTTAGATGCCTTAGTCATGGGAGACATAATTTGGAGACCATATGTTAGGTTTTTAGGCTAGGCACACTATAAGAGGCATATGTTATATCTACAGATATATAAATGGATATATGTCTTATGAGATTAGGAGATAGATCTGATCCCATTTTATAGGGTATCTAGGTAGTTTATCCTTGTATAAGATATACCTTTAGCATTCCTAAGATATAGGAGGGAGGAGGTAGAGTTTCCATTACCCACTTTATAGCCCATGAATGATTTCATTGACCATGAGGAGTTATCTTTGAGGATAAAGATAGATGATGTAGGGGTTATATATGGATACCATACATGGTATCAAGCACATTATGTCAAAAATGATATTGGTCCTAAGGATGGGGGTCATCAAGATATGGATGTTGATGGAGGAGGAGATGGTTAGTAGGTTTAGATGATAGGGGTTTCCCTAGATGTATAGGTAGTGATCACTAAGAAGGAATAAGAATGAGTATCCTTAGCTATAAAATAGGTATTTTTGGTAGTAGCATAGGCATCCTTGGTAATAGCATAGGGTTAGGTAGCCACTTTGACATGGGAGAGAGATCAGGATAGGTCTTAGCAAGCTTTAGTGATGTAAGAGAGATATTCTCTCTGGTATATAGGAGGTAGAGTACCAGTAGATATAAGACTAATAGGTACTGTCTCAATGTAGATATATGTAGTGACTTTTGAGGAAATATTATACTATGAGGCCTTGGTCTTTAGTAACCTACCAGATGAGCCTCGATGGGGTGAATATAGGGTTGGGATTGTAGGTGGTGCTAGCACAGTGATACTAGGTCAGTGGGTTAAACCTACAAGTAGATAGGTAGGTACATGAAGGCAAGATTTAGGAGTAAATGGTGCCCTAGAATCATATATTTGATTATGATACATTATATTTTTGACATTCCATATGATTTTGATATCACCCTATGAGTTGATGTAGTGAGATGTATATTTATTTTGAGAGGCATGTATATTTTGTATATACAATGATGATTGTTTATGAGATATAGATGTGATATTTTGTTTATGGATTGTGGTTCATGGTTATGATGTTCATGTTGATTATTTATGATGTCATAGTGATATGATGATGCTTATGAGATGTTGATGTGGACTCACCTAGCTAGGCATGTGATGATATGTCTCTTTAATTTATGTTCATGATGATGTTTAAGATGAACTAATGTTAGTGATGTGATTATTATGTGATGTATATGGATGAGTATGATGATCCCTATATGATTATGTGATGCTAATGTGATGTTATGGATGATTAAGATGATGGTTATAATGTTATGAATATGGTATTTTTTTATGGATGTGATCATTTAATTTCATGTTTTGAGATGATTATGTTTAGGATATTGGTATGATCATGGTTATGGCTACTAGTTATGCTTAGGTGGAAAAGGTTATGATGTGATTATTTTTATGTTTTATGGATGACTAGGATGATAGTGATGATTATCTTCATGATATATGCTTCCTCATTTAGATTTAGACATGTGGTGGATATGGTATATGTGAGTATGAATTTGTGACGCTGATAGTTGATTTGTTTATGGAGGTGGTGATTATGCTAATGATGTCTATTATTGCTTATTACGTGATGATATTATGTGATGTGATTATGATTATAGTCATTTTTTTAGATTGAGGTGAAGTACATAAGGTAGGTTAAATAACAAAATTAGATGTGATAAAGAGAAGACAAACCAGAGACAAATGTTTAAGTGAATATATCAACCAGTATGAGATAATAAGGAGAAGGCATGATGCTTCTTCTTTGGCTAAGACAAACAAACTGAAATTGGATTGACTTAAGGAACATAAGCCCTTTGAATGTTTCACATTATCATGTGTTAGTTGGTTAAAAAGGTGTCTTGATCACATAATGTCAAGTAAGCTCAAAATCCCTTGCTTATAGTGTATAAATGGAAGAGAGATGAAAATTGAACCTTCTTGGGAGACTAGCTTGCATGTTCTATAGGTCACCAAATATTCAATATAAACAAATGTATGTCATATAATGTGTAGACTGATTGATGTGGGAATTCTACTTATGAAAGCTGATTGTGGCTTCTAAACAATGTTAATTTTTGTTGATGTTTTATAATGGGTCTTTTGATATTATGTTGATTGGGAAGGTTGGGGAAGGTGATCAATGCAGGAAGCTTCCAATATATTTTTATGTTGTTGATAAATGCTTGACTCAGCCATCCTTCAAGGGAGGGGTCTAAGTTTTATATGCTTTATTAAAAAAAAATTGATAGCTATCCTTCAAGGGAGTTGTCTACCTTATATTGATAAATTTTCATATGTTTTTAGAATTTGTCCTTCAAGGGAGTAGTCTTTGGATGCTAGGAATAACCCATGATTATTTTTTCTTATGATTTTTTTTTTTTTTTGGATTTTTTCTTGACATAGACTTACTAATATAGACTCAAAGGTTCTCCTTTAATGAAGGCAAAAGTAAAAGCACATGAAGGTTGAGTAGGTGTGAAAGGGGTTTAGGTAACAAAGATAATGGGAATCCATCCTATAAAAGGGGTGGAAAGTACCATGAGAATCATGCCATAGGTAGAGCCATGATACCCATTATTCAATACTAGGCTATGATTGTGATAGATAATCACATGATTCAGCTTTAATCGATTGTTCCTATAAGGAGATGAAAGTGATTTAAATAACAAGGGATGAGCTTAAGTTGGACAAATGGTGAGTTTGATCCTATTTTAACAAAAGAAAGGATATAGATGCAAATAATTAAGGGGATTAGGTTTTAGTTTCCATTCAAGAGAGGATAACTGGTAAGCTCTTAATCCCTACTTATGCATTATGACATAAGATCTAAGCTAATTGAAAGCAAACTTGTCTTACTTGATTTTATCCATATTAGTGACATGTTGGTTTTCCTTTAGGATGAGGTCTCTGATATTAAATTATTTCACTTTAAGGTATTTTTTATAATCATTCTTGACTTTCTCTTGATAGACACAAATATGAGTGAGTGTTACTAAATAATGTTCATCAAGTAGCTCAAGTTGAATTAAATGTTCTTGATGATAATTGCTCTTAGAGATAAGATCTTGCAAGGATATGTGAAGAGAGGGAATTTGGACTTTGAGAGGTAAGATAGATTTTGCTCTAAAAACCATAGAGAAAAGGGTAGCACCCATAGGGGTTTGAATTCTAGTGTGATATGCCCATAAGGTGAAGGGGATGTGTAAATGCCAATCCTGAATAGATGCATTAACCATTTTAGTTAGCATGTTATTGAATTTTTTTTTAGAGGCTTCCACCTATCCATTAGCTTATGGATGATAGGGCAATGAGAAACTTATCTTTATATCAAATGCATCATAAAGACCTTGGAATTATTTGTTTTTGAAGGATATACCATTGTTAGTGATAATTTTGTGAGGAACAATGAAATGATAGATGATGTGATGGTTGATAAATTCAATAATCTTTTCAGCTTTGTTTAAGATAACAGGAATAGATTTTACCCATTTGGTAAAATATTTAGTCATAGTGATAATAGAATGGTGTCTCTATGAAGAATGGGGATTAATTTCACTAATAAGTTCCAAACCCCATTATGATAAGGGCCAAAAATATTTAGATATTGGAAGACTATGGTAGGTACATGATGTAAATTGTCATGTTGTTGACATTTAACATATTTTTTTACATAATCAAAACAATATTGGTTAAGGGTGCGCCAATAATAGCCAAGGTGAAGGATGTATTTAGCGATATCTAGGCCACTAAAATGTCCCATATAGATCCCATCATTAATTTCACTAATATCATGAGAGGATTCATGACTACATAGCCAATGGAAGAGGAGATGATCAAAGACACATTTATAAATAATTCCCTCTAGTATAATATAATGTGAGATGCTCTAGATAAATGTTTTTTGAGCATTCCTAGAAAGACTAGAAGGAATGATGGTAAGGTTAAGATAGTTGAAGGTTTGTTGATACCAAAGGTCAGGTTGGGTCTCCTCCACATTTAATATGGAAGGGGAGTCTGATTTGACATAAGAGGCCTAGGTAAGTCAATGGATAATAATAGATAGCTTAGATTCTGAGGGTGCATATAGGATCTAAGAAGTGAGGGAAGCCATTGTATCAACAAACTTGTTCGTAGATTATGGAGTGGTTTGGATATGGTAGTGTTCATATGATGCTAAGATTACATTAGTTAATTGTTTTTACTATTGTAAAATGTCATTTTTCATTGATAAGAGCCACTAATTTGATTGAACATGAGTTTAAGTGTCATAAAAAATGTTGATCATTTTGACTCCCAAGGTTAACATAGTCTAGAGGCCTATCACTAGGGCTTCATACTTAGCCATGTTATTGTTACATTATAAATCTAGATGAAAGGATAAAAGAATACATTCACCATGAGGGGGAATAAGGATGATCTTGGTTCCCCCACCATAGTGACACTTTGATCCATTGAAGAACATGGTCACTTGGTAAGTGAAGTCTCCTACAGAGAGGGTCATGATAGAATCATTAGGAAACTAAATTGGAGGAGGTTGATCATCTATTAAGGGTTATTTAGACAATTGGTTGGCAATGAATTACCTTTTAATTGATTTCTACTAAAGGAACTCAAGGTCAAACTTAGCTAAAAACATCAGCCACTTGGCCATACATTGGTTTTGGTATGGCTTAGAGTGCATATACTTGAGTGGGTTGGTATTGGTTATGACATAGGTCTTGTGATTGATAAGGGAGTGGCAAAGTTTGGTGGCCATGAAGACCAAATCTAGGCAAAGTTTTTCAGTATGAGTGTACCAAGTCTTGTACTATACAAGCATGTAGCTAATGTAGTAGATGAATTTATCTTTATGTTATTCATCTTGATGAGTAAGCATTACCTCTATGGAGTGGTTGGTGGTAGAGATATAAAGGTAAAAGGGTTGATCTTCCTTGGGAGGAGTGAGGATAGGTGGAGACAAAAGGTAATCTTTAAGTGAATCAAAGGACTTTTGATATTCGTTATTCCACTTAAAATATACTTCCTTCTTTAGAAGGTGATGGAAGGGTTGGCATCGGTCTGAGATCTAGGAGATAAAGTGATGAATGGATTGTAGCTTCCCTTACAAGATGTGGATTTGTTTGAGGCAGGTATAAGGATGCATGTCAAGGATTGATTTTATTTTGGCCAAATCAACTTTTATTCCTCAAAGGGAGATGATAAAACCACAGAGATTTCTTGACAAGACCCCAAAAATACACTTTTTAGGGTTAACACAATTTGGTGATAGATGAGTCATTAAAATATAATCTTAAGAACAACCAAATGGTCTTTATGACATTTGGATTTTCCCAGAAGGTCGTCAAAATAGTCTTTGATAATTTTTTGAATAAGGTCATGAAAGATGTAAGTTATAACACATTGGTAGGTTGCACCAATGTTATTCAATCCAAAAGATGTGAACCTATAGTATAAAGTCACCCATGGGGTGATGAAGGTAGTTTTGTGTAGAACTTTAAGGGCAATTAGGATCTGATTGTAACCTGGGAATCCATCCATAAGAGATAACATCTCATGGTTGATTATAAGATCAACTAACTAGTCAATTCTTGGTGGAGGAAAGTAATCCTTTGGGTAAGCAAGGTTAAGGTCATGAAAGTCCATACAAATGTGAAGTCCCCCTATGGATTTAGTAATAGGTATGATTTTCAAAACCCATTTAGGATAGTCAATAGGTTGAATGAAATTGATAGATAGGAGACATTAAAGCTCTTATTTGATGAGAAGGGTTATGTGAGGGTACATTCACTAAATGTTTTGCCTTACAAGCTTGGCATCATGGTTGGTTACTCTATTTTGAGTATCAATATAGGTGTTGATTCCTATCATGTTACTCTAAGACCAAGAAAATGCTACGCTACAGTCTTGTAGGAAGGAGGGGGAGTCCCAAAGCTCCTAAAAATTTAATGATTGGCCAATTTTCATAATGTGTGGGTTATCAGGAGTGCCCAAGTTGATATCCATGGTGGATTAATTCAACATGCTTGAAGTCTCAAGAGGAAGATATTTGTGGATAGAGGAATCTTCTATACAAGATAGGTGAGAATGAAATTATCATTTTGACACTAAATAGTATTAATGGTAGGATAGTCATCTCCTATCATCTCAAGGTGAGTTATAGGAATGGTTATGGTCACCCCATATTTTTGATAATTCAAGGGTCTGAGGATGATCATGTTGGTGAAAAAAATGTTAAGGGGGATGATGTTGGAATCCTTAGTTGTCAATGATGGAGTGGATGGTGAGGATGGGATTTCCTCATCAATAACAGTAATGGGAGGTGGTTGGTTTGTTGTTTAGGTGGTATGAAACCAAGGTCATGATTTTTATGAGTTTTTTGGTTTTTGATTGGAAGTAAATCATGTATCGCATGTTCATTCAGATCTAGACCAAATCTTTTCCAAGAACACTTATAAAGGTATGTCTGGGCAAAGTCTGGTTTGTCTAGATAGGAGAAGCTGAAGGTGAATGGTTAAGGTGAAAATGAGGTGGTAGAAGTGTCAAGGGGTTTATCAAGTCCCCCATAGATGAAATTGGTTTGATAAGTTGATGATTCTAAAGGAATAATGGTTCTGATATTAGGGACATAACCAGGTTGGTGGTCAACTTTATTTTACTTATGGGGAGTATGGAAAGCATCAAGTGTCAAAAGGTGATACTCCCCTAATGAAAGATGATATAAGGTTGATTCCAAAATGTCCATTATGGGGATTTGGTTGGAAATAATGAATGAACTAGTGGAGACTTTGATGGTAGAGGGAGATAGAGCTTCATATTTTATTGATGAAGGCTTGTTGGATGGAGGAAGGAGAACATCATTGGGTTGGTATGTCATATTGCATGATGTGAAAGGACTTGGGTTAGCTTGTATGGTAAAAAATTGACCTTTATGCTAAAATTTGATGCATAAGTGTAGGGTAGAGGGCACACAACCCATAGAATGGATCCAAGGGCATCTAGAAAAATGTTATACTAGAACTCACCTTCTACTACATAGAAGAGCTTAGGAAGCATGCAGGATCCTAAGTGAATGTGAAGGATAATAGTTCTTAGATTCATGGCCATGGTATCATTGAATTATTAGAGCACTATTAAGGTTTTTAATATAATTTTCTTAGGTAATTTGAGTTAGTTTTACATATGGTAGGATATAATGTTGATACTAGCTGCCCCATCAATCATAACCCTCTTGATACGGGTTTGGTTGATGTCTATGGTCATGAAGAGGGGAAGATCTAGGTCATCTGGATGGATGGAGGGTATTTCTTAATCCTTAAAGGTAATAAGGTTAGAAATTTGGAGAGATATAAAAAATAATATTATAATTTGTGGGTCTTTTGATTGGACCTCTATGGATTGTGAAACCTCTATCATTTCTTGGTGGTGATGGGGTGAGGAATTTATTAGTTCATATAAACTCATCTTTATCTGTGTTTGGTGAAGTTATTTCAAAATTTCTCATTAGATTGATTTAGATGGATTAGAGTGAGAGGATCCTAAGATGGACACTTTGGGTTTGGTTGAAGGTAAAGTTTGTTGGTATTGGCCAGGTGATTGGGTGGTGGAAGAGGGATATGTCCATGAAATGGACACTTTTATCTTTTCCTTGTCCTTTGGTTGAGCTTATGATTGTGTGACCACATGGATGGTATGGATTGGAGGAAGAGTAAGTTTAGATGATTACTTTCATTCCTCTTCACTCCAAGGTGAGAGTGGATGAGTAGGTAGGTGTTGGTCGATGGTTTTTGGTTCTTAGATCAGTGTCTGGATCTTAAGAGGCTCATATGATAATAAGTCATCCCCATGATATAACTGATGGGATATTACTTGGAGAGATTTTTAGTTCTCTGTGTCATACTTAGGTGTCCTATGGTATGAACATACTAATTGTCATTGAACCAAGATGGTTTAGGACTATGGGGGTTAAATGGTTTAATAGATGGAAAGGTTAAGCAAGATGTTTATATTAGTCTATGTAGGATGTTTGAGTAAGACTCGAGCAATCATGGCAAAGGTATAGGGGTCTTGGTTTTGGGAGTTGAGGTGGAAGTCCTTTTAGGAGTGGGATTGGTGGTAGAGGGTTTGGGTAAATGAGCATTCTTGGAAGATGTTTTTAGCTTTGGTAGAGAAGTTTATGGCTTGGGGTTAAAAGGTTTTGGGGTAGATGTTCAAGAGATAAGTTTTTTATTTATAAATGACTAAGGGATGAGAGGTATGTTCATGAGTGGTTTAATGAAAATAGGTGTGGATGGAATCAGGAGTGATGGAATAACCAAAATTTGTGGTTGGGTTTTAGTTAGGATGGTTGGTTTCCCAATTAAGGTAGAGGATGAGGTCCCAAAATAGAGGGCAAAGTGGAGAGGGGAGGTGGAGTTTTGATATTTGGTCTTCTATGTGGATTTACCTTCTTTATTATCTTAGCTTGGGTTTTGTTTGAATGTTTAGTGGGATTAAATCCAACTTTACTAATGGGTGATTGATTTTATGAGTAGGAAATATGCCAATGTTCTTGGTGGTTTTGGTTAGAATGGTAGAAGGTGATTTAGTGACTCTAGGTGAGTTTGGTTTTGATGGTGTTGCTATAGTTTGATGGATAGAGGTGTCTGATGGTTGGGTTGTGGTGATAGTGGATTTGATAGTGGAAAGGGTAGGTTGTGATGATAAAGAAGGCTCTTACTTGGTTCTATAATGGAGCTCAAGTTATTTCCAAAAGGTGGTTGATCTAGGTTAGGATCAGATATGAATTTTAAGTTTTTAACCAATATAGAGAAAGGATTATAAATGGGTATGAATCCCCTGATAGTGGATGTAAAGGATAGGCCCAAGGGTTGAGGGGAAGGAATGATGACCTTGTCCTTTTCCTAATTAAAAGGTTATAATTTATGGGAAGGTAACTCCTTAGTGGGAGGTATAGGTAAAGTGGTTTCTTCCTTAGGATTGATCACTAAAGGAATCTTGGACTATTTTATGATTGAGAAAAATGATAAAGTGGGAATGGCTTCCTCCTCTGATGTGCATATCAAAGGATAGTTTGGTGACTCCACTACCTCAATAAGTGGAGTAGAGGAAGAGGTGATTTTTTTGATGGTATTCTTAATAGTAAGTTCACCAAGAACCATATTGACAGCATGGGCCTCATGAGCATGAGAGGATTCTACTTTATTTTCAATATTGGTAGAAGGAGCATGGTTAGGAAATGGTTATCTATAGATGTCAAGTGATTGGTCTGGGGGTACATTAGGGTTATCCAACACAAGTTACCCCTTGTAAATGAGAGTGTGGATAATTTTCTTGAGGGTATTACACCTACTAACATCATGTCTAATAACTTATTGAAAGGTGCACAATTATTTATCCTTGTACCAACTAGGTATAGGATGAGAGGAATTTAATTACTATAAATGTTTGATCAGAGGGAGTTGTATGATATTAGCTTTTAACAATTTCTCCAAGACTAAAGCATATGACTCCCTAAGAAAATTAAATTTCTTTGGGTGTTGTGGTTTAGGTTCCTAGTTTTTTTATTGGAGGAATTAGAAGAGTTAGATTGATTAACAATTGGTGGAGAGGCGGTCTTAAGGACAACTGCATTTGTGGTTCCCTTATTTTTGGAGTTAGTGTTGGTTTATTTATTGGGTTTAGAAGAGGAAGCCTCATTTGATTTAAATGTGTAATTATTGTTTCTCAATTTCAACTTCCCCCCATAAATGGCTTTATTTTCTATGTTTCATGCCATGGTAAAAGCCTCATCAAAAGTCCTAAAGCTCTAAACTCATAAGGTAGAATAAATGTGTTTGGCACAAGCTTAGGTAAAGATTTCAATAAAATTAGGTTGGGGTAGAGAGATGAGAGTTTTTTTATTATACTTAACCAATGGGATATGAAATCAATAATGGATTCATCATCAAATTTCCAAATGGAGTAAAGATTAGTGATGGAGAGTTTCTTAGAGATGTTTATGAAAAAGTGATCTAAGAAAATATAAGCTAGTTGGGAAAAAGAAAAGAGGGAGTGCTTTGTAATATCACTATACCAATCTAGTGCCAGACTTAATAGAGACATAAGGAATTTATGAATAAGGAGAGAATCATCATAGGAAATCATAAAACATGAATGCCTAAATGCTCTTAGATGTTGTTGAGGGTCTTCCTTTGAAATTTATAAAAATTTAGAAGTTCCCACTCAGGAGGATAAGGTCAAATGGGGAAAAATGGGTGAATTTGTTTATTAAATATTTGGTTATATGAAAAAATATTATGAGTTCCAAAAATAGATGAATTCAAAGTAGTCATTTTATCCATTAACATTTTGACAAGGTCAGTTTGGGGTTGTGCACCCTTGTAGTTGTAAGGTAGGTTTTGTCACTTAGAATTGCACCCTTTGAGAAGATTTATAATCTCTCCTCATCCAACTAGCACAATTGAAACACCTATAGGCTTGTGGGTAGCCTAAGGATGAGGTGAATCTCTAGGTAGGGATAGCTCCCTTAATGTACCACTTTAAATCACTACCACACCTAAACTTTTTGGGAGAAAAGGGAGAGAGAAAAATGAAAGCAAGCTATCCTAAAGGAGGTGATACACAAAATAATTTGATGACTTCCAATCAATTGCATGTTACACAAAAAACCAAGAGGCTAACCAAACATACACTTCTCTAATCTGCATCTTCTCACATCAATATTACATTATTAGGTTATCAATGATTGTTTATGCTAGAAGGACTAGACAAGAGGCCTTGAATGACACTAGTGAATAGAATAACTCACTCAACCTTGACACTTCCTAAAACACTTCAAATGCCTCGTAATAAGAATATTTTTAACTGAAAATAGGATGAAATAATGAGACAACATGCTAATTAAATCTTATTTATCACTAAGAAAGATCAATAATCCAAGTAAAAAAACTATGAATATTTATTAAGAGGTAAAAATCAGTAGTATTATTGATCAAACGATATGTAAATGAGCAAAGATTCACCATACTCAAGTGGAGCATAAGTTATAGTGGCCAAAATGGCTAGTTCTTATAAAAATTGAGACAGAGAGGAGAAGAGAGAAGTCAAAGGGTCACAAGGACACTTGTAAATCTGATAAAAGGAGTTACTTGTGCATGAGAAGAGGATGTGGGATGAATCATGCAAGGTCAAAAGAGACAAGTGGGTATACAAGGCATGAAACTTATGAAAAGTGGATTGAAACTCCTTGTGTTGGTTTATAAAACTGATTTCATCATCCACACCTATTTGAACATCTCAAAAATAATTATGTAAAGGTATAATGATTGGAATAAATGTTAAGGTTTCTATACATACCTCTCCATGAATTTCTTCCAGTCCTGATCATTTGGAACCTTTCCAAAATGAGCTATCATCATCTGTAGTCTAAAAAACTCCTCTTTCCCACACCTTACACACTTGGATTCAAATTTGGATTTATTTTTCCATAAAAATCCATGGGGGATGGAATGTATGACACTTATAATGACCCTCCATGGACTTAGTGGCATTAGGCACACCTTAAAATCAGCTCACTTAATGTTTTCCACCTTTCTCACTAACTTGGTCATTATGCCAGTTTTAATTGGCTAAGATAAAGCCATTTATTTGAATACTTAGGAGTTGTTTTGAATAATTAAATAGATTTTATGGGTTATCCCAAGTCCTAATCCTTCTCCCAAATTTGGTTTCCTTCAGACTCCTCTTGGAACCTTAAAAACACGTAAAATAGATAAAACTACCCTGTTTTATACCCTATCCATACAAATAAGTATAGTCTAAAATAATGGGGAGTATCTTGAGAGAGTATCCTACAAGTTTAAATCACTTTCATGGTTAAAATGGTATATTATACTATATTTCCAACCTCATTTTCTCCATCAAGTTTTGACTGAGGGTTTACAAGGGTTTTAGGTAGTTTCTATCCTTAAGCCTTGTTCATAAATCACTGATGTTGGAATTACCAAAAAATTCCACAAACATGTTCTTCAAGACCCATACTAACCTCCCCAAACTCCTTTTTCTTCCATGAAAATACTCCTAAAAGATGTGAGCATTTGAATTTACCTATTTGAGCCCTTCTTTTCCTTTTTACAAACCTAATATTGATTTTGAGCCAAAAAATAACTTATTTGTGACTTATTTGAATTACAATAGCTTATAAATATCTTTAATAACCCCATATACATGCTAAAATTCATTATAATTTTCAATCCATACTATAAATGAAAGTGGTTGTCCATTTGGCTTTAGGCCTAAACTATGTTTGATAGGCCTGCTTGCATACTTGAGGGTTTAGAACATCCTATTGGGTATAATTTTTCTCATAATGGTTCCTAATATTTATTTTAATGTTTTCCTTATTTCTAAATCCTTAGAAAAAGTCTAAACATCTCCTTGGATCACCCTTTCACCTCTTTTATTAAGACTACAAGGTTTTGCTTATAAAGGAAGTAACCTATTTATTTATAATATATTAATGGTTTAATATCTTCCCCAAGTCATAAACTCACCCTAAATAAAAAAACATATCTCTATTAGGTCATTTGACCCCTCAAATGAACTAAAAACCCAAGGCAGACTTCTAAGCAAAGGACCGTGTGCAATATTTAGGGTGTAGGTTGTATATTAAAACATTAGAGCTCCTTATATACATGATTTTCATATAATAATATCCCATTATAACCTATATAATTATTATCTATGTATTTTAAATTCATTCATCCTTCTATACCCTCATGTCTCCCTCCATATACCTTAGGCTCTAAAGATTTTGTGTATTTTCTGAGTGTGTTTTCTCCCAAGTAGCATAAATTTAGGTGTAATTATGTGCTTTGTCCTAAAAAAATGTATAAAACCTCATTTCATTACCTTATGTTCATTTGGAATTGTTTTATGTCTATTTTATTCATCTTTTATAGGCTAGACTTCATCAAAACACACTCCCTTACTCTTTGCCTCTCACAGTCAACTATAGTTGACTATGAGAGGTCCTGTAGGTTCTCCTACCTATTTTAAGCATTAAAAATAATGTAAAAAACCTATTTTAATTTATATACACCATAATCCAGCTTAATGTGTTCCTTATATTCTTGGAGTGAGGTTTATCACCGAGGTTATCATGCCTATTTTTCCATGGTGACCCTAAAACCAGCCTATAGGTCATGTAGGTGTAGATTTTACCTGGGACAGACTTCACAAAATCATAATATCCTTTGATATATTTTTAATCATCTCCCACTATCCAAATTTTATATATATCCCATACTTGAGACCCTATCATGAAAGATGTAGAAAACAACAGCTTATTATAGGTGACACTATAAGTGTGTATGGGCTTGGAAGATCATCATGTTTATTTCTTAAGATAATTGAAATATTTGAGAAATTTTACAATCACATTTTCAAACCATGAACATACCCTAACACTCATATATGAAATAAATTAAAACATTCTAAACTTAAACCCTATGTTGGTTGTAAATGAATATGCTCAGGTTCTTTGTATGGACTATAGGTGTGTATGGGAGAGAAGAGATAATACATTGTCTTATTTAGATGATATCTTAGGCCATGAATGCTCTTATAAACCATATAATACCATCCAAGTGTGAATACATGTCCTAATACTTCCAACTTGGATGAAAAAGGTTCCTTTTAGACTCAAACCTGTAGATGATAATGTAGGGTTTTAGTGCATAATTGGGCAACTTTGAGGCCCCAAACAATCAATCTTCATCAACCTTCTACCCTCCAAACTCTGATAAGTCATTGTCCTATGTAGGTGATACAAGTTTAGTACACCTAGATTCTTTTAATCTCATGACAACCTTGTTGTTTGCTTTTGAAAAAAAGTGTTAGGACCTTTGTTTTCCTTTTTTAGGGGAAAACTCCTTGAATACTGTCATATTCCTACTAGAAAGTGATCTTCAACTTGCCTATCCATATAAAACTTCAAATATGAATATTAGGATCTCTTTAACACCTTATGACTCCAAACATGGTTCTAACTGGTCCAAATTCCTCCATTAAGAGCCTCAGTCCTCTACTAACACCTATAGGTGGCCATTTCCATTTCTATAACCAATGAGCAAATCTGAGTAGTATGCAAGTTACAGGGTTTATGATAAATTCAATCATTCACCAAGTATTCAAATATAATCCTAACATTATTGAAATATTTAAACATTTATCCAACTTTCCATCTCATCATGACGTCATCTTAAGAGTCTCTTATAGGTGTATTTTAATGGTTGCCTAATTGTATATGTTATACATGACTACTATCAGGGTATTTTATGATACTTGGGGTATCAAATATGACTTATCATACCACAATAACATGAAAATAACATTTTATAGTCTCCTTTACTCATTTATAAGCATGATTAGAGTTTAAAAACATCACTAAAACGGAGAACAAGTAGAGAGTTGATAGTGAGTGTAACAAGACTGGGTGTAGAAGACAAGGTCTGATGTTTCAAGGTCCAACATGAAAGGAATGTGGTAGTTTTAGATTGAGGTAAAAGTAGGTTTTGATGGGACCCCAAAACCTAGTACATCAAAAAGAAAGATAAGCCAGTAAGCACAACCAGGTTAAAAGAACCTAAAACCAGTAAAAAACAATAAAACCAAGTTTTACAGGGACCTGTTACCAATAGATGTGACCAGATAAAAATCCCATCAAAACACTGGAAGGAAAGTTAACAGACTGGAACAACAACTTGAAAAACCTCCCGAACCAGTAACCAGCAAACCAGTGAAACAACCAATTTACCAACCCCAAAAAAACTAGTCAGCAAAAGGGAACTTGCCTTTTCAATTGAGGTTTTTTTTTACATGACCGAAGATTCTTATTTAGAGGGGGGACCAAAGGCTTAGACTTATTCTTAACTACTATCCATCCATCCTCTAACTTTTCTGCCATGATAACCCATCCCTCAGAAGACAAAGATCCATGGAACCCAGGAGACACAGATGCCTCAACAAACTCCTTGTGAGAAATAGACAAAGTCTGGATCTTATGAGGATCCTCCAGAACAAGGGAAGTGACCAATGCCTCCTCAATCACTGGCTCAGAAATATCACTAACCACAGCCTCCGCAGGAGCTTCAAGGGAATGTTTCACCAAGGGAACCTCTGCAACCACCGACTTGGAGTGAACACTATCCTCTATCTCAGGAATAGCCAGAGTTTCTGAGGGCTATTTAACCATATAATGCTTAGAGGATGCCCCAGACCACCAAGAAGGTGGTCGTCTAGACTTGGTTTTCCCAATAGCACAACGAGCAGCAATATGACCCGTCAGGTGGCACTTTTTGCAATGAAAAGGGATACCCTCAAAATCCAACATTTGTGTCCAAGTACCCCTTGGGGAATCCAAGCAAATCGCCTTAGGAAGGCCCTTAGAAATATCCAGATCTACCAAAAAGCATGCATAGGTCAAATGGATAATATCCGAAGTGTCTGCATCCACAAATAAGAAATCCCCAATAGCATTTCCAATAGTTTTGAAAACCAAATTATGCCAAAGATGTATTGGAAGATTAGGGAGCTGAACCCATATAGGGAACTTATTAAAGGATTTCGAGAGAGGATCAAAATCCATATGCCATGGTTTGGCCATTAGTGGATATCTGCCCTGCCAAGAAAAATTATTGTGGCACAAAATAATCTTCCTATCATTGGAGCAGAAGAACTTTGCTATAAAAAAACCTTTAGCACACGAGAAGATTTGGACATTATTTTCTATAAGTGGCATCTAGTTCTTGGAGATCCAACCATGTAGATCTGTAAGAGAGGGCTAGAAGCCAAAAAAGCAAAAAATAGTAGCAAGAGAGGAAAGCTCTTCTGCCATGTGGAAGATGTCTTCAATTGATTCAGGATCTAGAGTTACCCTAATAGGTTTTAAGGCACTTATAGGAGAAACATTAGAAGGCCCAGATGATGCATGAGGAAGAGCATCATGTAATTCAACTTCAAAAGTAGCCACGTCTACAAAAGTCTTTCCCCCTAAAACCAAGACCATAACCAATAGCAGGGGATCCATTAACCAGACGCAAAGTAGGATTAGAAGGAATCATGTTGGGGGAGATCAGAACCCTACCCCCACACGCAGAGGAAGCCCCACCCGTTGCAATAACCACACCAGCCGTAAGAACCACATCCTCCAGCTTCGAGTTTGAATTTTGAAGTCACGCGTGCATTGGAGCCATATCAGGAGCCATTTTAGTGTAGTTATTGCATTATAACATGTAAAACATCACATCAACATCACATTCAAATGAGACCTCTTTTGAGAACCCAACATTCTACAAACATAGATCTTTGATTGAAACCTCACATGGTGACACCTTCCTGCAACATGAGATATTCTGATTATCAAAACATCATGAAATGTGAAAAAAAGCATAGGGAGAATTAAATAAGTAATAAAACATCAATAAATATTTTGTATATACTTTCCCAAAACAAAGCAAAAATTATATGGTGTATATATTGGCAAGCAAAAAAACATAGTCAACTTTATGAGGATGGTTCATAAATCATAGGCCACCATTATTTTAAATATTTTTATGTAAATTAATTTATCTTAGTTTAATATTACCTCCCAAATTAATTTTACTTGAAACCTCTTCAGCTATCCATACTAAGCACAAACCTATTGGTCACTTTTGTATGTCTAGAAAGGCAAAGAAGGTGCATAATAGTTTTGGATCATAAATGGAACCTCTATAGAATTTAAATAATTGAGATGATTTTGAGTAATTTTAATAATTTTTCCAAGACCTTATCCCATGTTTCACCTTCCCCCATGGGTCATACAAGTGCCAAACTCACCTTTTTCAATTGATTACTAGATCTTTAGTTAGATAACCTACAAGATTTTGATTGAACTAACATTCATGATATTTAATATGAATTATTGGATGTTTTAAAGGAAAATAATACACTTGGACACCTTCAGATTTATGCCACTTGCATTTATGACCCCTAAAATCCCTCTAAATGACCTAAAATAACAAATAGATTAATATGACTAAGACCAAGGCTAATATAACATTAAATAACATAAAATGAACTATAATAAACCCCATGACAAGATATTATTCCCCATAAAGCATCTAAGAGTCAATTTTTTACATATAGGGGCCCTAATTTGACCTGCATGATCAAATTTGGTCAATAAATTAGTGACTCATAGGGCTAGTATGCATGTTATACTAACTAGACCAATAACCTTATTAGTCCATTGGGATTATGGAGTCATCTTAAGTATGAGACACAAAAAGGGGAAACTGACAACAAGATTTTATCAAGACAAGACTAATGAATACCTCAACCACATAAAATAAAAGACACACACAAAGCAAAATCAAACACACATGTGCTTTATGAACACTTATGGAGCACACACACTAAACTAAAAAAAATTAAAACAAACACTAAAAAAAATAAGATGAAAAATCCCTCCTATATTAAAGGGGAAGTTTGAAACCCTTCTTGCTTCATGATATGAAGGAATGAATGAGACATATAGTCTTTTGATCCTTAACATTGATACCTCCAACTTTTTCATGATGTTTTCCAACTTCAATGGCATGATATTAATTGAAAAACAAGCATTTATAAATAGGTTGGCTATGTAAATTAACTCTTATTACATCTAAACAACCTCAACCTCCTCATATGTATCCTCAATTATAACCTCCTTCTTTATTTCCATAGTGATCTCAATAAGATTGGGTTTATTCTCAGCTGCAAGTTCTTTTAGCTCATAAAGGAGATTTGCATATTCTACACAATCTTTGTCATTGTCCTCCATGGAAGACTCTTTATTCACCTTGTCATTTGCTTTACCCTCAACTTGGAAAATCTCTTCAATCTTTGAAAACTCCCTCCTAGATTAAAGGGGAGGTTTGAAACCCTTCTTGATTCATGACATGAAGGAATGAATGAGACATATAGTCTTTTGATCCTTAACATTGATACCTCCAAATTTTTCATGATGTTTTCCAACTTCATTGGCATGATGTTAATTGAAAAACAAGCATTTATAAATAGGTTGGCTATGTAAATGAACTCTTATTTCATCCAAACATCCTCAACCTTCTCATATGGATCCTCAATTATAACCTCCTTCTTGATTTCCATAGTGATCTCAATAAGATAGGGTTTATTCTCAGCTGCAAGTTATTTTAACTCATAAAGGAGATTTACATATTCTAAAAATTATTTTTCATTGTCCTCCTTAGAAGACTCTTTATTCACCTTATCATTTAATTTACCCTCAACTTGGAAAAGCTCTTCAAGCTCTTGAAAAAACTTCATTTGTAGCTACCAATCATCTTTGTCTTATTTATCATCTAGAACCACCACCTCTTCAATATTCTCTTCTTGATTTGTAATGTAATACATTTGGTGTCCTTAAAACTCCAACATATAGAAGGGTGATTCAAAATCAGGTTGAGCTATGGGATCATCTTCAAAAACAACAACTTCTACCTTGGTCTCAAGAGATTCTTCTAGGACCGTCACCTCTTTGGGAATGACTTGAAATTATTCTCCATCCTTAATAGCACATTCTTATTCATGTTAGAGGTAATCATCTACAAATTTTTGATTAGATTTAGAGACTTATTCAAGGGTTTAAATATCTTTGATCTCCTTCTCCTTCTTGGTGATACCAAGACTAGGCATCTTGAAATCATGTGACTTAGTGCGATGAGGCTTCCAAGGAGGCATGTCTTCTTCAAGAAAGATTTCTAAAATTTTATCAACCAATTAAACCTCTTTAGGTTCCCATACCACATATTCATTGATATAAATCACACCTTGACTCAATCATACCACATTTTAACCACTTCATTTACATTTGATAATCACTTCATTTACGTTTGATTTATCTTGATCACTCTCTTGAGGGAGGTTAGATGGTGTGTGTTTAGGCATATGATCTTCTTTTGGGTCTAAACATTCCATCACACCTTGACTAATTAATTTCATCCTTGACTCTAACTCTTCAATTTACTTAGCTAGGTTTTCTTGGAAAAGTCTTTCTTTAAGTTCATAGGAATATTCATGAGGATGAGGAGTACAAGGGGGATGACATAGAAGACAAGAGGTCTCATCTTGAGGAAGGGTAGGAGGGTCTTGCCTAAGATCAAGATCTCTCTCAACTTCACACTTCTTATCAAGGATTTTATCTTCTTTCTTTCCCCATTAATCCACTATCTTATTCTATCTTAGGATTTTAGGATTATGAGTCTCTTTTTTAGGTAGTGATGCAACTTGAGGAGTGGATGAAGTATTAAAGAAACTTGAAATATCCTTAGGCTTGGATTCTTCACTTTGTCTCCAACTTAGAATCTCTTATCTAGGAGTCACTTCTTGAGGTAGGGATGTAATTGCAGGGGGAAATGAGGGATTATATTCCTCTTCTTTTGATGATGACATGGACTGTTACATATGCATATTATCCAACTCAATCTGCCTATCCATATTTGCTTCAAAAATAAGGTTTCTCTTTTCAATTCTCTCTTATATCTGATTGGAAGAAATATGGATTTGATAAGCTTGATTAGGCTCATGAATAGGAGTCATGTAGGATTGATAGTAATGTTTGGAAAGTGGATATGAAAGTTGATAGGTTTGGTGAGGCTGATTCTCATGAATTTTTATCCTATCTTCTAAAGATGAAACTAGGCCACTCACATCTAGCATCACACTTGTGAGCCTTTGCCAATTGGATTTCTCAATAGGTGCCCACTCTCTTTTGAATAGCTCTAATGCATCTCTCACCTAATGATTGAAATGACTAGAAACATCTTGACCATGTCCCCTTAGTGTATCAAGCTCTAACATATACTTATCATAACCCAAAATATTTTGCTTAAAGGTGGAAATGGATTGAGTTGATAAGTGGCTAGGTTGACTAGGTGAAGCAATATATTGAGGAGGCTGGCTATAAGATTGATACAAATCATAACAAGGTTGGTTATAGTGCTGATAAGGATCATGATGGGGTTGACAATATTCATATAAAGACTAGTAAGAATTAGACCAAGGCTGATACGAATCATATAAAGGCTGATTAGGAATTCCATAAGTTATAAGTACCTCACCAACTTGTGTAAAACAAAACTCAACACAAAAATTAGCCATGAAAGTTCATTGGGAAGCAAGAACACAAAAAAAAAATTACCAACAATCTTTAAAAGTAAAACTTGGGCTATTTGACTAGCTGATATAATTTCAAAAATTACTATTGATGCTTGGATAGATGCCTCCAAAGGCTGATTATGTTGAGGAAAAACACCAAAAATCCTTCAACTTATTGGACTAAGAGTCCCACTGGGCATGCCAAAAACTATTTTCACTTAGATTTTTACCCTTGAGGAGATGTCTAAGCTCTCCTAATCTAAGTGGCATAATTGAAACACCTATTGGCTTGTGGGTAGCCTAAGGATGAGGTGAATCTCAAGGTAGGGATAGCTCCCTTGATGTACCACTTTAGATAACTACTACACCTAAACTTTGGGGGGGAAAGGGAGAGATAAAAATGAAAGCAAGCTATCCTAAAAGAGGTGATACACTAAATAAGTTGATGACTTCCAACCAACTACATGTTACACATGAAACTAAGAGACTAACCAAACATAAAATTCTCCAATCTCCATCTTCTCACATCAATATTACATTATGAGGTTATAGATGAATGTTTATGCTAGGAGGACTAGACAAGAGGCCTTGAATGACACTAATGAATAGACTAACTCACTCAACCTTGACACTTCCTAAAACACTTCACATGCCCTTTAAGAAGAAGCTTTCCAACTACAAATAGGATGAAAGAATGAGACAAAATGCTAAGGAAACATCAGTTATCACTAAGCAAGATCAATCATCTAAGTAAGACACACTATGAATAGTCATGAAGAATTAAAAATTAGTAGTCATATTGATCAAATGGTATGCAAATGAGCAGGGCTTCATTTTGGCTAGATATTTTATAAATTGATTTAAATGTATCTAGAAACTCATGGGATTAAATCACCTTCATTCAATGGTGAAGCTCCCATATATTTATGCTTATCTACTCCTAATTACTTACAACTTAAGTTATTCACTAGATTAACAATTTATGTTCAAGTTGGTTTTGATTAGGGTATTACTTTAATCAATCTATTCATGAGCCATAACAAAGGGATTTTTTAGCAAGAAAGTAGTTGGTTTTGGGAATGTGAAAATAATTTAGGAGAGAAAGACTAAAATACTTGAGAAAAAATAAAATTGTGTTTCATAATAGATAGTTTTACCAAGTCTATTGTATCTGTGCAAGTAGATAAACATACAAAGTGTGATAACTTTTGTAATAAATGATTAAGAAAACTATGAATTCAACTTAGATTAAAATATAATGAAAAGTTTACCATTTTATCTTCATAGAATTCATGAAAATGATTTCCCTCAAATATAAAGTTCCTCAAGAAAATAGATTTCATTCTTATTCAATTTTAGCACATTTTATATAAAATAATTCATTTATACAAACACAAAGTTTTAGATTTCTTAAACTTTTTATACAATTTCTAAAATTTCTTCTTTAAAAAAAATTATCATCCTCTGGCATGCATGCCTGCATTCATATTTATACAATTACTCTTTTCAAAGACAAATAGGAGTCAATATATTTAATATCCATGTGCTTCATAAAAATTTGAAGGTGGTTAAGTGTCATCTTCCTTGATCTTCTCCTTCATGGCTTGTAATGGTTGATGACAAGTGGTAAAACTTGGACCTCCTATTTAGACCAAACACTAACTCTTTGCATGAAGTGATAAAATATCCCAAGTATTCTAATTTTACAAAATAACTCTAAGTAAATGACATTTTGGCCAAGTTATTTAAGTCTTTGAATTTTATAAAGTAATTTCAAATCTACAAGTAAATAATATAATGACATTAATTTTATAAAGTAATCACTAAAAATAAGATTACTTATAGTGTGTTTAAGAAGAAGAAGAAGAAGAAGAAGAAGAAGAAGAAGAAGAAGAAGAAGAAGAAGCAGGAGAAGGAGAAGAAGAAGCAGGAGAAGAAGCAGGAGAAGAAGAAGCAAGAGAAGAAGAAGGAGAAGGAGAAGGAGAAGAAGGAGCAGGAGAAGGAGAAGGAGAAGGAGAAGGAGGAGAAGGAGAAGGAGAAAGAGGAGAAGGAGGAGGAGAAGGAGAAGGAGAAGGATAAGGAGAAGGAGGAGGAGGGGGAGGAGGAGGAGAAGGAGAAGGAGAAGGAGAAGGAGAAGGAGAAGGAGAAGGAGAAGGAGAAGGAGAAGGAGAAGAAGGAGAAAGAGCAGGAGAAGGAGCAGGAGAAGGAGAAGGAGGAGAAGGAGAAGGAGAAGGAGGAGAAGGAGGAGGAGAAGGAGAAGGGGAAGGAGAAGGAGAAGGAGAAGGAGGAGGAGAAGGAGAAGGAGAAGGAGGAGGAGAAGGAGAAGGAGAAGGAGAAGGAGAAGGAGAAGGAGAAGAAGAAAGAATTTATTCAAGACTCGAGACAAAATTAATCTACTTCATGAACTTGATTCCTACACTTCTCTCTATACTTGATGTGTTGAGCTATCATCAATTAGATTGTTGAATCATCTGATTTATCGATTGACTATCTTTCTATTTCCAATCTCAACATCTCTCTTTCAATTCTTTTGCAAAGAGATTTAGTTTTCTCAAGCCTTGGCTGAAGTCTCTTCAATTATTCTTGACACTTGATCAATGCTTTGATAGACTTGGTTGTGAAAGGAGTCATGGATATGTCCATCTACTACTTGAATTTTTCATCTAACTATTCAGTTGTTCTTGGAACATTACTTGACCATATACCTATGAGCCCAAAGAGGGAGTCTTTTAGTTCAACCTTTGCACTACATGAATTTTATTTTAGTTTCTTCATCTCCTCTTCCATGTCTGACAGAATACTTAAGCGAAAATATAGGAGATATTCTTCTTCTTTTACCTTCTTTACAAAAGGGGCAATCTATTCCTCAATCAAAAAAATTCATCCAAATTAACTACTACCTGTAGACTTTTTTGTTGAAGTTTGGAAAAACTATTTTCATTTTCCAACTCATCCCTTATTACTTATGCTATCTTAATTAAAATATTATCCTGAGTATCTAGGATGTGTGGGAAGAATTTATGGGCCTTTTTCCTCATTTTATCAATCCACTTGTTAATAGATTTAGATTTATCTCCAGTCTCTTCTACCTTAAAAATCACTTGCTACTCAATTGGTTCTCTTAAAGTTATACTTGTTGTGGAAAATATTTGACCACTTTAGCTATTATTTCACATAATTATGTATTCTATTCTTTTAAATTAGTTTTAGAAGCCTTCTCTTCATCCAAATTATTTAAAAGAGAGTTAATTAGAGTCTGAGTATCTTCCTTAAAACTCTCAATAATTACCTCCCCAATAGGTATTTATAAAGGGTTAAATTACTTTTAATGACTTCTCATTTGCTCATCTCTTGAGGTGGGACTGCTATCTCAACAAACTTTTGTCTTGAAGATTCAATTAGTAACTTTGAAGTTACTTTGGCTAGTTTTGGATTTTTACCTTTCTTTTCAAGACTCTTTAGCAATTGCAAATCTATTTCCTAAAGATTTACTACATCTTTCACCTTAGGAGTAGTTTGTGTAGCTAGCCACAATGAGAAATATATAGAAACAAAAGTGCTTTAATAAATGACCACTTGTTGTTGGTCATTTCTAATAATTAGTTCTTGAGAAGGGGCTTCTTGAATTTTCAATTTTTTATAAATATCCATTTTATCTCCTTTGTCACTTGATTCTACTATCTTTTTTACTATTTTCTCAACCACTACTTCCTCTTCTCTGGATCTTCCACTAACCTCTTGAGTTGTTTCCATGAGCTTAGGTCCTTCTTCAGTAGTTTTTCTTCTTTCATTACTTTAGCTATTTCTTGAAACTTTTCTTATTGTTCTTCTTGAGATGATGTCTTTTCTTCACTAGTCACTTTTTGAGGTTATTTTTCAATGATAGGTTGATCTTCTAAAGGAGGTGGTGGTGAAGTAGGTAGAGAAGATGGAAGAGGAGGAGGGATTTCCTTTTTACGAGTGTATTTATTTAAAGATTTAGTGATATAAAACTTTGGAGGTGTCATTAGAGTTGAAGGGTCTAGAAAAAGAGAAATGGGAGGAACAAAAATGGGAATGGAAGGATTAATGGAAGTAGAAGAGACCAATAGTGGAGTGGAAACAATTAGTTAGGTTGGCTCCTTATCTTTCACTACTAAAAATGTATCATCAACATTTATCTTTATCCTTAACTTCTTTATGGGACCCTGGCTATTTTCTCCTTCTGTTATTTCATTTCTCTTCTATCTTACATGTGTTATCTCACTTATCAATTCCTTCATGAAATAACCCTTGTCATGAAGCCAAATGGAATTCATTTCCAAAACATTTGAATTTCTCTCATAAATTGTTTTGTCATGATCATCTCCAAAAAATGATTGCTAGAAGTGGGACACTATTCCCCCTACTGTATAAAAAGCATCACTTGTCACAACACCATCATCTTCCATATTTTTATGTATATAATCTAAATCAAATGCATGAATTTGATCTATAGTTAACCTAATATTATCCCTCCTTTTCACTTCAAAATCATCCCTGCAATCTATCCAAAAATATTCAAGTGTTGGGATATGCATGTACTCAAGATAAACCATACTCTAAGCAACACCCTTGCAATCAAAATTGGCTATGGCATCAAAGTTTACTTGAGTACAATGGTGATACATTTATTTCTATACATTTTTGGCTTTAAAAATGTTAGGGCAATGATAGTGACCAATTATAATGGGAAAATTGATGGTAGCTTTGTGAGCCTTTGATTGTAGATCATGTAATTCGATAAGTTATCTATAAATTTCCATGAGGATCCACTTGCCATTAGGATATCTAGGCAACTTATTAGGTGCACTTGAAAAACCTCCTAATTTGAGATAGGTGAAGTCAAGGAATTGAATGAAAATACAACCATATAATGAAACTACATCCCATGCTTCATCTGATACTCTTCTATGTTTTAGAGATGTATCTAATTTGTAAATAAGTTCATAAAAGAAACCATAATTTAATACAATGTAATGTTTATAGTATTTTTTCAAGGACCAGCTAAGGATAATATTCATATATAGGCATGGTTGATAGTGTGCCTTAGTCCTTAGCCTTGAGAAAATTCCACTTAAAGCAGATATGTATAGAAGATATGATGTCATCTTAAAATCAAAGGTTTTTAACACATTATTTAATTTTTGATCTATATTATCACTTATCATTCTTACCCATTCAATTTTGGAAGAAATTCTGGTCACATCAATGGTTTAGATAGAAGCATACATCCATGGAGAGAAAAACTTGGCATTCTTTTCACCATTAATCCTGCATAGAAATTGAATGATATCATCAACTTCTTGAATAAAATTTGATCTTTCAATGTGTTTAGGAAACCTCAAATCTTTTTTCACTCTTTTCAAGTAATATGTATTCATTATCTTTATAAATTTAGTTATCTTAGTTTCCCACTGATTGATGGCTTTCCCCATTGTCATGTTAATTACTTTAGGTGATGTTGGAATCTTAACATAGTAGTTGAGATACTAAACATCTAATCCTACAATTACATTCTCAATAGCATGTCTCATAGTCCTAGTTAGGGAGTCATAATATTTGGCACATGTCAGCATAAACATAGGGAGTGGAGCTGAGCTTAGGAAGGCTACAGGTTGAAGGATTCCATTGCTTGTCATAACATGCATGAGTGGGGTCCTAGATATGAATTTAAATCTCTCCAATAATTCTATTAAAGACAAATTCTCCATATCTATGTTACTTATCTCAATTAACTTGGAGACTATGCTTGATTTAATTAGGTAATCCTTATACCCATACTTCATTTTTGGCTCTTATGGCTTGAATTTATTAACATTTCCTTTTCCCTTCTTACTTGGATTTGGGATCTCCTCTAAGACTAACTCTTGTACCTCTTCAATCAATGTTTTCTACTCTTATACTTTAGCTACCTCTTCTTCTTATCTTCCCAAACTTTTTGATCTAGAAATTGGCTCTGACTTACTCTAAATAAATAGATATGTATTCTTTGGTGTTGATTAACTACTTCCACTAGATTTGAAATTTTGATAAAAGAGTTAACTCATTATTCTTGAAGTACCTCTAAACACGTTTCAAGTTTTGAGTAATGGGAAGTCTTGAATAACTAAGTATCATCCTTTTAAGTAATAGGGCTTCAAAAACCTGAGTAGGTCACTAGTATTGTATAGGCAAGTTCAGGCTTTAGATTGCCAAAGACTTCAATTTTTATTTACTAAGTTACTTGAATTTGGAAACCTAGGTAAGTAAGCATAGGGAAAGGTTCTAGCTAGAACTTCAATAGTGTTATATGGGTTTCTCAAGATTTAAAACTTTGAGTTTTTTATGGCTAACAACTTTGGGTTTTCTTAGGGTAGTTACTCGAGATTAAAAACCTAAAGTAATCAGAGTTTGAAAGTTTGGATGACTAGATCCTTTTGGAGTCATGTTTCTTATGGTCTATTACTTCACTTCAATAACCCGATGGAGTAATGAAGGTTATAGAACCTGAATTGGCAAGGGATATTTGACTATTAGGTGTCTCATGAAGGGCTTAGTCTCTTAGAGGTTTTTTTATCAAACTCTACAGCATGATAAATGATTGAAAAGTATTAACATATGATTTATGATACCTAATCATGCTAAGAAAATAAAGTGGAAATTATGATAAAATAAAATTAATAGAGAAACAATCATGGTGGTGTAAATAACTTTTTCAAAGAAAAATATTAAGAAAGAGGCAAACAACAGACCTAAAAAGCACAAGGAGACAATTTACTTACCTCAAGTAGAAATGGGTCGAAAGGAATTTGCTCAAAAATGTTCTAGAAGCTCAAACAACATAGCTCAGGGTTTGTAGGTGCAATTACTTGTTTGGATGACTTGGTTGATAGGTAGGAATGAGGTGGAATTTATCTCTCTCTCTCTCTCTCTATATATATATATATATATATATATATATATATATATATATGATATTGCATTAATGAAAAGTGTGTCAAAGCCACATCAAATCTTGAATCTTTTCACTAGGTTTCTTGGATTACTTTACTTACTTTGGCCCTTTTGAGTAGAACACCCTCACAAACCCGAATAGGTCTAGGTTGGTGAGTAATTTGGGTTTATGAACCCAGATTGATCTTGCTTATGATTTATATAAGTAAAGTTGTGTTAAAAACTTGGATATGTATAGGCAATGGTTATCAAGTTTGTGGAATTTCTTAACTTAATTTTGGTAATGTAGTAAAGCAACTAGATAATCCTAGTTTGGTCTAAGAATAGTGGTTTGATTTTAGAGACCTACATTAATTTTACTTGAGATTACATGTAAGTAAAGCAATGTCAAGAACCTAATTTGTACTGGGAAGTGTTTAGCGGGTTTGTGGGGTTACTCTACTTAATTTTAGAGCGTAATAAAGTAGTTTGATAACCTTGGTTTGGATTGTGATGAGTAACTCAAGTTTTTGGAACAACTTTACTTCTTTTTAAATAAGTAAAGTAGTATGTAGAACCTGATTTACTTTATGGGTAAGCCAAAGCACTTTGACTTCTTTTAATCTACTAAAGAATATGAGTAGATGGGTTTTAGTAATGACTTTAGGGAAAAATATTTTCAATCTTATAGAATAATTAAGAATAATTGAGGAAATAAGTAATCAGGTAAAATAACTAATAGAGCCTAAGTTCTTTATTTAGGGGACTAACTTAACAAATAAAACTAACTCACACAAGATGAAGATATAAAAAATTTAAAGGGGTATCTCAAAATTTGAGGTGTAAAATTTTGGGTACACTAGATGGCTTTGACTGGGGACTAATTTTTTTCTATCTTAAAGGGAGGAACAAGGGTGAGATCCCAGTATCTTTTATTTCACATCTTGTCCATTGGGTTTGGGGTCTTTGCAAAAACTTAGTCATATAACAACTAAACAAACAAACAACATAAAAGTATAAACAAAGGTAAAAGGAAGGTTGAAAGCTTTAGTTATATAAATACAAGTGTTACCCTATTACTCAATTCTTGTAGAGCTTCAAATGTTACCCATTGAAAGGCAACAACAATGTCATTCCTTCTTGATAGGCTAGGATGAATATATCTTTTCTAGTAATGCTTTATATAGTAAATAACCCTTTCCACAAGGAATCAAATTTTCCATGTTTCCCTTTTTACTCATTATATTTATTCTACAAGTGGTCTAAATCACCAACCTTAAACTATCTATCTTGTGCCTTCTAATCAAAAAATTTCTTTACTTTCATTCGGTGATTAGCTAACTGGTCAACAACTTGAACATTAACCTTTTTTAATTCAATGAGAAACATGATTCTCTTATCTAGTGAGTCTTGATATGTAACATCTACAATGGTTTTTGACAATTGTAAAGCAGGAAACTCAATGGTTATTGGTATCTTATAATTTATTCCATATAGAAACTAAAAAGGAGACATACCTATTACTTTCTCTATGGTGATTCTATTAGTCCATGATACATTAAACAACTTCTTGTGCTAAGTTATTTTATTTTTGTCCAACAACTTCTGGATAATAGTCATCAAATTTCTATTATTTGAATCACCTTGGCCATTACCCTAAGGATAATGATTTGAAGCATGAACCAAATCTATTCCATATGAATAGAAAAACTCAATCAACTAAAAAAAATAAAAATTGGTTACATTATTTATCATAATTTTGTGTGGTACCCTAAACCTATCAATAATATTCTCTTTGATGAAGTCACATACTACTTTAGATGTGGCATGTTTGACTAGGATAACTTCAACCCACTTGCTGAAATAAGTAGTAGCAGTCAAGATATAGCAATGTATAGCACTTGAGAAAGGATTCAACATAACAATGAAATCCATGCCCCATTGACAGAATGGTTCATTAATAATTACTAGTTTTAAAGGCAAGGCTATTAACTTAATTCTTCCTGCAAAGTGTTGACAAGCTTGACATTTAGAAACCTAGTCTGAAACATCTTGAAAAAGAGTAGGCCAGAAGTATCTTGCTCCTAAAATCTTGTGTGTTTTGAATCTTGCAGAGAAGTGACCTCCACATGCCTTATCATGAAATTGCTCTAAAAATATTATTTGTTATTTTTTTCCACACAGTGAAGGAAAATACCATAAATTCCTTGTTTATACAACCATGATCATAAATGACATAATCCTTTGACTTTAGTCTAATGGTATATTTTTATTTCTATGTCAAATCAAATGGGAAATCTTTGTATGTCAATAAGTAAACAATCTTGATGTACCACTCATCAATTGGGTCAATAAAGAGTAACATGGGAAACTTTTCCTTTGTTTCATATTGGTTTGAAGGTGTTGCTATATCTACAACATCAGGGTTTCTTTCCATCATCAACTGGCATAGGCTTCTACCTCTTACTAGTTTTGTGGGTTTTATATCAAGATCAAACTCTTACACCTTAGCTACCCAAGTGCTTCTAAATAATCCTAGCTCTTTTTGAATTAAAATTGACTTAACTATAATTTCTAGGACATATACTATAGTATGAGATGGCAAGATGTAATACCTAAAAATATTACATGTTTTGACCACTGCAAAGGCATGTTTCTCTATCTATGAGTATTTCAATTATAGACTTTTCAATGGTTGACTCATGAAAACTATAGGGGATTCAACTCCTTCATCATTTTTTGCATGAGTATAGCTGACATGGTAAGCTCTAAAGAGTAAAAGTAAAGGATAAATTCTTTACCAAAATCTAAGGAAACTAGCACTAGGGCTTTAGGTATCACTACCTTTATTATTTCAAATGCCAATTTTCCCTTAGAATTCCATTTAAAGTCTTGTTTATTTTTCATCTTGTCTAAATGGTGAGTTAACTTAGAAAAATAAAGAATAAATCCCCTAAGGAAATTTACCTTACCAAAGAATGAATGCACACCTTTGTTGGATGTAGGCATAAGCAAACTCTGAATTGATTTAACCTACTCTAGGTCAATTTTTGTTCCTTCATTTGAGACTATATGACTGAGGAGTTTACCTTCAGTTACAAAAAATATGGATTTATTTATATTTAAGGAAATCTCATGTCTCCTGCATTGGATTAGGACTTCTTCAAGATCAGCTAGATGATCACCTCTTTGTTTTGGAAATACTGTTAAGTCATCTAGGTATACCATAATACTTTTATTCTTCAAGTGAGCAAACTCTAGGTCCATATCTCACTAAAAGGTTGCTCCAGCATTAATTATCCCAAAGGGCATATTCTGATAAACAAACATCCCCCATGGTGTTGTAAAATAAATTTTATGTTGATCTTCCTTAGCTAATTTTATTTGATTATATATAGAAAATCCATCTAGCATGGATAACATTTCTGGTTATGTGACTAATTTTAAGATAAGATCCATGATAGGCAATGGATAATTTTCCTTTAAAGACGCTTGATTTAGGTTATGAAAATCAACACATAAGTGTATCTTCCCATTTTTCTTTTTTACTAGAATGATATTTGCTAACCATTTTGAATGGTGGATGGATAGATGATATTTGCATCAAGGAGATTTTTAATTTTAAAATAAATAGTACTCGATATAGTTGGATTATAGTGACATAACTTTTTCTTGAAAGGCTTCACCTCTGACTAAAGTGGAATATAGTGTTGCACCTCATTTGGCTAGAAGGATTTGAGGTCTTTGTATGAATAGGCAAACATATCAATGTACTTTGTGAGAAGTTTAATGAAAGCTTCCTTTTATTCTTGTGAGTATCACTTGACAATGTTGACCATCTTGGGCTCTTCATTACTACCTAGATTAAACTATTCTACTTTCAGAGAGGAAATATCACCATACTCTTTCTCTTTATTCAAGAATTGATCATGCTATCAAATATTTCTTCTAAGGAAACTAACCCTTTAGGAATTTTATTTCCTTTCAACTAAATTATGTCTTGACTATGAGTAATTTTAGGTTTAGTGATACTTGTTACTTCACATAGATATGAGCTACTTGTTTCAAAGTATAGTCCTTCAAAATTATCTTGCTACTCTAGAAATGTAGCTATTTATTTGTCATCATTAAAAACTTGCCATTACTCAATGTTGTATGGGACTTTTGGATGGTAAACCATTTATACTTTGTTTTTACCTTCTTTAAAGATTCTTGGTTGTTACTTTGACCTAAGCAAATATTCAATAATAACAAGTGAGTCAGATCTAGAGTTTTGATCTTTGGGAACTAAGTTGATTGAAAAAATAGAGAAATCAAGTGTGCACTCATAACTCTATCATAGTAGTGTTTCAACTTATCTTTCTTCACATGATACTATCATCTAATCTATCTCACTATTAACTTAACATCTCCTTGCACTTTAAGGAGCCTTACTCATTTCTATTTTGATTGCTCAAGTCTTATTAAGAGTGCTTTATATTCATCTATTTTATTGGTGTTTTAAAACATAAGATTATATGAACAAGGAAAAACTTATTCAGTAGGGGAGATCAACACTACTCCTACACCTGAACCAAGAAAACTACAACTACCATCAAATTCCATTGTCCATATCTTGTCTTCTTCTTTTTTTTCCTCTTGGGTTTCTTTGCTTATTTCAAGGAAATAAACTCCATGGTCTGATTCTTCAAAGATAATTTGTGACCTTAGGTATTTAGATTTAGAGATCATGTACTTTAATTTCTTCTCAAGTTCCAACTTATGATTCACCCTTTGATTGGGATTGATGCACATGACCAGTCCATCTTCACTTCTCCTCCCATTTCTTTACAATTTTTTTTGCTTAGTATCATGTCATAATAAATTAGGGGTGTAAACTACTAGGATTTTCATTTTAAGCCTTTTGTTTGGGACAACTACTAATATGACTTAAGCATCTTTAATCTATCTAATCATGGAAACTTATCTCTCTATTGAGTAGAATTTTCCTATAGAATTGGTTAGATTAAGGCCAAGGGTGTCAGCTACCTTATTTGGCATAAAATTATTAAAGGCTCCCAAATCTAGAATACAATTACTCAGCTTATACCCATTGATTAAGAGGACACATAAAATGGCTCTATCCTTTCAGATGTGGGAGTGGATGTAGATGAAGTAGTTATAAAGTTATTATGAGAAGAGGTCAACCTAAGAATAGGTAAAATACCTTTTGAATCATTTGGTGAATTAATTTACCCCGTACTTTGAACATACTTTACTAGCCTATTCAACTAATCTCGGTAAGACCTTAAATATTCAACTTCTGACATCTAAATTTTAGTTTTCTTTATATGGTCAATTATGTCAAAATAAGGAATGGGCATAGGAAAGATAGAATTAAATTTATTTGTATGATAAATTATCTTATAAGTTTTAGAAGTAGAGGGAGAATATTTTTCTTTAGGAGCAAGAGAATAAGGTAGAGGACTACCTCTTTTAATAATACTTACATCAACACTGGATTGCTCTTTCCATTTCTCTTATTATTTGTATGGCTTCTCACTAGATTATTGAGTCTGAGATCTTGTAGATACTACATAAGATTGAATATTATCTTCATGAATAATTTCTTCATAGTCACTCTCTTATTCATATTCTAGGTAACAATTAGAGTCTCCAGTAGGAGCTACAAAATCATCTTCGTCATTAAGACTTTGATGAGTATCTTCAATCAATTGATCTTCTTCACTCATCTCAACATGATTTATTAGAACATCTTCAATTTATAATCTTCGATAAGTACCATTAATATGATTTCTATTTGGATTTTTAAAATTCCATGTAGGAACATTCTTGGTTGGAACAACATGACTACCTTGAGCAATTTCTCTTTTAATTTAAAGCAAGTCATTAGCCAATTTTTACAATAAGGTATCTGTAATATGGGATGTGGTTAGAGTAGAATATTCTCCCTTAGATATAGTTTTCTTAATTTTACCATCCATTATCAAATCATCTTCAACCTCTATATAAAAATTTTGGGCTACAGCTAAATTAGTTGGTCGTACTCTTCATAGCTAGTAACTAAACTCTAAAAGCTAGGCATTAGTAAAGAAACATTTTTAATTGTTTATGGTAGGTAATACAGCTTGAGGAATCTTATAAAGCAATCTATTTAATTTGGTGATAAAATCATGCATGTGTTCATATGATTCCTTCTTAAGTTTATTCAATTGTGTGAGCAATATATGAGCATCTTCTATAGATTTGAACCTTTTCTTAAATTATTCATACATAGTATCCCAATTGGTCATAGTACCTAGAGATAGATGGTAAAACTATCCTATAAATAAGTAATGTAGGGTCTCTACAAATAATATAATAGAGACATCTTCATTTTCAACTCTAATTACTCCACATGCTAAGAAGAAGGTATCCAAGTGCTCATCTGGGTTTTGCTTACCATCACCATTAAATTGGAAAGATTATTTATTGATCCTTTGGGTAAGTCATGAAAAGGAGGATTTAAATTCAAAGGGAGAATAGATAGTCCCCATGGGATAATATATGGTAATGTCACTCTTCTGGGAGTAAGAAATAGTGAATTAACTAGTTGGATTATCCTAGAGGAATTATGTTGAAGCTGATGTACAGGAGGTATCACTTGCCTAACAGATGAAAGGTTAACTCTTTTGGTCCTATCTTGAATAGTAAAATTAAAGTCAAAACATTCTTGTAGCTCAAATAACTCATCGTCTTGCCCTTTTGCTCTCCTTGCTCTAGTGAAAGGTCAATTTGCTAGTTTAAAAAGTAAGAGCTCCTTTAGTTATTATGCTTAAAGTTAATTTGACAGTTAAGGACTTAATCAGAAATATAGTTAACATGCAATGATATTGGTAGGTGAAATGGAAGTAAATTTAATGTGGAACTAAAAATCCTTTAACATGCAGCTAGCTAATCAAAAGGGATGCATCAGCTTAAGGTAAGAGAAGTTAATCTCAACTAAGTGCTAAAAATAAATTTAGTGTGTGTCATGCAATGATTTCAATCATCATTTATAATTGTGGGAATTGGGAAAACTTAGTGCAATTTTATACTTGTCTTAATTATTTTATAAGATCAAAATCCTATTTTGAGAGTTACACTTACGGTTCATTCCCCAGTAGAGTCATAAAAAACTATTGGCTAGATATTTTGTAAATTGCTTTAAATGTATCTAGGCAATCATGGGATTAAATACCCTTCATTTAATGGTGAAGATCCTATATATTTATGCTTATCTACTCTTAATTACTTACAACTTAAGTTATTCACTGGATTAACAATTTATGTGTAAGTTGGTTTTGATTGGGGTATTACATTAATCACTATGTTCATGAGCCATAATAAAGGGATTTTTTAGCAAGTAAGTAGCTTGTTTTGGGAGTGTGAAAAGAAGTTAGGAGATAAAGAGTATGATACTTGAGAAACAAGAAAACTACATTTTATAATAGATAGTTTTACAGAGTCTATTGTATCTGTGCAAGTAGATAAATATATAGAGAGTGATAACTTTTACAATAAATGATTAAGAAAACTATGAATTCAACTTAGATAAAAAGATAATTCAAAGTTTACCATTTTATCTTCATAGAATGCATGATAATGATTCCCCTCAGACACAAAGTTCCTCAAGAAAACATATTTCCTTCTTATTCACTTTCAACACAATTTATACAAAATAATTTGATTATCCAAACACAAAGTTTTAGATTTCTTAAACTTCTTATACAATTACTTCTTTGAAAAAAAATATCATCTTCTAGCATGCAAGATTGCATTCGTATTTATAAAATTCATTTTGTCAAATAAAAATAGGAGTTAATCTCTTTAATTTCCATGTGCTTCACAAAAAACTAAAGGTGTTTAAGTGGTGTCTTCCTTGATCTTCTCCTTCATGGCTTGCAATGGTTGATGACAAGTGGTGAAACTCAGACCTCATGTTTAGACCAAACACTAAATCTTTGCATGTAGCACTAAAATAACCCAATTATTCTGCTTTTACAAAATAACTCTAAGTAAATGGTGTTTTGGCCAAGTTACTTAAGTCTTTGAATTTTACAAAGCAATTTCACCTCTACATGTAAATCATATAATGACATTAATTTAATAAAGTAATCACTGAAAAAAAGATTACTTATAGTGTGTTTATGAAGAGAAAAGAGAAAATAGAAGAAGAAGAAAGAATTTATTCAAGACTTGGGGAAAAATTAATCTACTTCATGAACTTGACTCCAACACTTCTTTCTATACTTGATGTATTGAGATATCATCAATTGGATTGTTGAATCATCTGATTTAGTAATTAACTACCTTTCTATTTATAATCTGATCATCTCTCTTTCAATTCTTCTACAATGAGCTTTAGTTTTCTCAAGCCTTGGTTCAAGTCTCTTCAATTCTTCCTGACACTTGATCAACACTTTAATATACTTTGTTATCAAAGGATTCATGGATTTTTCCATCTACTACTTGAATTTCTCATCTAACTATTCAATTGTTCTTGGAACATTACTTAACCATATACTTGTGAGACCAAATAGGGAGTCTTCTAGATCAATCTTTGCACCATGTGCATCTTCTTCTAGTTTCTTAATCTCCTCTTCCATGTCTAGTAGAATACTTAATTGAAAAGATAAGAGATATTCTTCTTGTTTTACCTTCTTTGTAGAAGGGGAAATCTATTCCTCAATCAAAAAAAAAATCATCCAAATTAATTACTACCTATAGACTTTCTTGATGAAGTTTGGAAAAACCATTTTCATTTTCCAACTCAACCCTTGTTTCCCTTACTTTTTATATATTATTTAAAATATCAGCCTAAGCATCTAGCATATGTGGGAATAATTTTTGGGCATGTTGCTTCATTTTATAAATCCATTTGTCAATAGTTTTAGCTTTATCTCTAGTCTCTTCTTCCTCAAAAATCACTTTTTGCTCACTTGGTTCTCTTGAATTAATAACTTGTTGTGGAAAATATTTGGCCACTTTAGCTATTATTTCACATGATTGTGTATTATGTTCTTTTAATTTAGCATTAGCAACCTTATCCTCATCCAATTTATTGAAAAGAGAGTTAATTAGAGTCTAAGTATCTTCCTTTAAAATATTAGTAGTTACCTCCCCAAGGGGTATTTTTGAAAGGGTTAAGTCACTTTTAGTGACTTTTCATTTATTCATCCCTTGAGGTGGGACTACTATCTCAACAAACTTTTGTCCTGAAGATTCAATCAGTAACTTTGAAGTTACTTTGGCTAGTTTTAGATTTTTACCTTTCTTTTCAAGACTACTTAGCAATTGAAAATCTATCTCATCAATATTTATTACTTCTTTCAGCTCAATATTAGTTTTTTTAGTCATCCAAGATGAGAAATATATAGAAATAGAATTGTTTGAATGAATGACAACTTGCTACTGGTCATTTCTGATCATTAGTTGTTGAGAAGGGGATTATTGAGTTTTCACTTATTTATGAATCTCCATTTCATCTCTTTTTTCACCTAATTTTACTATCTTTTTTACTATTTTCTCAACCACTAATTCCTCTTCTCTAGATCTTTCGTTAACCTCTTGAGTTGATACTATGAGCTCAGGTCCTTCTTCAGTAGTTTTTCTTCTTTCTTTCATTGCTTCAACTATTTTTTGTAACTTTTATTTTTTTATTCTTGAGATGACATCTTTTTTTAGTTAGTCACTTTTTTAGGTTATTTTTCAATGATAGGTTGATATTCTAAAGGAGGTGGTGGTGAAGCAGGTAGAGAAGATGGAAGAGAAGGAGGACTTGCCTTTTTCCAAGTGGATTTCTTGAAATATTTAGTGATATAAAACTTTGGAGGTAGAATTAGAGTTGAAGGGTCTGGGAAAGGAGTAGTGGGAGGAATGAAAGTGGAAATGGAAGGATTAATGGGGGTAGAAGAGACCAATGGTGGAGTGGAAACAATTGGTTGGGTTGGCTCCTTATCTTTCACTAATAAAAAGGTATCATCAACATATTTCTTCAGCCTCAACTTGTTTATGGGACCCTGGCTATTTTCTCCTTATGTTATTTCCTTTCTCTTCTATCTTACACATGTGTTCTCACTTATTAATTCCTTCATGCAATAACCCTTGTCAAGAATCCAACTGGAAGTCATTACCAAAACATTTGAAGCTCTCTCAGAAATTATTTTGTCATGATTATCTCCAAAAATGATTGTTGGAAGCGGGACACTATCCCCTTACTATATGAAAATAATCACTTGTCATAGCACCATCATCTTCCATATTTTTGGGAATATAAGATAAATCAAATGCATGAATCTATTCTATAATTAACCTAATGTTATCCCTCTTTCTCACTTCAAAATCATCTCTACAATCCATCCAAAAATCTTCAAGTGTTGTGATATGCATGTAATCAAGAGAAGCCAGACTCTGAGCAACACCCCTATAATAAAAATTAGCTCTGGCGTCAAAGTGTACTTGATTATAATGGTGATACATTTCTTTCTATGCATTTCTAGATTTATAAATGCTAGGGCAATGATAGTGACCAATCACAATGGGAAAATTGATGGTAGCTTTGTGAGCCTTTGATTGTAGATCATGTAATTTAATAATCTGTCTACAAAATTCTATGAGGATCTAATTGTCATTAGGATATATGGGCAGCTTGATAGGTGTACCTAAAAAACCTCCTACTCTGAGATAGGTGAAGTCAAGGAATTGAATGAAAATACAACCATATAATGAAACTTCATCCCATGCTTCATCTGATACTCTTCTATGTTTTATAGATGTATCCAATTTGAAAATAGGTTCATAAAAGAAACCATCATTTACTACAATGTAATGTTTTTAGTATTCTTTAAGGACCCATTGAGGCTAATATTCATATATAGGCATGGTTAACAATGTGCCCTTAGTCCTCAACCTTGAGAAAATTCCACTTGAAGCAGCTATGTATACAAGATATGATGTCATCTTAAAATCAAAGGTTTGTAACACATTAATTTACTATTGATCTAGATTATCACTTATCATTCTTTCCCATTCAATTTTGGAAGAGTTTCTAGTCACATCAATGGTTTTGATAAAAACACACATTCATGGAGAGAAAAACATGGCATCCTTTTCACCATTAATCCTACATAGTAACTAAATGATATCATCAACTTATTGAACAAAATTTGATCTATCAATGTGTTTAGGAAACCTCAAATCTTGTTTCACTCTTTTCAATTAGTATGTATTCATTATCTTTATACATTTAGTTGTCTTAGTTTCTCATTGATTGATGGATTTGCCCATTGTCATGTCAATTACTTTAGGAAATGTTGGAATATTAAGATATTAGGTGATATACTAAGCATCCAATCTTATAATTATGTTCCCAATAGCATCTCTCATAGTCCTAGTTAGGGAGTCATAATATTTAGCACATGACAGCATAAACTCAAGGAGTTGAGCTGAGCTTGGGAAGGTTATAGCTTGAAAGATTCCACTACTTGTCATATCATGCATGAGTGGGGTCTTATCTATGGCTTCAGATCTCTCCAATAATTATATTATAAACACATGCCCCATATTTATGTCACTTATCTTAGTTAACTTGGAGACTATGCTTGATTCAATTGGGTAACCCTTATACTCATACTTCATTTTTGGCTCTTGTGGCTTGAATTTCTTAACTTTTCCTTTTACCTTCCTACTTGGTTTTTGGATCTCCTCTAAGTCTAACATTAGGACCTCTTTAAACAATGTTGTTTGCTCTTGTACTTTAGCTACCTCTTCTTCTATTCTTCCCAAACTTTTTGATCTAGATATTGGCCCTAACTTAATCTAAAGAACTTGATATGTATTATTTGGTGTTGATTAACTACTTCCACTGGATTTGAAATTTTGAGAAAAGATTTCATTCATTGCTCTTGAAGTACCTCTAAACAAGTTTCAAGTAATGAGTAATGGGAAATCTTGAATAACTAAGTATCATATTTTTAAGTAATAAGGCTTTAGAAACTTGAGTAGGTCACTAGGACTATACAAGCAAGTTTAGGCTTTATATTTCCAAAGATTTTAGGTTTTAGTTACTAAGTTACTTGAATATGGAAACCCAGGTAAGTAAACATAGGGAAAGGTTCTGACTGGGTCTTCAATAGTGTTCTTCGGGTTTCTCAAGATTCAAGACTTTAGGTTTTTTATGGTTGATATCTTTGGGTTTTCTTAGGGTAGTTACTCGAGATTAAAAACCCAAAGTAATCAAGGTTTGAAAGTCCAGATGACTAGGTCCTTTGGGAGTTAGGTTTCTTATGGTCTCTTACTTAGCTTCAAGAACCCAATGGAGTAATGAAGGTTATGGAACCCAAATGGGCAATAGATCTTTGACTACTAGGTTTCTCATGAAGGGTTTGGTCCCTTAAAGGTTTTATATCAAACTCTATATCATGATAAATGATTTAAAATTATTAACACATGATTTACAACACCTAATCACACTAAGAAAATAAAGTGAAAATTATGACAAAATAAACTTAACAGATAAATAGTCATGGTGGCACAAAAAAAAAATTACAAATAAAAATACTAAGAGGCAAAAAATAAACCTAAAAACCACAAGGTGATGATTTACTTACCTCAAGTGTAAATGGGTTGAAAGGAATTTGCTCGAAAATGTTTTAGAAGCTCAAATGGCACAACTCAGGGTTTTTAGGCATGATTACTTAGTTGGGTGACTTGGTTGTGTGTGTGTGTGTGTGAATGAATTAATGACAATCATGTTGAAGCCACATCAGTTCTTGACTCTTTTCATCAAGTTTCTTGGATTACTGTACTTACTTTGGCCCTTTTGAGTATAACACCCTCCCAAACCTAAATAGGTCTAGCTTGGCAAGTAATATAGGTTGTGAACCTAGATTGATCTTGCTTATGATTTATATAAGTAAATTTGTGTAAAAAACCCAGATATGTATAGGTAATGTTTATCAGGTTTATGGAGCTACTTAATTTAATTTTATAAATGTAGTAAAGTAATTAGATAATCTCAGTTTGGTCTAATAATAGTGGTTCAATTTTGAAGACCTGAATTACTTTTAATTAAGATTGCATGCAATTAAATCAATTTATAGAAACCAATTTGCATTGGGAATTATTTTTTGATTTTTTGGGGTTACTCTGCTTGGTTTTAGATAGTGCAATAAAGTAGTTCGATAACCCAAATTTAGACTGTGATGAGTAACTCAGGTTTTTAAAACAACTTTACTTCTTTTTAAATAAGTAAATTAGTATGTAGAACCTGATTTACTTTATGGCTAATCCAAATCACTTTGACTTATTTTAATCTACTTAAGGAGATGAGTAGATGGATTTTAGTAAAGACTTTAGGGGAAAATGTTTTCAACCTTATAGAATAATTAGGAGTAATTAAGGAAATAAGCAATCAGGTAAAATAACTAATAGAACATAAGTTCCTTATTCAGGGGAATAACTCAAAAAATACAACTAGCTCACACAAGATGAAGATGCAAAAATTTTAAAGGGGTATCCCAAAATTTGAGGTGTAAAATTTTGGGGACACCACTTTGCCATACTCAGGTGGAGCATAAGTTACAATGGATAAAATGGCTAGTTCTTATAGAAATTGATAGAGAGAAGAGGATAGAGAAGTCTAAGGGTCACAAGGACACTTTTCAAGATGATAAAAGGAGTTAATTTTATATGAACAATGCAAGGTCAAAAGAGACAAGTGTCCATACAAGGCATGAAACTTATGAAAATTAGAGTGAAATGCCTTGTGTTAGCTCATAAAACTACCTTCATCATCCACACATATTTTAAAATCCAAAAATTGATTAAAGATAGATATTATTATTGAAATGAAATGTAGACATGCCTCTCCATGCATTGGTTTTAGTCTTGGTCATCTAAAACCTTCCCAAAATGAGCTATCATCATCTACAGTCTAAAAAACTCCTCTTTCCCACACCTTGCACACTTGGATTCAAATTTGGATTCATTTTTACATTAAAATACATGGAGGGGGAGTGGTTAACACTTTTAACGACCCTCTATGGCCTTAGGGGCACCAATCACACCTTAAAATCAGCTCACTTGAAGTTTTCCACCCTTCTCACTAGCTTGGTCATTATGCTAGTTTTGACTAGCTAAGATGATGTTGTTTTTTTGAAAACTTAGGAATTATTATAAATAATTAAATTTTCATCAGGGTTTATCCAAACTCCTAACCCTTCTCCCAATTTTTTTTTCATATTTAGACTCCTCTTGGAACCTATAAAACACACAAAATAGTCAAAAGTACCATGTTTTGTACCATGTCTATACAATTACGTACAATCAAAATATATGGGGAGTATATTGAGAGAGTATATTTCAAGGTTAAATATATTTCATGGTCAAATTGTTCCATTATAATAACTTTCCAACCTCATTTTTTCCATCAAGTCTTGACTAAGGGTTTTAGGTGGTTTATATCCTTAAGCTTTGTTCATAAAGCCCTGACATTGGAAATGCCAAAAAAATAAAAAAAACATGTTCTTCAAGACCCCTACTAACCTCCCCAAACTCCTTTGTCTTCCATGTAAATCCTCCTAAAATATGTGAGCATTTGAAGTTACTTATTTGAGCCCTTCCTTTTCTTTACACAAACCTAATGTTGATTTTGAGCCAAAAGATGACTTCTTTGTGACTTTCCTGCATTCCAATATCTCCTATATATCTATCATAAGCCCATATACATACTCCAATTCATTATAATGTTCAATCCATACTATATTTAAAGTGGTTTTCCATTTAGATTTAGGCCTAAACTATGTTTGACAAACCTGCTTGCATACTTGAGGGTTTAGAACATCCTATTTAGTATCATTCTTCTAAAAAGGGTTCCTCATGTTGGTTTTAATGTGTTATATATTTTAAAATCCTCTTAAAATTTATAAATATATCCTTGGATCACCCTTTCACCTATTTTGTTAAGACCATAAGGTTTTGCTTATAAGGGAAGTGTCCTCTATCTGAGACAAAATATAGGGTACTTCTATTTTCTTAGACCATATGAATGGTGTAATAGATTCCCCAAGTCATGAATTCACCCTACACAAAAAAATATCTCTCTATTATGTCATTTGACCTCTCAAATGCACTAGAAACCCAAGATAGACTTCTAGGTAAAGGAATATGTGCAATGTTCAGGGTGTAGGTTATATGTTGCAACATTAGATATCCTTCTCTACATGATTTTCATATAATTGGATCCCATTATAATCTCTATAAATCATTATATATGTATATCAAATCCATTCATCCTTTTATATCCTCATGTATCCCTCCATACACCTTGGGGTCTAAAGACTGTGTGTATTTTTTGAGTGTGTTTGCTCCTAGACAGCATACATGTAGGTGGAATTATGTGGTTTGACCTCAAAAACAATGTCTAAAACCTCCTCTCCTTCCATTAGGGTCATTTTTCATTGTTTTAGGTCCATTTTATTCATCTTTTATAGGCTAGACTTCATCAAAACACACTCCCTTTCTCTATGCCTCTCATAGTCAACTATAGTTGACTATGAAAGGTCCTATAGGTTCTCCTACTTGTTTTAAGACTTGAAAATAATTAAATCAACCCTCTTTAAAGCTATCTACACCATAATACAAATGAATTTATTCCTTATATTCCTAGAGTGAGGTTTATCATCGAGGTTATTAGGCCTATTTCTCCATGGTGACCCTACAACCAGCTTGTAGGTGCATATTTGTGATAAAAAAATGCTTGTAGGTGTATATTTTACTTTGGATAGACTTCACAACACCTTGAGATCCTCTAAGGTATTTGAAATCATCTCCCACTTGTTAGGCATAGAGCTTGATTGTCTTCCAAGATCAGAGGTTAAAATTATGATGCTATTTTAGCTGGGTTTGGATCCCATTATTTAAATCCCTAATGACATGGGGGGTTACAAGGGGGGAACCCCCTTTTGGTGTTTAGAGGGTCCAGGGGATACATGCCCTAGAGAGTTTTTTTATTAAAATTGCCTTGCTAAATTGTAATTACATAGTCAATCTAAGTCATTAATTAAAGGTTTCCAAATCTGATGGTAGAGGTTATGTTTAGGAATTTTTACCCTAAAATGTATTGATATATAGTTGAGATGTATGAGTGTAAAAAAAATATGTTGAAATATTGTACACAGAGAGGAGGCAAAAAATGTAGAGAGGTGTAAAAAGGTTTGTTATAGGATTTTTTTTCTCCCTTGTATTATTGGAAATAATATACCAGATAATTTTGGTGGATGTAGCCCATCTTGTGTAAACCACATTAAATCTAGCATCTCCTATTATGTTTATGTTTATGTTTATGTTCATGTTTATTTTATGAATGTTTGATTAATTCATTTCATAGTTTGTCTTATATGTGATTTTGGGATATATCTAGGTTTTAATTTATCCTAATGCCACTGGCCAAAATTGATACCTATCCCATACTCAAGACCTTGCCATGAATGATGTAGAAAACAACAGTCTATTATAGGCAAAATTGTGTGTATGGGCTTGGAAGATCATCATTTTTTTTCTTAAGATACTTGAAATATTTGAGAAATTTTCCAATCACCTTTTCAAACCATGAAAATACCCTAACACTCATAAATGCAAGAAAGGAAACCCTTCTAAACTTGAACCCTATGCTGGTTGTAAATGAATATGCTCAAGCTATTTGTACAGACTGTAGGTGTGTATGGGAGACAAGAGATAGTAAATTATCTTCTTTATATGATCTCTTAGGCCATGAATGCTCTTGTCAACCATATAATACCATCTAAATTTTAAGACATGGCCTAATACTATCAACTTGGATGAAAAAGTTTCTTTTTAGACTCAGACCTATAGATGATAATGCAGGGTTTTAGTACATAATTGGGTAACTTTGAGCCCCAAAATAATCAAGATTCATCAACCTTATTCCCTCAAAACTCTACCAATTCATTGTCCTATGTATGGAATACAAGGTGAGTACACCTATATGATTCCAATCTCATAATAACCTTGTTGTTTTCTTTTGACAAAAAGTGCTAGTACCTATGTTTTCTTGTTTTAGGGAAGAACTCCCTAAACATTATCATCTTCCTACTAAAAGGTGATCTTCAACTTGCCTAGACATATAACACTTAAAATATGAATTTTATGATCTCTTTAACACCTTAGGACTCCAAACATGGTTATAACTTGTCCAACTTCCTCCATTAAGAGCTTTAATCCTCTACTAACACCTGTACATGGCCATTTCTATGTCTATAGCCAATGATAAAATTTGAGTAGTATGCAAGCTATAAATTTTATGATCAATTAAATCCTTCAATAATTATTCAAATGGACTCATAACATTATTTAAATATTTAAACATTTATCCAACTTTCCATCTCAACATGACATCATCCTAAGAGTCTCTTGTAGGTGTTCTTTAATGGTTGCCTAATTATATATGTTGTATATCACTACTATTAGGGTATTTTGTGCTACTTAAGGTATCAAATATGACTTATCATACCAAAAGAACATGAAAATCACATTTTATAGTATCTTTTGATCCTTTATAAGCATGATCATTGTTCAAAAACATGGTTGTAATTAAGAACAGGCAAAGAGTTGATAGTGAGTGTGACAAGACTAGGTGTAGAAGAAAAGGTCTAATGTTTCAAGGTAAAACATGAAATTAAGGTGGTATATATTGAATTATAAAATTTAAAACATCGCATCACATTCATATGAGACCTCTTTTGAGAACCAAACATTCTGTAAATAAGGATCTTTGATTTAAACCTCACACGGTGACACCTTCCTGCAATATGAGATAGCTTTCTCATCAAAACACCATGAAATGTGAAACAAAGAATATGGAGAATTATATAATTAATATAACATCATATGTAATCAACCTCAGTGATTTGTTTGTATGTACTTTCCCAAAACAAAGCAAAACCTATAGGGTGCATAGATTGGCAAGTAGAAAAACATAGTCAACTTCATGAGGATGGTTCATAAAGAAAAGGATACCATTATTCTAAATATTTATATTTAAATTAAGGTATATAATTTTAATATCACCTCCCAAAATCATTTTACCTAAAAACTTTTTAGTTGTCCTTACTAAGCACAAATATGTTGGTCACTTCTATATGTCTAGAAAGGCAAATAAGGAACATAATGGTTTTAGATAAAAATGTCACCTCCAAAGAATTTCAAGAGTTTATATGAGTGTGAGGAATATTAAGAGGTGTTTTATTACCTTATCCCATGTGACACCTTCTGCCATGGGCCATACAAGTGCAAAACTCACCTTTTTCATTTGATTACTTGATCTTCAGTTAGATAACCTGCAAGATTTTAATTGAACTGGCATTCTTGATAGGAAATCTGACCTATTATACATTTGAAATTAAATATGACCCTTGGAAACCTTAATAATTGTGCCACTTATATTTATAACCCCTAAAAGCCCATTAAATGACCCTAAAATGGATTTATATGACTAAGACCAAGGCTAATATAGCATTAAATAACATCAAATGAACTATCATACACCCATGACAAGATATTATACCCTATAAAACATCTAAAAGTTAATTTTTTACCTATAGGGTCCCTAATTTGACTTGTAGGGTCAAATTTGGTCAATAGTAGGTTGTGTTGGGTTTGGGTAGGTGTAACATATGTATAGTTTATAGGGGGTTGAGAGGCTGACACATGTTAGTATGTGGGTATTGGTGGTTTTTATGATGCCACATATGAATATGTGGAGATAGGTGATTGGGTGGAAGGTATAGATACATACCCTTTTGGGTTAGGGACATAGCTCATGTTTGGTGTAGTGGGCACCTGTTGAGAGATTAACGTAGGTTAGGTAGGATGTATGGCTAGGTTGGTAGATAAAGGGTAGGTGGTAACTTTGGTACTGATGGGTAGAAGGGTGGAAGGTATGGGAACCACCAAGCTCTAAAATGGAGTGGAGGTAAGTAGGTTATAAATGAGAGGAATAGTGGTGACACTAGTAGAGGGTAATCCTATGGTAAGGGAAGTGTTGGAACCCAAAAGTTAGGTTGCTCCTATACTAGGAGGGTTGTTAGTTGGAGAAGAAGGTTCTTGGGCATTTCTCAATTGAGTGGGTTGGTTTTTTATGGTGGTATCAAAAGGGTTATTGGTAGAATATGATGCTTAGGTGACTAGAGGTTGGGTGGAGATGGTGGCTATAGACGTGTCACCCATAAGGTGGTATGGCATGCCATAGGGTGGGTCAATAGGTGGAGCTGAAGTAGGGGTATCATGTGATATGGTGTTAAATTAATGTTGGAGGGATATGGGGTTGTTATCTACAAAGGTGGATTAATCTGCATCACCTTAGATAACTATCTAAGGGATGGTAGGACTCCTAGAAGAACAAGGATAACTCTTTACATTTGAGATGTACTCCATAGATGAGGGAGAAGAGGAAGAATAATGATTAGGAGGTGGGTCTTGGTTTACTTATTTTCTTAGTTTTTCCCTAGTTAAAACCATGAAAATAATAAAAAGAAGAAGATACAAGAAGTTTCACAACTCAAACAAAGAGAAGACAAAAAAAAGTCAATGAAACAACACACACACTAAAGCATGTTAAATCCCAAGGTTATTTTTAGTCTCTCTTGTGGCTTATGCCTTAAGCTTTAAGAATTGTGTGACTCAACTTGGATTATAGAGAGGGTACTAGAAAATAAGTATATGGTTGGTTTTAGGTCTTTTTTAGGCTCTCAAAGGGATCTATATTGGAAATCAATACGTGGCTTGATGTTGGGGCCTATTCCCTCACTTCACACATCACAGTGATAAGGGTGTTAGGTTCTTAGCCAAGATATACCAATTGTTAGAGATTATACTCAACCAAACATTTGACTTGGTTCTCCTCTTGGTGATGAAATCTAAGTAGGATGGCTGAGAAAGGTGACTGCTAGGTAACAAAATCCCAGTTAGGCCTTATGTCAATATTTGATGTTTGATTAGATGTAAGTGGTTTGGTTTTGTGTGTGTGATAAGAGTGAAACTATGATTAATTAACTTGATTATTTAAGCTATGTGATCTAAAATAAACAAAAAAACAATGTATTAGTCAATTTTAAGCCCAAAAAGAAATTTTGATTTCATTGTATGAGCAGAAAATAAGAAGCACCTAGATGTAACTATGAACCTAGGAAAAGACTCAAGCATCCCACTAGGCATGTGTTGAAACCAACATACCCCCATTTTTCTACTTTTTCTAAAAGGGGACCCTTGTGAATGTTTCAAAACATCTGTGTTCTAGATTGAATGTGAAAGGGTTATTCTTTCTTGACATTTAAAGGAAATTTAATTAAAAGGCATGAGCCTTGGTGTATCTAGTTATGATTATTTTTCATGGACTAATGTTGTTAATGATTATATTTGAGGTGATTAGTTGCAGGTTCTATGGAGAAAGCTAGGGTTCTTAGGCAATAAACTCTAGGGGTTTGAATTCAAACATCCATAGGAAAATTTTAGCAAGAAATTATATCTCCTTTTGGTTATAGAAAACCTAAGTCTAAATTTATATTAAGCTTCGATTATGTTTCTTAACATGACCAAACATTAATATAAAATTAAGACTTGGACCTCTTATTTTCCCCTTTAAAACTTGAGATCCCTTTTGGATTAACTAGGTTTTTATTAAGTTTTAAATATCTTGGTGTTTGTAAGCATGAGAAAACTTTTAAAGGTCAAAACCTTAGTCTAAACCTTTATACATATCGAGCCTTAACTTAAAGCTTGTGCACTTCTACAGATCTGATGCCTCACATTCAATCATATATTTTGATTCAATGGCATGAACAAAAGTCAACACTGAAAGGGAGACCAATCACTATCAAGCACTCAGATTATGATCTGGTGGTCCTCACTACCTTGAGGGCCTTAATCTGATAACACACATAGACCTTGAAGCCCCAAAAATTCTTGAGAACCTAACGTGTATCACTTAGTCATTGGATCAAAGCAATTTCATTGTCTTAAATTTAACAAGCTCACTCTTATTATTTAATGTCCATGAAGATGTTGACATTACTAAGCCCACCAAATTTAACCTAGATAATTTTTCAAAGCACAAGCAAAGGGGGCATTTATAAAGACCCTTTCAAAGGAATTCCTAGAATTTTTACATAGAATGACTTAGCATAAAAGGACTTAATCTAAGTTAATTTATGTTTATTAACATAAAAGGACTTTAGGAACATCATTTTATGTCTAGGTTTATATAGTTATGGAAGTAATTAAAAGGTGTGCATCTTCTGGGATCCAACAATGATTTCTCACCCACTAGATTTGATCCAATGGTGCATCAATCCCAAAGGATTTTAAAAAGGCTTCATGAGCTCGACATGTGGCATACCCATAGCTAGGGTAAATGATAGAGGTACATAAAATCCCATGAAGAGGACACATGGTAGCTTACCAATCAAAGGATGAAAATCTGATGGGACCCACTTAATAAAATCACTTAATTAAATGACTTTGACCTTGTAAAAATAAATGGTGATCACTCACCCATTAGATTTGATCCAATAGTGGGTCGAGCCTAAAGACTTTTCAAAGGCCTCATGAGCTCAACACATGGCTAATGCATGGTTGAGATACCAACTGGAAAGAATAAGCAACATGGGTAAGATTTCTCAGGGTTTCAAGTTGCATAGCCATGAACTTAAATATCAAGGGATCAATAAGAACACAAGAACTTGGATTTAGATTATCGAAAAAAAATAAAGAAAGCTTTTGAAAGCCAAAGGCTAGTCTCCAACTAGCATTTATGAAAATTGTTGTAAAAGGTAAGAGCCACACCATATAGGCTCCATGCAAGCATAGAGAATAAAAATCAAAGATCTCTTAAGATTAAAAGAGTAGAGGTCATGAGAATAAGGTCCCATCAAATCTAAGGCATGTATACAATTAAGAAATTGGATATTTCCACTATTAAAGCTCAAAAACCCTAAGCCCTCTATAAAGAAGACCTGAGTTAGCTCAATTGGCCACAAAGAAATTAGAATATTGTAACTAAACCTTGAATCAAGTGCCCTATCAAACCTTTGGTGACCTTAAAAATATAATTTAGTGTTATTAATGGTGGTGGGTAGACAACAGATGAATATGAAAGTAGAACTTTATCTAACTTTAGATAGTGAGGGAAGGATCTTCAAAGACATAGAGTTGGACTTGATAACCCTAAAAATGTGTGGAATCAGGAACTAGTCAAATTTATTCTTCTTTATGGAGGAATTACAACCAATTTCATAGGAGGAAAAGAGGAATTCCTCTATACATTAGAGATACAATGACCTAGTCTCAATTCAACTGGTAGGCCTCCACTATGTTGTAGCCAAACTAGAGGTAATGCATTGTATCTTGTAGGATCTAATGGTGATCACTCACCCACTATATTTGATCCAATGGTGCATCAATCTTTAAGACTTTTCAAAAGGCTTCACAATCTCAACACGTGGCCTACCCATAGCCAAGGTAACTAACAGAGGTATATAAAGCAGCACAAGGAGGATGCGTGGTAGCTTGTCAGTCAAAAGATGAAAATCTAATGGGACCCACTTAATAAAGGAACTTAATTAAATGACTTTGACCTTGTAAAAATAAATGGTGATCACTCACCCATTGGATTTGATCCAACAATGGGTTGAGCCCAAGGACTTTTTAAAGGCCTCGTGAGCTCGACACATGGCTAATGCATGGCTAGGATAGCAACTGGCAAGAATAAGCAACATGGGTAAGATTTGTTGGGGTTCCAAGTGGCATAGACATGAACTTAAAGATTAAGGGACCAATAAGAACATAGGAACTTAGATTTGGATTATCAGAACAAAATAAAGAAATCTTTTGAAATCAAATGGCTAGTCTCTAACTAGCATTTATGAATTTTTTTATAAAATGCATAGAGCCATGCCACATAAGCTTCACGTAAGCATGGAGAATAAAAATCAAATATATCTTAAGATCAAAAGAGTATAGGTCATGAGAATAAGGTCCCATTAAATCTAAGGCATGTATAAGGTTAAGAAATTGGATATTTCCACTATTAAAGCTCAAAAACCATATGCCCTCTATAGAGAAGACCTGAGTCAGCTCAATTAGTCACAAAGAAATTAGAACATTGTAACTAAACCTTAAAGTAAGTTCCCTATCAAACCTTTGGTGACCTTAAAAATATAATTCAGTGTCATCAAGGGTGGAAGAAATTAGAACTTTATCTAACTTCAGATAGTGAGGGAAGGATCTTCAAAGACATAGAACTAGACTTGACAACCCTAAACATCCATGGAATTAGGAAATATTATAAGTTATTCTTCCTTATGGAGTAATTACAACAAATTTCCTAGGAGTAAAATAGGAATGCCTTTGTGTATCATAGATACAATGACCTAGTCTCAATTCAACTAGTAAGGCTCCTCCATGCTACAGCCAAACTAGAGGTAATGCATTGTATCGACCTCCTTGCTCCCATTTTCATTGATTAAAAAATAAATAAAGAATGGATCATTTAAGAGGGAAGAACTAATAAGGTTTAATTCATCTCTTTTATGGCCTTTTAAACTTATTATAAGCTCTCCTTACCTCATATTGATCTCCCATCCTTGAGAGAGTGGACAAGCACCCAAGACCTAGATTCAGTCCTCACACCTTGGTTAATCCAAGGCTCCCATGTTTTTAGGTCCCCTAATGGTGGGATTCCTATTTTAAAATTTAGGGAGGTGTTAGGATAGCTATGAACTTATTTAATTGAGCCTTTTGTGTCCCTTCCACCTCTTATGTAAGCAAGGTTTGGGTATCTTACATCCACTGTATGTTGGATTAGAACTTAACCCCTCCCATTGGAGACCTAATAATATTTTTATTGGAAAAACAATTCACAACCATAAAGAGAGAAAAATCCAAATAATTTCATATGATGTATTATCTCTTGGATTCACTTTTGGCCTTTGTATATTTCCTTGGTGTCCAAAATTGGTTCCCTGATGGTAGAACCACTATTTCTCATCACTACTCTAAATTTCATATATTAAAATATAGGAACCACATGTAATTTATCTATGATGGTGTTTTCCCAGATATTTATGGGGTAATCACCAGTGTCCCTATACCAAGACTCTACCCTCTAATCAAAACACAAGTATAAGCCATGGGGGATGTATGGTTCTATTCAGATTGCACTGTAATAAGAATTAAAGGAATCATGATTCAACCCTACTGATTACCCATTCATGTCCCTAATAATATTTCAAAGAAAGATATTACCTATCAAATAATCCAAGGTGTGGATGATATATGAAAGAAAAATAAGAAGGCTTAGGTCCACCCTTTTCCATTGGACATTGGCAGGATTGTGATCAAAGATTGGAAGTAACTAGAAATTATGGCGATCCACATAAATTATTTTGATTTCTAGATAGATGACCTTAAGATGTGGGACCATAGTAATAGAGTGACCAACCAAATATAAGATAAAAAGGTCTAAAATATTGAATATAAACATCAACCAGGCATGGGAGACGGTATCTATACAAGGGCAAGGAACTTTGAAGAGGTCTTGTCCAAGATCAAAGGTTACAATATCTAGTTGGAGCATAGGTTGGTCAAAGACAATAGACCCTTAGGAGAGATGGAAATTAAATCCCTTGCATTATCACTTGTTTTTAGGACCATCCAGGAATTCTCATCAAGAACTACCTATTAGAGGACAATCTTCTGAGCCTCAACAAGTAGAATTGACAAAGCAATCCTAGGTTGGGCAACCTGAGGATATAAAAGGAAAGGGTAAAGTTGTGGTTGAAAAGATAAATATGGAACATATATTTGGTGAGGGTCCTCAACCTCACATATCCCCACAAAGGTCTCCTTCCCTAGTGGAAATCATTAGCATGATTGCCTTAGAGGTAGGAGAAATAGTGGAGAGTGCCCTTGTTGACATTGCAACATCTTATGGTTCTAATAGGGAGGAAGATCCCTCTAATACAAAAATTAAGGATTTGACCCCAATAGATGGAGGAAAGAGATAATTAGAATTTTCCTTGGTGCCCTTGGTACCTAAAAAGAAGCTTAGGTTAACCTTCACTCACCCTACCAGTGAAGTTAACCTATTCAATGATTAGAACCCTGTTTATGGACCAACCATTCCTAACTAGTTTATTTATGGGAAATTACAAAAAATCCCATCTCTCTCTCCATCATGGGACTTAACATGAGTTATCATAGATGTGCAAGATAATGTCAAGCCATGGATCTAGGACATTGTAAACAAACATGCAGAGAGAAGGATCTAAATCCTTCATAACAAAGAGAACCAGGGGATTGACACCCCAGGGGCCTCTAGGAGTTAAAATTTAGAAGTTCTCGAGTAGCCATAATTCAAAGAGTCTAACACAAAGGTCCAATTCAATCTAGACACATTAGGTTTTGAGAGAATAGTGACAAAGAAGGCCACCATTGGCACTGAGAAGTTCATCTTTCCAAAGGTGGAACCTTTTGTGGGCTTAACTCTTATTCAAGGGTAGGTAGTAAGAGAACATCCCATCCATTAGGAGGATATGGTTAGTTTAGTGGTGGTACAATCAATAATGACCGTGGCTAGAATTCAGGGAATAAAGCAAAGGATCCTCAACTTGGAAAAGGAAAAGTAGGATTTGGAGGCTCAATTCCTACTCTCAATTCTTGAGGACATATTACAAGTGTTATATAAATATTTGTTGGATAAATTTGAGAATTTAAAGAACATAAAGCTTAGATTAAGTTATTTAAATCATCAAGCTAAGATGGCACAATACTTAATCACCCAATGGCAAGATTCTCAAGCTTAGATGACACAACTCTTCAAGATGCATAAGACAAAGCAGGCCCTGAACTTCAAGATCATCAAGCTTAGACATTTAGATATCCTCATGGAAATTTTGATGGATAAGAAAGAAGATTTGATTTCCTAGTGTAGCAATGTTGACAAATTCATCAAGGAAGACAAGGACCTAGTAATCATAATGGAAAAAATTTTGGGGAGCTTGTTGGACAACCCTTCTCAAACCATTGCTATGGACCTGATTAGTGATGGAGAATTCAAGCAGAGAGTTGGTGTCCACATCTAGGGCATTAAAGACAATCAAGGCCATTCAACCAAGGTTAATCAGAAGATCCTTGACACCATCCTTACTTTAGGGAAGTAAATCATGGAAGCATAATGTATCAAGGAACTCATGGCTAAGGCTGACCAAGATTTCAACATGTTGGTAGATCAAGAGGAAGATTATCTAATGAAGCCTACAGTGGATTTTGAGCTAATCAAAGAGTAATACACCAAGGTGAAGGACTTTATCAAATAAGGCTAATCAAGGGTCCCACTACCAGTGTAATTTATAAAAGAATATCCTTTTATAAAAAATATATGCTAGCCTATTAGCATATATGGTTTCCTTTTGTCAATTTTGATGTAGTAGGTCATATACATTGTAATATTTGTATTAAGGATAGTTGTCCTTATCCTGTAATTGGATATTTTGAGAAAGTTAACTGGTGAACTGCCTATGTTTCCTATAAATAGGTAGGGGTTTATCATTTTTAGAGAGAGATCTTTGAGTAATTGTATACCAAGAGCATTTAATATAACTAAGGAATTCTAAAAAGATTATCTTTATAGTTTATTAAATGTCAATTTTGTCTCTCAATTGCATGTTGTTGTCTTAATTTTGAATGATTGTCCATACTTTGAGTCACATTCTCTATCATAGGGCTATTAATTTTTGCTAATGCTAGATTAACTATAGAGATCTCAAATATACTTCATTTTATTTTGCTCTACATTTGGATGTGCTTAGGCTATTCAGACCATAGTAGTAAATGTTTAAAGTAAACTTGGTTCTTACTTATGATTTATATATTTCCTCTAAATTTTGCCTACTTTGTGATTTAATCTAAGTTCATGATATTTTATAACATAAATTGGTTCATGCGTGCTCAAAATAATTAAAATTTTATCATAATATTTGAGATGAGAATTTGTAATTTTGCTTCCTTTCTACCTTGCCTTTCCCTTTTCTTATTGTTATCAAGACTCACTTTAGTTTAAAGAGCATTTCTAATATTCATTTAGATTAGTTTGGAAATCATCAAATTCACAAAGATCCAAAGATTTAGACCCTGGTGGCTCCCAACCACTAAACTAAACAAATATTGTGGATAGTTCCCATACTCTACTTCTATTCCACCATAGACATCACTGAATTGTCATATACTACAACTCATGCCTTGGATTTTTGAATCCTTAAATTATAAGTGTTCATCAACACTAAAGATCATCTATGGTACATTTAGAAGCATCAACATCATGCCAAAATGTTTTAAATAAATTGTGCTTATATTTTTTAAAATAAAAATAAAAAAAACTCAAGAAGTGTATGGTTAGTAGAACCTGATATATTGTGTGCACATTGATCCAGATAGTTGTAGATACTCCTCTTTAGCTTAGGAAGAATGACCTATAGATTAAAAAAGCACTAAGAAATGGTTGATTAGTTATATAATAGGGTGAATTGCCTAGAAATCTAGATCCAAGAAGCATGAGCTCCCTTAGAGGCTATTAATCCACACTTTTAAACAATCAAGTTCTAAAAATGAAAGATAAAGTACTTGCATAAATAAAAAAAGGTACTAAAATCAAATACAAGAAGTGATTGATAAATGAATAGGTGAATTTAATTGATTATGGAAACAAATAGATTGATATTAATGCCAAATGAATTAGGTGTGGTCTAAAAAATAGGGTGAGGTTCTATGATCAAGTAGAGAGGTAGAAAGTTAGATTTGGTTAAATTCTGATGAGTGAAAACAACTTATTTGTTTGTCACATAGTGACCATCAGTGGTTAGGGTGACCATCAGTGGTTAGGGTGACCATCAGTGGTTAGGGTGATAGTTATTAGTTAGGGTGACCATCAATGGTTGGGTAAATATTAGTGGTTATGGAAAGACCATTGGTGGTTAGGGTGATCATCGATGGTTACTGTGGGTTCTGGTCTAGTTCAAGAAATTTGTTTGATAAGGTTTCAAAATGGGAATCTTGAAAGTGGGTTTAGGCTAGGTTGGTTACAGAATAGAAATAAAGTAACTAATTACTAAAAATAGATACTTAGTTTATTGTTTGTTAATCTAAGGAAGGGTTGAGGTGGTTGGTGAATATTAGATAAATTTTGATAGAGTAATGATACTTGGCTATTGGTTGATGGATGACAATGCTTCAAATCTCTATCACACTTGATGGTTCACTAGTTTGCTCTAATTATAGATATGAATGATGATTGATGGATGATTGTTTTATTGATTCTAGATCCATTTCACCTCCTCCTCTCTTTTTATAGGAAGGAAAGAGAGGTGAAACAATAGGTTATTAATAGGTTCAACAAGTAGTTTAAATTTAGCTTTTACATGCATTAAATCACACATGAATTAGACAAGCTAAATATAAAAAATCAAGTTGGAGTTGACTATTTAGGTAGTGGGAATCTGACCATCAGTGGTCAAGCCTAATCATTAATTGTTAAGGTGATCATCAGTGATTGAGGGTCAAAGGTTAAGTTTGGTCAAGGGTGGGTTAGTTAGTCAGTTCAGCTAGTCAGCTAACTTGACCCAGGGTTTGCGATTGAAAGGTTGTGAAAGAGTCCCTAGGGGTTCTTGAGGTGGTTTAGGGGTTAGTTCAACATATATAACCATTGTTTGTAGTTTTATAGTGTCTATAGATAGAATTGGTAAATGGATGGTCCTCCTTATGGAATTTGATCTCTACATCATCACTCAAAAAACTATCAAAAGGTAAATCATAACTGATCAACTTGTTACAGCTCCCATACCAGCCACTTATTCTCTTCAAGATAATATTATAGATGATAATATCCTTTACATCAAAGATCTTAATCAAGATATTTCTATCAAAGATTATTTTCATAGATTTACCACCAATTTTGAAGCCAATACTCTTGGTGATCTACTACTCCCTTTGGTACTACTAAACCAAAAGTAGTTCTTGAGGATCTTCTTAAAATTAATGTCAACTTACATGAGGATACTTGGACCCTTCACTTTTATGATGATAAATGACTTCAAGGAACTGGGGTAGGTTACATTCTCACAAGTCCTCTTGGAAAGATCATTCTTTTAGCTTTTTTCTTCACCTTTGATGTCACCAATAATATGGCCAAATATGAAGCTTGCATTTTAGGCATGTGAGCTGCTCTTTATTTAGACATTCAGTACCTTCATGCTTTAGGTGATTCTTATTATATTTTTCACCAAGTCAGTGGTGATTATCAATATAAAAGTGATAACCTTGTCACATATCATCAAATTGTAACCACTCTTGCTAAGGATTTCATCTCTTTCACTATTGATCCTATTCCTAAAGATCAAAATTCCATTGTTGATTCACTCACCTCTTCAATATCTCTATTTATTCCACATCAAGTCCTTTTTTATCCTAATTTTATTATACAAATAAGAAAATATCCATCTTCTACTCAACCACTAGATTCACTTATCTATCATATCGAGGTTGTTATCATTTGACAAAGCCCATGGTACCAGACATCATTTAATTCTTAGAAAATCAAACTTATCCTCTTAATATAGACTCTCATGAAAAGACACACATTCATAAACAAGCTTTCAAGTATGTATTTCAACACAACATCCTTTATTATCATAATGCCAAAGGTACCTTACACCATTATGTTATGCAAGATGAGGTCCTTCCTCTTCTTGAACAAGCACATGGGTGAATTTGTAATGTCCACTATAATAAACATGATACAACCCATAAATTCCTATGTATGGGTTAATATTGGCCTACTCTTGAAAAGGATGCAATCAAATATGATAAAAAATGTAATCCTTGTCAGCTCCATGATGATTTAATCCATTCACCTCTAGTTTAAATTCAAACTATCAAATCTCTTTGGCCATTTTCCACATGGGGAATCGATCTCATTGGAAAACTACCTCTCTCCAAAGATGGGCATGTTTTTATCATCATCGCTACCAAATATTTTACCAAGTGGGTAGAATCCATGCTCCTTGTTAACATCATTAGTCCTAACATTTCCAAAATTATTATTAATCAAATCATATTTTGCTTTTGTTTTTCCCATACCATCATTTTAGAAAATGGTGGTAATTTCAAAAACAAACATGTTAAAAAAATTTGCAATAAATTCAAGATCAGTCATTAATTTTCCACACCTTATCATCCACAATGCATTGATCAAGCTAAGGCCACTAATAAAATTATCTAAAAAATAATTTTTGAAACCCACACAGATTGGCATCTTCATCTTTACCTTATGCTTTGGTCTTATTGGACTAACATACATACTGCCACTAGGGCAATGCCATTTTTGCTAGTCTATGATTTATGAGTTAGTTTTTCCTTTAGAAGTTGAGCATCACTCTCTTCATATATCTCTTCTTAGTATTATTCTTGATGAATATTTGTGTGAAACTCATCTTCATGCCTTTAATATACTTGATTAACATCATGTTTCTACCTTTCAACATAACTACCAATATAAGGCTCGCATTTCTAGACAACATAACAAACATGTTAAAGTATTCACATTTAATGTTGGTGATATTATCCTTAAATTATACTATACCCATGATAAATAAGGTAAATATGCCCAAAAATGGTGGGACCCATATTTTTTCAAATATATTCTTTGTCCAATCACCAACTGTTTTCAAACCAATGAAGGTTATATTTTCAAAGAGCCCACAAATGTGCAAATCCTTAATAATTACTTTGCCTAAACATTTCCTTACTTTTATTATTTCCATCTAAATCTATCTAACACTATTTTTAGGTTACTTACATGGGTCTCCCTCTATAACAAGTTTCCTCCTTTCATAAACATTTAGTCCTCCCTTTTGGTTTCTTGATGTACCATAGTATTACTTATATTCTTACATTTTTTCTTTTTCATACTCCTTGGGTTTTTATTTTGTGAGTTTCTTCATAATATCATGGATAGGACTATACATTACTCATAAATTTACCACCTTTTACTTATTTTTGTCCTTAATATTTTCTAGTTTGATTTTTGACACCCTTTGGGTTTTTCTTTTGTGAGTTCATTTGTAAGACCATGGATAGGACCTGACACTCCTCACAACATTACCATCTTTTACTTATTACTTCACTTTATCTTTTCTCTTTTGGAACCCCTTGGATTTGTCTTTTATGTATTTGTAGTGTAAGACTATGGATAGGACCCAACCCTCTTCATAAAATTACCATCTTTTCATCTTTTTAAATCTTTGTTATCAAAATTTAGATTTTTCTTCTTTTTATAGATGGAATTTATGCAAACAATATATGTTAGCATGTTTTACTCCATTTCCCTCATTCTTATTGTAAGGAATCACACTTTGTTGTCATTATATCCCTTTTTGCCCTTTGTCACATTTTTTGCGATTTTAAGTAATTAAAATTGTTCAATGTGGCCCTCCTCTTGATTTCCCCTTTCCTTTCACTCCACATTGGATAAAACAAGGTTGAAGTCAAGATAAAATTTTAATTTCATCTATACTTATGAGACTCTTAGACCTTATGCTCTTTAAATCTCTCTCTCTTAGCAACCTTGTCCCAAGTATTTAAATGAAAGTCATCTTTAGCACCCATGTTTGGTTTTCCAAATCCATTGGATGAGGAATATAAAAATCCATCAAGAAAATTAATCCAAATCATTTGAAACAAAAAGCAATGATATCTAAAAAGTAACATACAAATCTCAAAATTCAACATCACAGTAAAAGATGTGATTAAAAGCACATCTCCTATCTCTAATCAAAGCTCAAACTCCATAGTTGTCCTCACATAGAGCCAATGCCCATTAGGGTGTAGTAGGCCAATAAATTTGAATAGAGTAATTCAACAAACTCTATGGTGCTACCTACTTTCTTATGCAAGTACCCATTCTTCATAGTAGACTGATGACTCTATAAGGGGTCCTAAGGAATGGGGAACATGTTGGAAGTTAAGTCCATTTTAATTTTCATGCATATAGACTTCATGGGATGATATATATACTTCATTTTTTGACCTAAGACTTGTGTGTCTAAGAGAAATTATTTAGATTCCTTAAGGTCAAAAGTCCTCTTGTTTTGACAAACCTAATTTGAGTGTTTTGACTTCAATAAAAAGTTCCCTTGCCTTGGTTTTTCCTTTAATCTCCCTTTCACCCATTTCATTTCCCCCTTTGACAAGAAAAATGTGATTCCAAATCTATTTTCTCTTTTTCTTTAATTCCTTATTCTTCATCTCTTAAAAACATGCTATCACTACTTTGTTTTAGGTTTATCTATCCTTAGAGTGAAACAACATGTTTGAGCAACTATGGATTACTTCTTTCTTTACACCATGATTTACATTTCTAGACTTGTATTATTTTCCTTTTACCATTTATAATTTTTTGTACCATCCTATTATTATGGACACCTAAGTTCATACCCTTTTTCCATTGTTGAGTGAGGTTATCTTATTACTTCTCACTGATCAATGTTGTTTTCCCTTTTATCTACTTTTTTTCCATTATTAAGTGAGATAAGGATTGTTACTGATCACTCATCAATGTTGTTTTACCATTATATTTCTTCTTTTATATTTTATATTTGATTATCATCTCTTGTTTGACATGTATCCTTGGTTTAACTTGGTGAGTTTGCCTGTCTTACTTAAGGATAGCTTGTTTGAATTTTTCAATCTTTAGAGCCTTGGCTTTTTGATTACCTAATTTACTCTTATTGTTTGACTTGGTCATTTGGTATAACATAGAATTTGTCACCCAAACTTTCCAAATTTCCAAAGTACGTCTCATCCTCATAACACCAATTATCTTAGATTTTCTTGTGTTTGTTTGTTTTTGCTCTTTAGTTTTGTATACTTGGGTTTTTTGAACGTAGTCTCTATACCTTACACAATAAAAACTAAAAACACAATATACAAACATTAAATGATAAAGGTAAGTCAATATATGCATCAAATTTATGTTTTAGTTATTTAATTTTTAGTCATTTATTTTCAGCTATTTTTTCTTTAAAATACTGTAATGTTTTTTAGCATCAAGGTTATGTGTTACTATGTTATTTCTCGAAGCACCATCCCGTATTGCACCTTAGTGACACATGATGGTATTTGACTAGGGAAATATGTATACACATAATATTTTTAAATTTTATCAAATACTAATTCTTTACATCTTGTAAGAACCCATTGAGATTGAATCTCTTTGAGTGCATGCCTTAAGGGGTACACCAGGAAAGGGGTGAGTAGACCATTGGTCCTTCATAGGATTATTAACCCTTATTGCCACATTTTTACTAATCTAAAAATCTATTAAAACCATTCCCTAAGCTATTACTCCTCCTTTTCATGCTCCTCCAGTCATTTTTCTCTTTCCATCCCTCTTTTCCTCACCTTGATCCCCTTTCACTAGTTGACTATACTAGGTCAACTAGGTTGACCATGTATAGTTTTTAGCCTTTTAGTACTATACAAGGTTGACTAGGTTGACCTTATACTATTTTGGGTATTTTTCACTTAAATTTTTTTTTATCCCTTTGATTGACCTAGCTCAAGACCTAGTGATTTATCTCATAAAAACATACAGGGTTGATTGGGTCAACCCTGTACAACTAACATATTTGAAAGGATTTAATGTGAGATACACCTATAATAAAAGATAATTTTATCATTATTTCAATATGTAATGAAGTGTTATTATTTTCTCATGCTTATTTACAATATGCTCTTCCACTATTCTACTTGAGGAGTCTTAGCTTAGAGTTTATACTTAGAGAATATAGTCTTAAGGATAAGTCTTGGATGCTTTGGCATTTCTTAGTTAACTTTACAAACCATAATAACCTCTTGAAAATCCCCATTGGTCAAGGGAGAGATTGAGTCTTGATGAGTTCACATTTAGGTAAGTATATTCTAACTTTGTTCTCCTCTCTTTAGTAGATAGAAGTATCATAAGTATTAGCTTGAATAATGTTACTCTTCATATTCCATGTATTAGGGTCTTAATCATACTTAGCTTAATTGAGATCCTCTTATACATGTTTTGATTTCTTTACTAACCCCTCACTTTGTGCCACTAAACTAGACTAGATTTACTTTTTTGTTATTAGAATAGAGTGAACATTAAACCTAGGAATCTTTTAGGGTTATTTCATGATTGTGTTAGAATTTAAGCTTTTTAACCCTTCCTAGCATCATGTATTGTGACAAGTGATCCTCTAATTGGGTCTAGCGGATCCCCATATTAGTCATGCTCCCACTTAACAAATGTATTCCCAATAAAAAGTGTAGGTATGCTCTATCTTCTCCAAGCCAAGATTTATTTATAGACATGATGTATTTATTATTTCATACAACTTTTAGATACTATTGAATCTCCCACTTACCACCTGACCTCTTTTCTTGTGAATAAAATTAATCCACTTGTTATAAAAACTTCCTCTTTCATTAAATACTCTTTATATTTTGTCGATTTTATCAAAGATAAAAGAGTTTCCAATGATGACATTCTTGTGAGTTTTGACGTGGAGTCTCTATTTACAAAAATTCCCATTAAGGAGACTATTAAAGTAGTATGCAGACACACTAATGAAAAAACTTGTTCTTTAGTGGATATTTGTTTGAGGTCAACCTTTTTCATGTTTATGGGTGTGATTTATGAGAAAATAGAAGGGGTTATGATTGGGTCACATCTCTCCTCATTGGTTACCAACCTTTTCATTGAGTTTTTTAAATACTTGGATCTCTACTCCTTTCGTTTAAGGCCTAAGTGGTGTTGACCAATTTTTGTCCCCTAGCAAAATTGTGGTCAACTTCTTCTCTGGCTTTTCGAAGCCAGTCACTTTCGGGTTACGAGTTTATCTTCAAGTTCAATGCTAAGTTCAACGGTTTGGTTCAAGGGGCTGCCCTTGGCCGAAGGCACAGTCAAAGTTAAAGTGCCCTTGGAGGGCAGCAGACACTTCAAATATTTCAAAGGATTCGAGCCGCTACAAATGCAAAAGCCGACAAGGGATCTGATATGATGCCACATGGGCCTGATGACATCGCAATGGCCATCAAATTTAATAGAATGAAATGTCTGTTAATGTTTAAAAGCATGATGGCTACAGAAGCGTCAATTTTAATAGAATAGAATAGTTGTTTGCCTTTAAACAAAAAGTGCAAAAACCATGGAAAAGAAGGAGCCAGAATGTAGCGATCCATTTAAGTGTTCACCCCTGGAGGTTGACAAGACAGTAGAGATAAAACTAAGAAAAGACAAATGAAAAAGTGACAAAGCAAGGAGGAATGACATGGCGCAGAAGTGACATGGCAGTCCAAGTGGCAAAGTGCAGGTGATTTATTGCCTGACAGTCCCCAAATGGCACAAACGGCAAACAATGTAGACTATGCATTTTTAAAAGGGGACAAATTCCAAGTGGCAAGAAAAGGTGATAGGGCAAGGAGTAGTTAAGTGATCCAAGTAGCATAAACAAAAGGAATTTATTGCCTGATGGCATAACGAACAATTGGATAGAGTGATAAGTAAAGAATGAGTGAACAGTTAAGTCCAAATGGCATAGATTGAAGAAGCGACTCCAGTAGGTGAAGTTGTGCCCACAAATTGATCATTTGGCATGCAAGCAGCTAGGGGAACAATAACCAGTTTCTCCATTTGCATTAAATTGGAAGGCAAACCATGTAAGTCACCCAAGCAAGAAATGCAGATTTCAAGCAGAAAAATGAACAGCTCATTAATATTTTGAGTGACTTGTTTCTTTTCATGAAGGGACACGTATGCCACTTGTAAGAGCAGGAGTACCAAATGACCTCCTTGCTTCTCCTATATATTGCAAACTTGGTCATTTTTGTAATCATCTTCCACATTTTGTAAAGGGCACAGCTCTACAAAAATTTCACCTGGATCAATACAAATGCAATTTTTTACCTCCATTTTGGATAGAAATTTTTGTGTATGTGTTGAATGTTTGCTTGTGTCCAGTCATTGTCTTTTGATGCTCTCACAGGTTCAACACCAGCATACCTATTGTCTACAAGGCACCATTGTTGCAGCTGACAGGAGAAGAGCAATATTTGGGGGTGAAGGAGCAGAAGAAATTACTTCATAAGTGTGTGTTTCACAGCACCTTGGGTGATCTCTATTCTAGATTTTCCATTGAAGCCTCTCTACTAGTTTCTTGCAGCCTGGTCCTTCTGCCAAGTGCGTAGTGTATGTATGCATTTGTCTAATTCTGAGAGTGGATGTGTGAAGGTCAACCTTTATTTTGGTGCATCACCTCTTTTAGAGTAGGTAGTTTGTTTTCTATGCATTTCTTCTCCCTTTTCATCCCCCTATATTATATATACCTATTAACTTTTGTTGGAAACAACATGATGCATCAAAGGGAGCTAGCCCTTATCTAGAGACTCTCTCCTCCAACTTTGTCAGTCCCACAGGTGAGAGGAGAGTTTCCATGTTGCGAGGAGAAGGAAGGAACTTGTTTTCCTACCACTGGGTGCACTTTCCAACATCAATAGTTTTGGCACGCCTGGTGGGACCAACTGGGATAGGTTTTGTCCAAAGAGTTGAAGAATTTTTGGTGTGTTCTTCAACCAACCAGCCTTTGGAGGCTTTTGCATCAACACCAATGGTGACTCTGAGTTGAATCTACTATTTAAGTAGCCTGGTGCCATCATAAATCTACTTTCTTTATGTATAATCCCTTTGCACAAAATCATGGGCCTTATATTCCTTCATATTACCATGATCAGACTCAGCCTCTTTATGGCATCCCCTCAAGCAGCTCTCCTAGTTTCCCTACAATGATAAGGGAAATGGCGTTGGAGTTTGAGAGGCAGATAATGGAGATCAACAGAGAGGAGGAGCAGTATAGATATCAACATGAGCTGATGTATAAAGAGGAGTGTTTATTTAGGAAAGCGCAGGCTTCACAATCCATGAAGGAGGAGGTAGAAAAATGTATAAATCCATTTATTCAAGGCATTCAGCCTTGTGTGACCCCTCCTATTCTAAAAAAAGCCCCCTCTTTTACACCAAATCCTTTCTATCTCATTGCACTTACTCACTCTAGCTCATCTAATGCATCTGCTCTCAATCCCGTGCACCTAGATTTCCAACATCAAAAGGCATCAGAGCAACCCTCCATGGAGATTGATCTTCCCAATCCTTTATATTGTGAATCTTCCATTGGGGGGAGTACCACCAACTAGGATGTCCCTCTTCTTGAGACTCTTCCAGTGCATCAACAGTCTCTTCCTTACATCCCTCAACTTCCCCAAGTCTTTCAGCATGATGTGCATATTCCAAGTTGGAGGAAGGAATGCCAGGAACCAGCTCAGAGCTTTGAAGAGGATAATGCTGGTGATCTCCAAGAAAGGCTCCTTCAAGAACATATGGCTAAGAGAATTGCAGAGTTGGAATCCAAAATGAGATTCCTCAACCAACGTGTGGTGGACCTGTCTGAACCCAGCTCATCCACACACCTCCAAGAGAGCTATCAGGACACACCTGATATTGATGAAGTGCCAACCAAGTGGAAGGAGGAGAATCATTCAATTTTAGCTCAAGGACTACCTCATCTTCCACATGTTTTCTCAACTTTACCCCTTTTTGAGGAGGAACCTATTTTGCAAGAGGTGAGTGAGGAGCAGAAGATCCAATCTATAGTCCTTTAAGAGGCTGTCACAAGCGATGACAAAGAAGAAATCATCATTGATGCTCCTTGTGAAGACACCATAAGCAGTGGAGAAGATGCAAGTCTTGTACATATGTAGATGTTCCAGCAATACGAAGAGGAACAAATGCATGGTGAGCTCTCTTCCCCTCTGTTTGATGAACTTCCTCACTATTTTGATGATGAGGATGACTACGTTGAGGAGCTTGAGTTGGAGGAGGATCAAGAGAATATCTTTGAACATCTAGAGATCTTGATCTGTGAGGAGGAAAAGGGGAGGTATGTCTTCCTTGAGGAAGGCCTTGAAAGAGCAGAGGATGAGTCTAACAGAGCCTGCAATGAAGCAGAAGGAAATGGGTCAGACCATGACACACTGCAGAGGAGCTATACATATCAAAGGGCTAACGGTGATAAGCCAGCAACCTTAAATTTCTTGGTGAAGAGCAACAATTTGAAGGACTACCATTCAATAGGCTTCCATGGACAAGCAAAGTATATATATGTCAGAAGAATGTTTGAATCTGATCCACTCAGATTCCAGCCAACTCAGGTGACAGGCAAGAAGAGTAGGTCACCAACCCTCTTTCCCATTCAGCTATTTGCCTGGCACCATAAGTCTTCTCACCAGGAAGGAGACTTGAGAAGTTTTCCTTTCGATCCAAGAGGGAGGCAAATGTTCCTAGTTAGATATATATAATAGTTTGCTTTCAGTTATTTTTTCCTATTTTCCCTAAGTGTAGTTTGCACAGGTAGTGTTTTTAGCCTTGTGTGTTTTCCCTTTGTGTGTGGGGTAAAAGCTTCATGTTTGATTCTTGGATCTTTTGGGGCTGTTACTAACTCTTTCATAGCTACATATGAATCCGTGCCCAATGGAATGTAAGGCAACTAGGTTCTAAGCATAGCAAGCATGCTTCCCCTGTGAGTCGCCAATCTATTGACCAATTTTTGCCCCCTAGTAAAATTGTGGTCAACTTCTTCTCTAGCTTTTCGAAGCCAGACACTTTTGGGTTGCAAGTGCATATTCAAGTTCAATGCTAAGTTAAATGGTTTGGTTCAAGGGGCTGCCCTTGGCTGAAGGCACAGTCAAAGTCAAAGTGCCCTTTGGAGGGCGGGCAGACACTTCAAATATTTCAAAGGATTTAGGCCGCTACAAATGCAAAGGCTGACAAGGGATCTGATATGATGCCACATGGGCCCGATGATGTCGCAGTGGCCATCAAATTTAATAGAATGAAATGTCTGTTAATGTTTAAAATCATGACGGCCACAGAAGCATCAATTTTAATGGAATAGAATAGTCATTTGCCTTCAAACAAAAAGTGCAAAACCATGGAAAAGAAGGAGCCAAAATGCAGCGATCTGTTTAAGTGTTCACCCCTGGAGGATGACAAGCCAGAAGAGACAAAACTAAGAAAAGACAAATGACAAAGTGACAAAGCAAGGAGGAATGACATGGTGTAGAAGTGACATGGCAGTCCAAGTGGCAAAGCGCAGGTGATTTATTGCTTGATAGTCCCCAAATGGTGCAAACGGCAAACAGTGTAGACTGCACATTTTTAAAAGGGGACAAATTCCAAGTGGCAAGCAAAGATGATAGGGTAGGGAGCAGTTGAGCGATCCAAGTAGCATAAACAAAAGGCATTTACTTCATGATGGCATAAAGAACAATTAGATAGAGTGATAAGTAAAGAATGAGTGAGCAATTAAGTCCAAATGGCACAGATTAAAGAAGTGACTCCAGTAGGTGAAGTTGTGCCCACAAATTGATCATTTGGCATGCAATAACCAGTTTCTCCATTTGCATTAAATTGGAAGGTAAACCATGTAAGTCACCCAAGCAAGAAATGCAGATTTTGAGTAGACAAATGAACAGCTCATTAATATTTTGAGCAACTTGTTTCTTTTCATGAAGGGACATGTATGCCACTTTTAAGAGCAGGAACACCAAATGGCCTCCTTGCTTCTATATATTGTAAACTTGGTCATTTTTGTAATCATCTTCCAAATTTTGTAAAGGGCATAGCTCTGAAAAAATTTCACTTGGATCAATATAAATACAATTTTTTACCTCCATTTTGGATAGACATTTCTGTGTATGTGTTGAATGTTTCATTGTGTCCAGTCATTGTCTTTTGATGCTCTCATAGGTTCAACACCAGCAGACCTGCTATCTACAAGGCACCATTGTTGCAGCTAACAGGAGAAGATCAGTATTTGGGAGTGAAGGAGCAGAAGAAATTACTTCATAAGTGTGTGTTTCACAGCACCTTGGGTGATCTCTATTCTATATTTTCCATTGAAGCCTCCCTACTAGTTTCTTGCAGCCTGATCCTTTTGCCAAGTGTGTAGTGTATGTATGCATTTGTCTGATTCTGAGAGTGGATGTGTGAAGGTCAACCTTTATTTTGGTGCATCACCTCTTTTAGAGTAGGTAGTTTTTTTTCTATGCATTTCTTCTCCCTTTTCATCCCCCCTATATTATATATATACCTATTAACTTTTGCTAGAAACAACACGATGCATCAAAGGGAGCTAGCCCTTATCTAGAGACTCTCTCCTCCAGCTTCACCGGTCCCACAGGTGAGAGGAGAGTTTCCATGTTGCGAGGAGAAGGTAGGAACTTGTTTTCCTGCCACTGGGTGCACTTTCCAACCTCAACAAGTGGTGGAAGAGGTACATTTATGACACCCATATTAATTGGTATTATGGCTTAGATAAATTGGAGGAATTTCACCAAGATAGAAACCTTCCCTTCCTTGATGTCCTAATTATGAATAAATAATATGGGTCATTTTCTCAGCAATTATTTATAAAATCTACACACACTGATCTTTATTTTCATTCTAGTTCCCATTATCAGCCTTCCCAAAAAGCTAGGGTTCTAAAAATTGTAATCACTAGAGATTTTTGAGTTTGTGACAAAGACCATTTAGAAGAAGAGATTAAACATCTTACTGAGGTCTTCAAGAAAAATGGTTACAGTAAAAAAATAAATTAACCATGCTTTTATGTCTGCTAGAACTACCAAAGTTAGTCCCCAGGTGAAAGAAGGGGTTAACCAGAACTTGGTAGCTTACCTATCATACATTGAAGGGATTTATAATAAGATCTCCAATATTTTTCATAGATATAATATCCAATCCATTTTTATCCCTCACAATAAACATGGAAATGTGGTTAAGTCTACCAAAGACCACTTATAACCCATATTATGAAGTGGCATATAAAAAATTAATTATTCATGTGGGGTGTCTTATATTGGTGAGACATGTCATTTATTTAACACTAAGATCAATGAACACACTATTTATATTATGAAAGAGTGGTTAAATAATCTCTTGTTGAGCATTCAGTTAACACTAAGCATCAATGTAAAGTTCTGGTTGTGGAAGATCACTTCTCCAAACACCATCTAAGAGAAGCAATGGAGATTTGTAAACATGAGGATAATTTGAATAGATACATGGGCCTAAGTCTGAACCATTCTTGGAAACCATTGGTTTACCTTTCCAAAAAATACTAGGTTTCATCCTTGCCATTGGTCCATGTGATGTTATTTTTTGTGGTATTTTTGGTCATTCCAATTTTGGTCCCCTTCCCATAATTTTTTTACTAGGTCTAGGGTGGGGATTTACATCTCTCCTCTCTTATTATTGTGGTTTGACCACCTATTTTCTCTACCCCCTTTCCTTGATTTTCTCTAGTTTAATGTTGATAAGTTCTTTCAGTAATTTATTTTTCAATCTTTGTTTATTTTCACAAGAAATGTGGCTTCATATGTGTGACTTTCCTAGGTGGTTCTTATCTTTTGTCTTTATTTTTCTTGTTACTACCCTTTGTTATTTTTATCATTTTTATTTTTATTTTTTTAATTTTTTCATTTTCTCATTTTATCTTTATTTTGGTTTTCTTTTTTGACTTTGAAATGTCTTGTTACTAAGTACTCCCTTTGTGTTTACTCTATTTTTAATTATTTCCATTCTTTAATTTATTTTTTATATCACATTTAATTCTCTTATTTAAACCTCTGCTTTCATTCTCCATTCATTCTTTTCTCATCCTGATGATGGTTCACAGTGTGTGACCCAAAATGTTGATTCAAAACCTCTCACATAGTTATAACCAAAAATTACTTAGCATATATAAATAAGGATGAGGATAAAATAGCCATAGAGGTTGTTGATAGTGGGATTTTTAGAGTCCATCATAAGAGAGTAATCCATGAGAACTATTTTATACATGAAGGATATTTGGATATCATATCTTTGGGGCATGATGAAGCATTTGATGAAGTGTTTGTGGGAACTCTTGATTTCTTTAATATGTTTTTTCAATGTGCATGTCTAGTAATGGAGAAGATGGCAAATAAAAGGATAAAGTGTGGTGCAATCCAACATGCTCATTAATATGAGAAGTAGAGTGAATAAGTGAAACAAGAAGGTAGTATGATAATAATGGTTAAAGAGATGATTTTTAATGATATACCGATAATTTAGGAGTGTCTTAAAGTCATCATGGAGATAAGAGAGAATGGGAAAGTGTGGGAAAATATTTTTCTCAAGAGGATACAGAGGTGGGATAGAAGACCTCACAAGGTCAAGTAAAATATATTAGCAAGAGGGAGAAGATCTATAACAAAAATATTTGAATATTGTTATGAGGAGAAGACATAATGATAAAGTATTTGAGTAGCTCAATATTGAGGAGAAAAAATCTTATAGTATGGAGATGGAGGATGAGTGGGGAATTTGAGTTTGATATTAATCCAAAAATATATTGAATAACATGATGTTGCAGGTGTAGATATGAAGAGTGAGGAGGAATTTAATAATCCTTCCAAGGTGAAGAGAGAGAGTTTCTTAAGCTCACCAAATGTAAGGAGGAGTTTTTGATTTGTATGATAGCCATAACATGTGGATAAGGAGATGATGTTATAATAGAGGTGGAAGAGATGCTTGACATAGTAATGAGGACAATGATAGATGAGAAGGTGAAGAATATACTATAGGTAGAGGCTTTGTGTGATCATTTAGAATCCTAAATGTATGTTGAATATACCAAGATGATTTTGGGGATGAAAAAGGATATGGAAATAATTAGAGATAATTTTTAGATAGTGAAGAGTGAAAAAATTAGAATCCAATAGTAGGTTATATAATTATTAGATAAACCTAAAAATTATTTAGGATGAGGTGGTTAATTAACAGCGGGTTTAATCCCACAAGTGAGAGCAAAATGAAAAAAAATATCTTCATGGAGGTTGTTAGATGAAGGTGGATTCCAGACCACAAGTAGATGAAGAGAGAAGTAGATAAGAATTTGGTGGAGGTGGCTGAGTTATGGTGAACACAATCCCACAAAAGAGAAAAGAAAGAGTAGAGGTAAGAAGAGGAAAGAATTTGAATCCAAAAAGGATCTAAAAGTGGAAGAAAAGGTAAAATAATCAACTAAAATATTTGATTTTTTGGAAGGGAATGCCATGGCCATTATGCTTCATGGATAAAGGAATGGTTTTTCCATTTATTCCATATATGTGAGTAGGATCTCACCTTTTAAAAACCTTTGGTGTCTCATACATGATCATCAAAGGGTTTGTTTGATCTTACTTCAACCAAAAATAGAGTGTTTGTGTGGTTTCTTTTATTTGTTTGTTGTTTTGGCATGGTTACTCATCAACCAGTTCCATTCATGTCATCTAAATGACATTTCATATAATTATTTATAGCCTCATATTTGGTATATTTTTATTAACATCCATGACTAAAAAATATTATGACATGATGAAAAAAAATTGAATGTCCAAGTGATAAGAATGTTATGACCCAAGGCATTTTAGTATGGAGAGGAAATTTTCTCAAGTGGGGGAGGAGATAATTCAAAGAGACATTCAACCAAGAAAACAACTAGGAAAAAATAATATTCTAGGGTCACAAAATAAACTTGTACAGGTGGCAGATAGAAGGTGGTCATTTGATTGACATTTTTTAGATGGAAGCTACATAGTTTTGTAGAAAACATTTTGAGGGAAAAATGTAGAAAAAGAATAAATGGAAGAATGTCAAGTTTTTTGAGGAATATATGAGATTCAGAATCATGTACATAAATATAACAATCTTATGAAAACATGAGTGTGTATATGAGAGTGATTAATTCTACATTATTTGTAATGTTTTGATACTAAATTAAATTAATAAATATTGTTAATTTTTTTCAAGTCCATGAAAGTATGCTCAATGTGTGTTCATGAACCCATCCCTTAAATGGAACCCCTCTCTTTTGCTTGCATAATTTGGTATTAGAGAAAGGTTTTTCCCTTGAGGTTTGAGTGTGTAGGGCTCTTTTATGAGTTAGTTGCAGGCTGTGAAAGAAAATTTTGTTGAGTGAATTGCAAGTTATGATATAGAATCTTGCATAATTTTATTTCAAGTTTGAGAGAATTCCTTCAAGTGTCTGAAATGTGAGAGAGGATATATTTTGAGTCCATTACAAGTTTTGAAAGATAAGTTTGCTGATTTTGGAAAGATGGCACATAAACAAGAAAGAGCATGAGAGGTTGATGACTTGATAGAGATGTTGAAGGATTTCCAAGAAAGATTGGAATTGATGTATATTATTACATAAAATAAAGATATTATAGTTTTGAGTGAATATGATTAAGAAGAGGTAATGATAGGGTTTTTATTCTTACAAGTGAAATTATATTCTTTGTTAAGAGGCAAACCAATTAGACTAAAAGACTCTAGTAGAAGAAAGAGATATTTATTTATTTTATGGTGAGGGAGAGAGCTAGAAATATATTTTAAAGATGACAATATTGAATACCCCATGAGTGTAAAGAATGGATGTAAAATATTATGGAAACCAAGTGTAGTTGTGTATTGGAAATATTTTCAAGTGAGGAAACAAAATAAAAGTAAGAAGAATGTGAGAGGCTGGGAACATATGGTTTCTAAGTTTGGTTTTTTACACCCAAAATTTTAGCAAGAGTGGATGAAAAAGCCTCATATGTCAAGGCTTGAGAGAGAAGAGAAGAACAATATTGATAATAAATGAAATACAAGGGGGTATTTTCCATGTGAGAAGCTTAAATATACTTAAAATTTATCAAGGAGAAGAATGAGTATGTGAATAAGAAGGTTTTATTCAAAGAAAACAAGAATGTGAAGTTTCCATGTGAGAATCCCAAATATAATTTTCATAGTAGAAAAGAGAAAGATAGCTATGAGTAGCCTACAGAGGAATAAATCATTATGCAAGAGGATTTGGATTTGATATTTAGTAAACCAAAAGGAGACAAATTTTTTGATGATGGGAAAGATTTTTTGGTAGTGAATGAGTGGGAAAAATTATAACCATCCTTGGTTAATGAAGGCAATGAGTTTTTCATTTCTCTCTTGGAGGAAAGAATTGTTGAGCATAATCAAGGAAAGATATATGTCTCCATCAAGTAAACAACAAAGGTAAATAAAGATATAAACCATGAGGAGTTGTAGGTTTACATAAAGGAGGCTATGGAGATAGAGGAAATAAAAATTAATGCACATAAGGAGAGTATGGTTATACACTAGCCATGTGACAAAGATGAAAATATAAATAAGGATGAGGAGAAAATAGCCATGGAGGTTGATGATATTGAAATTTTGAGAGGCCATCATAAGAGAGTAAGCCATGAGAACCATGAAAGTAATGTAGGAGATTTAGATAGCATGTTCTTGGGGCATGATGAAGCAGTTGATGAAGTGTTTTCAGGAACTCTTGATTCCTTTAATGTGTTTTTTTAATGTGGTCCAATAATGGAGAAGATGGTGAAGAAAAGGATAAAGTGTGGTGTAGTCCAGTATGTTCATCTTTATTAGAAGTGAAGTGATGAAGAAAAAATAAGATAGTATGACAAAGGTGGTTGAATATTTGGCTGGTAATGATATACTAACAATAGAGGAGTGTCTTCAATTCAACATGGAGACAAGAAAGAATGTGATAGTCTGGGAACAAGATTTTTCTCAAGAGAATATAGAAGTGGGAGATAATACTCTCACAAGATCAAGTAAAAGAGATTGGAAAGAGGAAGAAGAGTTGTAAAAAAAATAGTTGAATATTATTTTGAGGAGTAGATAGGATGGTAGAGGCTTTAAGGAGCTTCAGCTTGAAGCAAACTAATCTTTTAGTATGGGGATGTAGGATAAAGGGTAGAAGCTGAGTTTGACATCAACCCAAAAATATATTGGATAACATGGTTTTAAAAGTGTAGACATGAAGAGTGAAGACACATTCAAATAGGCCTTCCAAGATGAAGAGAGTGAGTTTTTTGAGCTTACAAAATGTAAGGAGGATTTTTTATTTATATAACAACCATAACATGTGGAGAAGTAGATGATGTTATAGCATATATGGATGAGTTGCTTGACACATCAATGAATACATAGAGATATGAGGAGGTGAAGACTATGAAAGATGTAGTATTAGAGGCTATGGGTGATCATTTGGATGCCTAAATATATGTTGAGTCTATTGAGATGATATTAGGGATGAAAGTGGATATGGAAACCATTAGAGAGGAGATGAAATAGTGAAGTTTGATGGAAAGAATAATCCAACAACAATTTGTATAGTGAATAGACAAATCCAATAAGGTTTTAGGAGGTGTTAAATTAATGGTGAGTTTAAGCCCAAAAAGGAGTGTAAGATGCAATAAAATCATCTTGGTGGAGGTGGTAGGATGAAGGTGGGTTTTAGCCCACAAGTAGATGGAGAGAGAAGAAGATGAGTATTCGGTAAAGGTGTCCAATCTATGGTGGTTCCAATCTCACAAAGGAGAAAAGGAAGAGCAGAGGTAAGAAGAGAAGAAATGATTTGAAGCTACAAAGGAGATGGAAGTGGAAGAAAAGGTGAAATAATCAGCTTAAGTTTTTAGTTTGTTGGAAGGGAATTTCATGTCTATTATGCTTCATGGCCCAAAGAGTGGGTTTTCCACTTATTACATCTATATGAGTAGGATCTCACATTAAAAAAATTATGTATCTAATGTAAGAGAATCCAAGGGTTCTTGTAATCTTACATCAACTAAAAATAGAGTGTTTGTGTGTTTATGTGATTTATTTCATTTGTTTGTTGTTTTGGCATGGTTACTCATTGGCCAATTCATTTCATGAAATCTACATGAGATTTCATAAATTTATTTGATGGCACATTAGTTTAAGGATGTAAATTTTTTACATCCCCATATTTGGTAGATTCTTAGGAAAATCTATGTGGTAGACATATTATGACGTGAGGCAATGCTTAGGAATGTCCAAGTGGAAAAAATGTTATGACCCAAGGCATTTATTATGGAGAGGAAATTTTATCAAATGGGAGAGGATATAGTTCAAAGTTACATTCAACCAATAAAATGGATAAGTCAAAAATAATATTCTTGGGTCAAAAAACAAACCTATATAGGTGGAAAATGAAATGTGGCCATTTGGGTGATGTTTTACAGATAGAATCTGAATAATTTTCTAGACAAAATTTAAAACATATTTCAAGGGTAGAATTCAAAACAATAATGAATGTAATAATTTTAGGATGTTGGAAGAATATATGATATTTGCAATCATCTCCATGAATGTAATAATCTTATGAATGCATGAGTGTATATGTGAGAATGAGTAAGTGTGCATTCTTTGTAATGTTTTGTTACTAAATTCAATGAATAAATATTTTTGAAGTTCATCAAGTATATGAAAGTATGATTTATGTGTGTCCATGAGATGATGTATAACCATACATCATAGAGATAAAAATAGTCCTTAAGTGGACCCCTTGACTTGTGCTTGCATCATATCTTCACAATTTAGAAATAAAAGGGTATATTTTCACAATGTATAATAGTGTACCCCTATTAAATGAGAGATTTATTTATATATATATATGAATCTAATTATGTAATTTATAAAACCATTGAAATTCTAAGAAGATGGGTTGACCCTAAGGAAAGGTTTGATTTTAAAAAGTGTTTATTTTGAGGAAAGGGTTGGTACCAACCATATCTCAATTTTGACTAGCAATACTAACTAAACCTAGTGGAACCAACCTATGTTGGAAATGGTCATTGGTGTCTTAAGTTTTCATTGATGTCAAAGAGAGCATGTGGGACTAATTCATAAATGATAAAGTTATCAGATTAAGAGCTTGAACAGAAATGACATATGTACAGGTTTATAAGGATAAAGAAGAGGTTGTGAGGCATCCATAGATGTCTTGGAGGAGATCTTCTATGTTTTGTGATCATTTGGAATGAGAAAAATGCATTTTATAGATTAAGAAAAGATAGACCATCACTACACGTCATGAAAATATGAAGGATCCAACAAACTTGAGCATTTATTTAAAGTATGCAAAAAGTCAATATTGGTCAAAGAATTACATAGAGATGTTGTCTATAGTTCCAAGAAGCTACCCTAAAAATTTGGAGTCTTGAAGTGCTGTCTAGCTCAAGTTATAAAGCTTCAAAGTTGATCTAGAAAATTATGATGGGTTGAAGACCGTCAAGTTTAACCATGTCAAAAATTGAGGTCATTGGTCTAGAAGATCCAATGGTGAGTGCTTAATCATACATATAGATATCAATGGTGCATATGAATTCAACATGTTAAAGGTTTCATGCATACGTGAAAAGTGTCACAAGTTCACTAGTCTAGACAGAAGATCAACAATGAGCGGTGGTTTGTATTAACCAAGATCAATGGTGTGGGACAAGTCAAAAATTCAACAATACATGCAAGACTACCAAGTGGCACAAGCATAAGGGATTGTCAATAAAGTGCTCAAAAGGCATGTGAGGGTACCAAGTGTCATAATCTTGGGAGTTATAAGAAATATCTAATAGTAAACACTACAAGATAAAGACTAGGATACTCAATAGAGGTTGATGGTGCGTATGTGGTTAAGATTGCCAAAATACACAAGATGAGGTCAACATGTTTGAGGTTTAACATTTGGATAGTGGAAAATTATGAGTTAAATTTTGAGCTAATTTTGAAGAAGATAAATGGTGTGAGTTAAGTGATTTGAGTGAAGAACACGAGATGTGTTCTAAGTGACTGAGGTTTAGCTATGACTGTTTGAATTTAAATATTTGAATTTAAGGAAGGAATGACCAATGTTTGGTTTTTGAGCCATAACTTTTGATCTATGAAAAATTTGATCTTACAGTGAAAAATAAAAGTTTTATAGGACTTCAAGGTGCATCTATAAATATTAATTTAAAGGTCTAAATGTTTTTAAAGTCAAAGTTATTGAGATCTAAAGTTGACTATGTGTTCGTTCATGCTTTGCAAGTAACTTGAGAATGGTAATTAAGTTGTTCTTGATGGTATTTTGATGTTTCAAGATGAGCTAACTATAAAAGAGTATTTTAGACTCCATAAGGACCATTTATGTGGATTATTAAGGTTTGATCAATCATATTTAGTATGATCAAAGGCTTAGAAGGTGATCGTGTGTTTGTTCATGGTGGTTATGTGCATAGAATGTTTTTTTGATAAAATTGAGCTTTAGAAGAAAGGTGTTATGATAGTTTTTATCACTTAAAGAGGACATATAGACTATGTGGCATGGTTATATGTATTTTAAAGTGTTTATGTGTTCATATTTTACTTGGAGAAGTGTCAAAGAGGTGAGTGGGTCTTCATAGGACCTAAAAGGTGACTTAGGCCTATTTGAAAGAGGGTTGTGCTTAAAGGTGATCCATGCTAGATGAATTAAGGGTAAAGTCATGTGTTTTGGATGATAAGGAATGTTGTGATCATAATAATCATGAATACTCTATAAAATTTGAAACCAAATGTGATGGTTTTGAGGCTTGAAAAATAGACTTGTGTAGACTTGAGGAATAAGTGTTGAGAGATAGATAGAGACTTGTATGAGCTGAGAGAAGATAAGGCATATGCCATGTGGATGAGTTAAGAGGTATCTCAGATAGAGGAATATGTAGATAACATTTTTATCATGTCTCTATTATGATTATAGAGTTGTTGTAGGTTTATGGCTGAGGATGAGCAAAGAAGCTTAGAGAGATCCAAAAGGGTGATTTGGATGAATTTCCTATGTGAATCAGGGTTGAAAGAGTGTTTAGGATTAAAGAGAGGTTTTATACACTATGACTCCATCCAATTGATGTGCAATCAAAATTATGGATCTATTAATTTCATAGGTGTTATGTGGGTGCTCAACATCTAGAGTATGTGGGTGCTTGTTCAAACTTAGGGATAGGTACTCCTTGTAAAGTGGGTGCTTCACTAAAATGGTTTATTTTTTGAAATCATCTTATAAGACAAGTATTCCATGTGTTTTTAGGCTTGTGAGTGGGTTTTATTCCCCATGAGGGCTTCCCATAGGAACTATGTGTTGTGTGTTTGATCTTTTGTATGTATTGAATGAATGAGATCTCTTGTTAATGTTTCTTGATCAAGTTGATATATGTGTAGTCATATAAAATGTGAAATTGGATGACTCAGGCATGGCTAATAACACCTAACCTATAGGTCCTCTCTCTTGCTCACACAACCCTTCTCAACTAGGTTTTCATCGATTCTTAGTCATATATAGCTTCTCATACTTAGGTTTTTGGGACCTAGGAAACCTTCTTAGACCCAAATCCATCCCCCTAGGTCTCATCCTTCTAGGACATTAGCATAAAAGTTAGACACTAGCACCAAAACCCATGGTGTCTTATTTTTGGTGATATTTTCCAAATTTACTTTAGACTCAAATGGTTAGATTTTATTGAATCCTTTTCTTTTCCCCTATTAGCCTAATACAAGATCATCTCACCCACAAACATAATTTTCCCTATAAAAGGCCATTCATTGTACATTTAGAAGGGTTGACACTCATTCATAGGAAAGAATCAAACATACAAGCAATTACACTTAAGCATTGTTCCCTATTCTATACATACATCCTTCTAAGACTATTCCAAGCTCATTTAAGCATCAAAACAAGTCCCTAGTCATCCCAAGTACATCTAGTTTCACATCTAATTACATACATCACACAGTATTTGTACCAAGCACTTTAATGGGAGAACTACATTAGCTTGATCTCTCTTCAGAGTATTGGTATGTAGGTAGCGTGCCCACACATGGGGTGTGAAGTGCATCTAGTATATCTTTTACACACTAACCCCCTTATTTTTTCCCAAGTTTAAATTCAAGTTCAAGTACCAGGAGCTACTAAGAGGATCAAAGATTAAAATAGGTGCATAATGAGCTCTTTGAGGTCCCAAACCCTGAAATTTTAGTGACAGAGTAACATAGACATTCTAAATACAACCCAAAAAGTTTTTACCCTTAGGACACTAGCATCGAAGGACTATAGCATCAGATAATAGGGCATCTAATTTACAGTGCTACTATCTAGCTCAAAAATGAAGTTTACAAGCCTATTCCATCCTATTTCCCAATCTTTCTCCTCTAGTATCAGACTTCATCTCAGTCCACAATAGTAAAAAATAAGCTAAGTTGAATATTCTCTTTCCTATTATTATATTTAGAAAAAAGTAAAATACTATCTATTTCCAAAAATTAGTAGGTTAATCAAAGCATATTTATTTAATAATTTACTGTACTCAGACCCTTTATTTAATTAGGAATTAAACAAATTGATTTCTTAAAAGGATAAAACATTTGGTGAACCTGACTTACTTTGAATTTATACATAAAAACCTTATAAACCCTAAGGCTAATTATTTCTAATTTTTTTAAATATTTTCCTAATTTTTCTCAAAATTAAAATTTATAAAACTATAAATTAATTGAAATATTTTCAATAAATTCACCCAAATCCTAGTTTGCACATACTAGGTCCTATTTGCATACAAACACTTTCAAACCAATAGGAAAAATATATTACTAATTTAGAAATATTTTTTTATTTTTCATAAATTTTTCAAGCTAAATCTTACAAATTCACAACAAAATTTTAAGATTATCATACTTATTTTGAAAAAGTTTCTTTTCAAATCCTAGTTACACTAACTAGTTCCTAGTTATTTTTCAAGAATTTTCCAATCATTTTTTGTAATTTTAGTTGCATATCAAACTCAAAAAATAAATTTCAAATTCACAAATTCATAGTATTTTGCACAAATATTTTTGAAAAATATCTAGTTACATGTACTATCTCCTTTTTTATTGTTGAAGTATCACCTTACATGTGTTCGAGCTCCGTATCCTTTTTACATAATTTTTAATTAACTATTATTAGGACTTTGCATTTTTTATATTCACTTCTTTCCATCTCCATCACATTTCCTATTAAAAGTTATTGCAAAAATTTAAAACATATTTTAATTTGTTTTCCTATTTTTACAATGTCCCAATATATCAGATTCAATGAAATTGATAAAAGAGACCTTCAAAATCTCTTAACAAAACATCCATAATTATAAGATGACATGCTCATAATTATAAAAGAGGAAAAACACAAAGTGAACAATGGTAAATCTCCCCAAACCATAGAGCAACCAGTTATAAATGACACTATAACCTATATCACAACAACCCCCTATAATAGCCCAACCTTCTTCTATGCCACTAGCTATAGCTAATACATCCCTATCTCCTGATGTGGTATCCCTTATACAAGAGATAATATCTCTTCAATCCAAGGTGAAACATCTTGAGCAAGGTTTTACTAGACCTACACAAGCATTAAATTCTTTTGCTTTACTACATACACAATTGGTATGTCACCTTGCTTCTACACCGTTTCCACCCAATTTTGTTCAACCCAAGCTTACTCTATATGATGGCAAGGGTGATCTAGAGACACATTTGAGAGTATTTCATGCATCATGTTTGGATTATGTACCCAATGATTGGTTACTTACCAAGTTATTTCCATGGAGCCTAAAGGATTATGAACTACATTGGTTCTATAGTCTACCAAATCAATCGATCACAGATTTTAATCCTTTAGTAGATATGTTCCTATCGTATTTTAGTATCAAAATTAGAGATAAGGTTTCATATACATAGATTGCATAATAAAAACATAAACCTAATGAACACCTCATAGACTATGTTCTTTGGTATAAGACCATCTTGGGACTATCCCCATGGTAGATCAAGAATTATAAGATATATTAAAATAGAGCCTTCTTCCAACACTTAATGAATCAATCATGTTCAAAATATTCTCTTCCTTCACTAAATTATGTCGTACACTAGAGGAATGAGAAGTCAAGCTAATTTTAATGGGCAAACTTAAGTATTCAAGTATCATGGACACAACTAATAAGAGTAACAAAAAATTCCCATACAAGGTCAAATTTAGTGACAACAAGAATCAGAATCAACTAATAGTTAATGTGGCTTTAGATCCCCCTCAACATGTGGTTTGATCAACATCACCTCATCATGCATTCACCAATCTACCAGTTTCTCCAACCAAGGTTTTATAGCAGTTATTGAAATGTAACATCATATCCCTCCCTCCTATTGAAAATGCAGATCCAAGAAAACTTCTTCCATAGGGATATGATCAATAGGCATTTTGTGATTTTCATAAGGCACCAGGTCACACTATAAATAGATGCATCAATTTGTGACATAAGATACATGACTTGATAGATGATAATGTAATTGACCTAGGTACTTTAGTTGAGCCCCCAAAGGCAAATCCAACATAATATAAAGCTTTGAAAATCTTCTCAGATCTATTTCCATAGAATTCTAAATGAGAGAAAGGGGACACATCAGGTGTTCACCATGCATACCATACACATCCTCCACCTAATACATACTAGGCATCTTCAGTTGAGTCACATCCTTTGAGTGGTATGATTGATGTGTATGAGCCCAGAGTTCCAGCTAGAACTTTTATATCATTCTCAAATCAGGTGATTGTATATGATGATTCAGATTATAATGCACTTTTTATTAGGGCACATAGTCATAATCAACCCATTCATAATGCTCTTATCAATAATGATTCCATCTTAAACATGTGAAACATTACATTATTATAGCAGTTGGGTTATTCAACATAATATATCACTCCTATAGATATATTTATTAGTGGGTTCAATGGGCACATAAAGAGTTTATTGGGTGAGATTACTCTTCCTCTATAGGTTGGCCCCACACATGTGACCACACATTTCACTATATTGCCTAGTACAAGAGTTTTTGATATGTTACTTTGTCTCTCATGGACTCAAAAAATCCAAGCAGTACCCTCTATAGTTCATAAATGCATGAAATTCATTCATGTTAATCAGGTTATTATAGTCAATGGAGTTCCTTATGAGTCACCACTCCCCACCTTAGAGCCATCTGCCAAATTTTAGTCACTAGTTACAATTTTATCACCAGTTTTAGTTTCTTCTCCACTTTTAATTCCACTTCCAATTTAGATCCATCCATAGGCACAACACTCATTGCTAATATAGTGGGTTCATACACCCCCATAGATACAAGATTCTAGATAGCTTCCAACTATAGTGTTCACACCTCAAGCAATTGCATTATGATCTCATACAGCTACACAGAGAGCACCTATTCTAAGAGCTTCTTCTCCTAATTTTAGATGGGTCGCTAAGATCCCTACAGTTGCATCCACTTCTTAGATTTATAGGGGGACCCCACATTTAGTTTCCACTTTAGATATTTTATAGTAGTTACATTGTACACACATAAAAGCTTCACAATCTCAAACATACACTCATGCCTCATGATCATGCATGATTCAATTATTTGACACAGGACACCATGATAGGGAGTCTCATCCGAGACTCATCGATTAGTATTTTTTCCCCTATATTACTTGTACATAGCTTCAAATATTTTAAAATATAAAAATATTCAAATATATCAAAAACACCAAAAACATTTTGATTGTATACATCCTCCATGTTTTACATTACTAATATCATGTGAGGACTTACATTTGTTTTTTCATGTTATTGTATGTCAATTTTCTACATTACCATGCTTCACTTGATCTCTTTAGAGTGTGTGTAGTGATTGCTTCATTATAACCATAAAGGGGGCATTCTTAATTATACATTTTGAGACACACAATGATATATACTAGAGGCATCTTCTACATGACTTCACCATCTAAGTTATGTCATTTTTACACTACACACTTTGAGTTATCATGTTGATATGCATTACTTTATAGCTTACACAGATCTCTATCAACATTTCATTAGTATCTAGAACTTGTGTATCTCTTAGCATATACCTAGTCTTGTACTATACATGTTTTGTATATTTTCACATTTACTTTGAGTAATTAGATGTGTTTGTATTTCTTATCAATTATTTACATGTTTTATCTTTTTCTTAATGTAGCTTATGTGATTGCATTTCTAATTACATCTTATCTCTTGCTTGTGCCTTAAGACATTTTCCAATGTCCTTTGCTTCTATTCATGTGTGTTCCTTATGAAATTTTCCAATGTCCTTTGCTTGTAATCTTCCATGTGATTGTGGCCCTTGTGCTAACATTGTTTGCTTCACTTGTATGTGTATGTGGCATTTAAACATGTCTTTCATGCTTGTCTTCTAGTTTGAGTGACATGTGCTCATGTCCCTTATTTTCTTATCCCCTTGGCCACTCTCTTGTGTTTTTTTTTATTCTTTCTTATTTCCTTACATTCTTTTTTATATCTTCAAATGTGTGCAATGCCATGATCCATATCATGCATTTACCTTGATTTCTTGGATGCCATGATGGACATTAGCTCCATTCCTACAACTAATAACTAACATCTAACTTTTTCAACTCCATTTCAGTATCATGCACATGCTTATACATTTTTATATCTATCTAGCCATACCCCTATTGATCTAAAAATCTATCAAGTACAAACATTGTTATATCCAAAAAACATCTTGTCAAAATATCAATGTTATATCTATACAAATTAACACACTTATAAGACTCTTTTTGTTTTAAGGGTAGTCATTACACATTCATCATTCCTACCCTTAGAAGAGGGGACATTAGCTATGGGTTTATCATAGAGACCAAAGCTCCTAATAGTCAAAATAATAACATTCATAACACTCAAAATGGAATCCAGAGGTCAAACTGGATAAATTAGAATAGAAAAATAGTCATAGTTTCATATCAATAGTCAAATTTCACACAAGATAGTAGCACCAAAAATGGATAGTAGTAAAAAAAATGAATAGTATCACTAAAAATAGGGGTGTCTACATTTTGGCACTTCTATCTAGGTAGTAAAATTATTAGGGTTTCCAAAAATAGGCAAACATTTTAGTTTAAGGATAGATTTTACACTTCCAGATAAGTCAAATTCAGTAGTTCCAATATAATTTTCTTAGATACAGGGGGTTATCATGTGCAACATGATTATTCTTACTTTCAATTTAGATTAGGAAATTGGCATAACTTCCATATTAGAATCCATGTTTCAAACATCATTAATTGGGGGTAATGTGCATGATACATTGATCTTATTTTATTTTTGAGTTTAGTTTATTCCAGGCATTATTAGCAGTTGTGTGCCTTACTCCATCTGTAGGTGGTTGACATCACATTCTAGTTAAAATTTATTATAATTTTATCTTTTTGAGTACCCAATTTCCTGAGTTGGCTTTCATATAAGCTTAGTACATCAATTTTGGAGTGGATTTCATACAAACCTAACCTCCATCTTTTGAAATGGCCAAGAGTGGCGTAGTTTCCAACATACATTCAAGTTATCCATGTTATATTATTAGATCATAATACATTCATAGGATTTAAAAGCCATCTTATATGATATCTATTCTATACTGGTATTACTTCATGAGCTTCACATCATGGGGAAATAATGGAGACAAATTTCTAGCTAACCTTTGTATTCTTGAGCCACCTATTCAGAGGGATTGGACGCATTGTCCAAACATTAATTATCACATAAAATATCATCTAACTTCACTTAGTAGGTGAAGATGGAGCCAAAGAGCCAACCTTTGCATTCTTGAGCCACTTTTTTAGGAATTGAGCACTCAGCTCTATTTACAATATAACTTTTTGGTACAGTATCACTCAACACATCCAACATTACTTAGCCTTACTCAACATCATAATAGGTTTGGTATTGGTTCACATACTCAGTGAGGTGTATTCATTCATTTTTCTATCCTTACTCAAATTTTGTATGTTCTTATTTTAGATATAGCATATTTAGTTAGAACTAATCTACTCTATGTTTTCATTTTTAGATTCACACTTTACACTATGCTCTCTCTATGCACATCCAACATCACACAAGATTCATGACCTTCTCCCTTAATAGGTAACTTTAGGTATGCTTTTAGTTTTCCTTTATCCTATTATTTCACTTTGATACATCACTAGAATAAATGGTGGGAAAATGTAGTCATATAAAATGTGAAATTGGATGACTTGGGCATGGTTAATAACACTTAACCGATAGGTCCTCTTTCTTGCTAACACAACCCTTCTTAGCTAGGTTTTCACTAATTTTGAGTCATCTGTAGCTTCTTAGACTTAGTTATTTGAGACCCAAGTAGCCTTCTTAGACTTATATCCATCCCCCTATGTCTTATCCTTTGAGGAAATTAATGCCAAAGTTGGACACTAGCACTAAAACCTAGGGTGTCTTGTTTCTGGCACTATTATCCAAATATACTTTAGACTCAAATGGTCATATTTTTTTGAATCCTTATCTTTTCCCCTATCAAATTAATACAAGCTCATCTAACCCACAAATATTAGTTTCCCTATAAAATGCCATTCATTATCCATTTAGAAGGTTTGGTAATCATTCATAGGAAAGAAGCAAGCATACAAGTAATTACACTTAAGCACTCTTCACTATTCTCTACATACAACCTTACAAGACTATTCCAATCTCATTCAAGCATCAAAAATAGTCTCTAGGCATCCCAAGTACATCTATTTTTGCATCTATTCACATACATCACACAACATTTACACCAAGAACTTCAATGGGAGAACTACATTAGATTGATCCCTCTTTAGGGTATTGGTATGTAGGTAGCGTGGCCACACATGGGGTGTGAAGTGCATCTAGTATATATTTTACACACTAACCCCCCTCTCTTTTCCTAAGTTTGCATTTAAGTTCAAGTACTAAAAGCTCATAAGATGATCAAAGATTGAAATAAACACACAATGAGCTTCGTGAGGTACCAAACCCTAAAATTTTAGTGTCAAGATAACACAGACATTCTAAACAAAACCCAAAAAGATCTTATCCTCAAGACACTAGCACCAAAGGACTATAGAACTGAATAGTAGGGTGTCCACTTTACGACACTATTGTCCAGCCTAGAAATAAATTTTACAAGCTTATTCTAGCCTATTTCCTCAATCCTACTCCTCTAATATCATACTTCATCTCAATCTAGAATACTTGAAAATAAGATAATTTGAATATTATCTTTCCTATTACTATATTTAGAAAAAGGTAAACTACTATCTATTTCCACAAATTAGTAGGTTAATGAAAGCATATTTATTTACTGATTTACTATACTTAGACCCTTTATTTAATTAGAAATTAAACCAATTAATTTCCTAAATGGATGAAATAATATGATGATTTATTAATATTCTAAAAGATTTAGAATTAAAGTTAAATATATACCATCACTAGTTCACCCCCTCTCGTGATTGTACCTTCAATAATTGGTATCAGAGTAGGACCTTCATTATAAATTGAACCACTTGAAGGTGATCCAAGGTACAATATGGAAATTCAATAGATGCAAGGTTTCTCTACAAAGCAAGAACCATTGTTCAATGGGTCAAGCTATGCTTTTTGAAATGCAAGGATGAGGACATACATCATGTCTCTAGGATTTAATATCTATAAATCTATCATGGATGGATATACTACACCAAATACTCCTCTTACTAGTGCTACTGACAATAATTTGAGTGAGAATAACTCAAAATTTATGAATGCTATCATTTATGGTCTATCTGAGGTTAAGTTCAGTAAAGTGATCCATTAAAAATATGCTAAGGAAATTTGGGTCAAATTACAGACCATCTATGAAGGAGAATCAAAGGTAAAATTGGCCAAGTTATAAACCTACTGAAGAAAATTTGATAGTCTCGGGATGAAGGAATATGACACTATGGGATCCTATCTTCTAAAGGTTGATAAGGTAGTAAAGATGATAAGGGTCTTGGAGAGATGATTGATGAAGCTACTATAATTCAAAAGGTATTGAGGACCCTTACACTCAAGTTTGATTTAAAGGTTTCTACTATAGAATAAATTCATAATCTCACTTAGATGATGATGGATGAACTACATGGGATTTTTGTTGCCTATGAGTTGAGACTTGATGAGGATAGACCTCCTAAGAAAGAAGTTTCCTTCAAAGTCTAAGAAGAGTAAGTTAAGTCTTAAATATTTTGATCTTAATGAAGATCAACTTGAATCCCTGATTACAAGAAAACTGAATGTAGGATCAGGTAAGTATGAAGGAGACTTCATTTCAAATTTTTTTCATGTGGTAAAGTTGGTCACTTTGCAACTAGATGTCCTAGTAGAGACAAGCCTAAACACAAAGAAGCTTCTAAGGAATCACATGAGGTTGAACACAAGAAATTTGAGGGTCTTAGAAAGTCTAGAAAGTTATTCAATAATAAAGATGGAATTAAGTAACCATACAAAATTAATAAGAGCCTTTACCATGAAGAAGATAGTAACTCATCTGTAGAAGAAGTGACCATGTGTGATAGTGATGATTCTTTGCATAATGAGGACAAAGAGACATTGTTCATCGCTTTCAATGATGATGAAAGTGAATTTTCCTTAAGTAGATATTTATTTGGTAGAAACTTCTTAGAGAAGGAATATGAGAAAGTCACTCTTGAAGACAAATATTTGGACACTATGGAAGAAATTAAATTTCTACAAAAGAAGAAGAAAAAACAAGATATCTTGATCAAATCCTATGAGAATAAAATTAGACTATTTGAAATCATATCAAATATTAAATTAAAGGAGCATGATGAGATCACATAAGAACTTGAAACTCGGGTTTGTACTCTTGATGAAGAAGTAAAGAGTAATAATGAGGAATGTATCATATATGTGTGCTAGGTCTATAGGCTGGGTATGGCAATTTTTTTCAGATGTCATTTATAAAATTGGAAGTTTTCAAGGTGTCTTGATGGCATAAAAAGGTATGATGAATTTATTTATATTATCTCTAGGTGATTTCAATATTTGAAGGTCTTTTGTGTGTAATTGGAGATTTTTGTTTGCTCTCGGGTTTCCCAATTTGTGCTTAAGAGTATGTAGGTAAAAAAACATGGTATAGGAAGTATGGGATCCTAAAGGATTCGAAGCTCAAAATTTGGTATAGAAGTTTTTATTGATTACCTCCAGGTGTGATAAATGTTTTAGAGGTGGGTGTTGATTGTAAGGTTATGTATTGATCAAGTCTCTCTTGTAAACCTAAGTGTTTTGGCCTTTGTTGAAAAGTGGTTTTCCTAATGAATTAAGGTCTGAGTCTAGTTAATCAATTGAAATTGCCAAATGGGTTCTCGAAAATTATTTCATATTCTTATAAAAGTACATGGTTGGTTCCATAGAGGAGGATTTGTGTAACTAGAGGGCCAATTAGCTAGTAAGTTTGTGAATGAAGAATGTTTATGAAGAAGAGCCGAGTGTTGGTTTCTGACATATTTAAGGAGGCATGTGAGTGTACTCTAGATATGAAATTTTAAGCCATGAAAACTCATACACAAAATTTTATGGGCTCTAAAAGGTCTACATCCTTAATAAAGGCTAGTATGAAGAAGTGGAATTTTTGGTCATTTTCTCCAAAAGACCAAAATGATATGAAGATGATTAAGGGTTGCCTAAGTTTAGATGACTTAGGGGGAGTCCCTTTTAGTGTTCTCAATATTGGTGTATATCAAAGATAAGATGACATGAGATGAAACATGGAGTTAGGGGGAGACTTCTAAGATTTGTGGGCATCTTGTTAGGTCTAAGGATCATAAAATTCCCACTTCAGATGGATGCATGTCAAAGGGGGAGCCATTGGTTCATTTGCCTAAAAGTATAGATCCTTTATCATTAATGTCAAAGGGGGATAAATATTAGAATGGAGAACTATTTAGTATGAGATAAGACATTTTAAGTGTGGTTTTTCATTAATAATACAGGGGGAGATTATTGGACATGGTCATTGGTGTCTTAAGTTGTCATTGATGTCAAAGAAAGCATGTGGTACTAATACATGATTGATAAAGTGATCAGATTGAGAGATTGAAGAGATATGGCACATGTATAGGCCTATAAGTACAAAGAAGAGGTTTTGAGGCATCCATAGATGTCTTGGAGGAGGAATGGTATGTTTTTTGATCATTTGGAATGATCAAAATGCATATTCTAGCTTAAGAGAAGCTAGACCATCACTGTACATAATACAGATATGAAAGACCCAGTAAGTTTGAGAATTTATTTTAGGTACATATAAATTTAATATTGGTCCAAGGATTACATGGATATGTTTTCTATAGTTCCAAGAAGATACCCTAAAAATTTGGATTCTTGAAGTGTTATCTAGCTCAAGTTATAAATTTTCAAAGTTACTTTAGCAAATTATGATTGGTTGAAGACCGTCAAGTTTAACCATGTTAAAGACTGAGGTCATTGGTATAGAAGATCCAACAGTGAGTGATTATTTATACATATTGAGATAAACGGTGTGTATGAAGTCACCATGTCAAAGTTTTCATGCATAGGTGATAAGTGTCACAAGATCACTAGTCTAACAGAAGATCAATGGTGAACGGTGGTTTATAATGACCAAGATCAATGGTGTGAGACAAGTCAAAAATTCAAAAATGCACATGAGACTACCAAGTGACATAAGCACAAGGGACTATTAGTAAAGTGATTAGAATGCATGCAAGGGTGCCAAGTGGGATTTCTAAGCAAAATCTAATGATGAGTACTTCAAGATAAAGACCATGATACTCAATAGAGATTGATAGTGCATATGTGGTCAAGATTGCCATACATCACGAGATGAGGTCAACATGTTCAAGGTTTAACATTTAGATAGTGGAGTATTGTGAGTTAAATTCTAAGATAATTCTAAAGAAGATCGATGGTGTGAGGTGAGTGAGCTGAGTGAAGAGCAAAAGATGTGTTCTAAGTGATCGAGGTTTAACTATGACTATTTCAATTTAAATATTTGAATTTAATGAAGGAAATACCAATGTTTAGTTTTTGAGCCATAACTTTTGATCTATACAAAATTTGATGTTGCAATAAAAATAAAAATTGTATAGGACTTTAAGTTTCATCTATAAATATTCATTTTAAGGTTTAAATATTTGTACAATAAAAGTTATTAATCTCTAAATTTGACTATGTGTTCATTCATGCTCTACAAGTAACCTAAGAAGGGTAATTAAGTTGTTGTTGATTGTATTTTGATGTTTATAGATGAGATAAATATAAGAGAGTGTTTTATACTCCTTTAATACCATCTATGTTGATTATGAAGGTTTGATCAATCTTATTTAGTATGATCAAAGGCTTAGAAGGTGACTATGTGTTCATTCATGGTGGTTGTGTGCACATAATGTTATTTGAGCTAATTGAAATTTAGAAAAAGGGTGTTGTGATGGTTGTTATCACTTACAGAAGAACTATAGATTGTGTGTCATGGGTCCATGTATTTTAAAGTGTTCTTATGTTCTTAGTTTTCTTAAAGAAGTGTCAAAGAGGCGAATGGGTCTTCATAGGACCTAAAAGGTGACTTAGGCATGTTTGAAAGAGGTTTGTGCTTAAAGGTGACCCATGTTAGATGCCTTAAGGGTGAAGGTATGTATCATGGTTGATAAGAAAGGTTTTAATAATAATAATCTTGAAGACTATAAAAGTTGAACCCAAATGTGATGGTTTCAAGGCCTAAAAAATAGACTTGTGTAGACTTTAAGAATAAGTGTTGAGAGATAGATAGAAAATTGTATGAGATGAATGAAGAGAAGGTGTTTAATATTTGGATGAGTTAAGTATTAGTTAAAAGAGAGGACTATGTGGATGACCTTTTTTTCATGTCTCTTTTGTGATTATAAATTTGATGCAGGTTTGTGGTTGAGGCTGAGTGAAGAAGCTTAGAGATATCTAAAAGGCTACTTTAGATGAATTACCTATGTGAAGTAGGGTTGAGAGAGTGTTGAGGATTAAAGAGAGGTGTTATACATTTTGAATCCATTAGATTGATATGTAATTATAATTTTAGATCTGTTGATTTTATATGTGTTGAGTGGGTACTCAACATCTAGAGCAAGTGGGTGCTTGTTCATACTTAGGGGTGGGTGATCCTTGTGAAGTGGGTACTTAAATAAAAGGGTATATTTTTTGTAATATTATTATAGGACAATTATTCCATGTTTTTTTAGGCTTGAGAGTGATTTCTATTCCCCATAAGGGTTTCCCACAGGAACTATGTGTTGTGTGTTTGATCTTGTGTATGCATTAAATGAATGAGCTCTCTTGTTAATGTTACTTGATCAAGTTGATATATGCTAATTGATTAATAGTCTAAAATAATTTGAATTAAATTTAAATATCTATCATCACTAATTCACCCCTCCTCTCAGTGATTTTACCTCCAACAACCTATGCACAAGTAAACTAAATCGAAGTTCTAAATATGTTTATACATGATATTAAGTACGTTTTAAATAGAATTTAAATTTTATGTGGGTGCATAATAGCATAATGAAATAATAAAACTCATAATATAGCATGCATGTGTTAGATAATTGTCTATTAGGACCATGTTTATGTGCTCAAGTCATGTGTGGTAAAATTTTGATAAGCCTATCAATGTCAAGTACCAAATACCAAATTTTAGTATCTAAAAATGCCCCATTTTATTATAGTAATGAAACTACTAGACTAAAATGTAAATATGTAATTGGTGTGTATGGCACAGTTTGTTTTTTGTATAAACTCCTATTGTAAAGGTCATTCAATATAAAAACATGTAACTAATATGCATAGTCAATGTCCATAGATTGGAAATTTTAATCTAAAATTGAATTTTTAAAATCTAGAAACCAATGAAGGAGTACAATTGTGTGTTCATGAAAACCATGTTTATCTTATAATTTTTTAGAGATGATGCTTCTTTTTTGAATAATTGGAGAAAACTTATACTTCCTTGGTGAAGCACATGGAAAGTTAGGTGTTTGTGCCCGAAAATTTTGTAACTATGCAGGTCCTTGGGTTGGGAAGACAAAAAAATCAAACCCTAATGAATGTGGGGATAAATATACAATGTAATAACCCAAATAACTATGTAGGAAATAAATAAGGAACCATTTTCACCCAAAATTTACACAGTGTAATAGTTCCAATATAAATTTGATGATGTAGTGATCTCTTATTTTGTACTCCATAGGGAACTCTCTAGCTCTTTCCCCTCCCTCTACCTTCCTAGTCCTCCCATAACCCCCTTGTTTCCCCTTCATTTTGACTTCCATAATTCCCATTATCTTGTTTTAAAAATTGACCTTGTGTGATGAAACCATTTCTCCAGGTGACAAAACCACCCCTCCATTTCAAAACCGCCACTTCAATTACATAATCATCATCGTTAATTTATATTTAGGTGATGGTTTTGTATTTAGGTGAAAGTTTTGTATTAAAATAAGGGTATTTTTATACATTAATATAGTGGTTTTGTAACTCAGAGTAGTGGTTTTGTAACCACCCCTACATAAAGTGGTATTTTTATCCCCTTATAATCATCATCCAAAATTAGCTCATGTAACTCCATTTTTGATGTATTTTGTATGTTCAATATCACATTTCTTAATTTCAACACCTTGTGTTCACATCCAAGGAAAAAATCACTCTCTTTTCTATTTTTTGATCATTTCCAATTCCTCTCAAGTTAAATTCCCTGTTAGAATTAGTTGACCTCCCCCATGAAAGTTCCCAACTCCTTCTATAAGAAGGCCATTTTGGCCTAATTTCAAATCCAAAAATTGACATTATAGATTTTTATTTTGAAGATATTACAACCATAATACTACTAAAATTACCTAAAGATCCATCCTCTAAAGTTTTCATATCGGCTACATTACCATAGGGGAATAAGTGTTATTATATTAACAACTTAGTATTTCCAAGCTGGAGAATTAGCTAGCCTTAGTTCAATTGATATTCATTTGTAGTCGTGCCTCCTCTCTTTCCCAAATTTATTCCAAATCTTGTGCATCATCTAGTTAGAGAGTTATCAAAATCAACATAATGATAAAAGGATTTATCATACTGATAATTTTCTTATCAAAATACCACATGCATTCCAGGTGATCTATGTCTTGATTAGGTTAGAGTTCTATTTTTTAAAAGATTTATTATTTGTTAGATTAGGGTAATGTAGTTTTTATTGTATTATATTAGTTTATTTATTCATAAAAAGAGTAAATTTGATAGGGGAAGAGATCTATTTTTTCATTTGTCTTTATTACCGAAAATAGTAGTTATTTTTTACTGTGTTTTCATTCAAATAAATTTATTCTCTTTCAATTAGAAAAACATTTAAAAAATAATTCATAATAATATATTAGAAATTTTTCAAGTCATTTTCAGCCAATACAATATTTCATTTCCAAGATCAAAACAAGTTTCTTGCATTCCAAACAATCACCTAGTCAATCATAAAAATTTAGACAATCATAGGTGCATAAACAAGGCTAGTATATTTTTTATTTTGTTTGTTTCGGTGACTTAATTTTTTTTTGTTTTCATATTTAAACAAAAAAATAGAACTTTAATTTCTTGTTTCTATCTTAGAAAATATTTTAACTAGAAATTTTGAAAAGCTAGTTTAACTTAAAAATATTTTGTTCACAACAAACTAGAAAATTTGAAAATCTATTTTAACTTGTTTGTAAACAAACTAGAAGAATTAAAAGAAAATATTGAATTTTTTATATTTTATATTATATTTATTATTACAATTATTTATTATCTATGCCCAACTTTCATACTTAAGCCATCTCACACAAAAAAATAAAAACTACAAAAATAACACCACTTAGTTTGCATCTAGACATAACTAGGAAAAATCAACATTTTTGCATAACAGTATAGGTTTATTCCTCTCACTTTTTCATGAATTATAAATAATTAGAAAATATAAAAAACAATTTTTTCTTTTTATTTAATTTTGGATTTGATTTCATTCAATTTTAGCTTCGTTGTTCCTTTTCCTTTCAGCATTTCATTTCTTAGAAAGAAAACATTTACTTTAGAAGACCCAAAAACAAATTAAAAACTATAAAAAATCAATAAAAATAGTGTCAAAAATCATTTCTAATAAAATTAATCACTTAGATTGAATTCAATCCTTGCTAACACATGAAAGCATCCATGTCTGATACAAGCCTTGCTCATCTATGCAAACACTCCATACAAATCCTTGTTCATCATTGCAAGAACTCATAACAAGCCATTACCTAAACAAGCTCATACACTTTTCCCTTGGCTTTAGCCTAACCTCCTTTAGATGAACCTTCCCAAGACACATGGTCTTTTCTAATATAGTTTATTCCCTAGGGTTAGATCACCCAGTCTTATAGTTACCACATAATCTAATATTAACATAAAACTAAGACATGAGGTTTTCTACTCCACCCCAATCTCCCATCTTATCTTTGATTCCTTAGCTACCTTGTATGAATAAGAAAGAATTATCAATCCACCCATCATCATCCTTACTCAAAACAAAGGACATCAATGTAACGTCATCTAGACCTAGTTTCCCATTGATACCCCTTTTCTCCTCAGGTATAGCTTCATCCTATATCATTCACTTTTTATGGATGACATTGACTTGACATGCCAACTCAAAAGAGTAGAAATTTTCTCATGAGTAATTCAACTTGTTCTTTTCCATTTCTCTAGTCCTAACATTAACCAAGAGCTTCACCTTCTTATGATTTTGGAGATTGAAGGACCATAGAGATCTATTTCAGCATAACTTGACACTCTTAATGAACATTGAGATGTTATTGAGGTCTTTTGGTTTCATAACAATAACCCATTTACACCACCCATTATGAATACCATTCCACTCAACAACAAACCAAATCCATAGGTACATTCATTACTAGCTACCTCAACGAGACCTTGTGGAGATGAGTGCATAATTTACCATGTGTTATTCATGTGCATACAAATTGGTGAACCTAATGTGAAAGAATTAATCTTTTGTCTATCCCTTTATTCTATTTTTGTTATTTATTCTCCATCTTCCATCCTTCCATTTATTCTATGAGTATTCATATACCCCCAAGAATATGTCTAGATAAGGCATAAATGGAAATCTTGGCTTAAAAGGCTATATGAGAAGCCAACTTAACTCTAGTGATAATTTGTTGATGAGTTATAACAACCCAAAATTTGACACTAATATATACTACCAAATATATTATTACTATCCAAACACTCAAACTAGGAGTGGGGTCTCCATTCAAGATATATGTGATGTATTTGAAACTATGAGTAACCACCCTGACTCTAACATTATGACACTCACTAGGGGAGGCATAACCAATCCTTGCATGGCCCTAAGACAATCCATTATCTTATAAATCCCATAAATATAAATCACATCCAAATATGACCACTACCTATGAAGGATTCATCACTTAGAGGATGAGGTCAATCATATGCAAGTTATCATGCATCTTCTTAATAGAATTCAAGATGCACTTGACCCACTGGTGCAAACTACAAACACACCCCCTAGGGAGCATACCTCAATCCAACCTCTTCTCACTACCCCATTTCATGTATCTATCCCTCATGTATAGGAGGTCCCTAGGCCTAATGTTAACAATTGCTCGATCCAACTCATTATCATAATTATGGGTTACATTTAAGATATAGAGAATAACCAACAAACTTTAGTTCAAGGGATGAGTCCAAATTCCCTTATGCTAGCACATAACTCTCCCTCTCCCATCTAGATAATGACCCAAACACCACTATAATATAAAACCTATATGCTTCCACTATAGTAGGAACATATACCCCCACAAATCCCTATCTCTCACCAGCTCTTTGGGGATATCCTCACTTATTGGGTGCCCAAACCTAACACCCCTCAAACCCATGCATATTATCAAACACCCATTCAAATCCCAATGGGGAGTATATACACTTGTGCTCCACCATTGTAAAGTTGCACAGGGGTTAAAAATTCATTATTTTTCACACCTTTGAGTTATGCCCCCCTACACAAGTGAGTTATGTCTCAACTTATGTAGCATCAAGATATGTGTAATCCACATACACCCCTCCATAAAAAAACACATATGATCCACCAAAAAAAACCACATACACCCCACCACAATAAACCATATACATCCCACACAAAAAAACCACCACACTTCCTACATCTCACAATATTACTCCATATTTTCACATGTATTCAAAATTAACTTAGCCAGATAACTAATTTTCAACCTACTCTATCCTACCTTATCAAGTTTATTTTATTCCATATAGTGGTTACCAATCCAACCCCTATATGACCCCACTTTTTCATTCCAATATCACTACAATAATCACACATTTCAACAACATAGGGACTTATGTTGAGGACCATGTTTGCTAACATACAGGGGGTTCTTCTTCCACATCCCCTATAAAACCTTCCAAAGTTAAAATGGGAAGGAGATCCCAACGTGCATGTCAAAGCCTACACTACATATGTATTAACACCTATTTTAGGGGTCTATACATTATTTATGCCAACTCATGGCTGCATTTTTCAAGTCTTTTGATATGAACAAGCTCCTTAAGACTATCATACATGAATTTTTGTAAATCAAGAAAGAACATAATGAGTCAATTTCCCATTTCATCATGACATGGTTTCAGGTCTTATATTCCTCTACCAACACACCTAATATGGATAATTAATAATTATGTGATATCTTCATCCATTCCCTTAATAAGGATAAAATGAAGGATGTACAAAAATTCTCATATTTATCTTATGAATAAGCCCTTGAGAGTGATTTACAAATTGACTAGGTGGCTATCAACAGTGGTTGTTAGACCTACAAGACCAATGGGTGCATTATCACTCCAAACCAAAACAATGGGGGGTTTAAAAATGTGAGACAAAAACTTCTAATAACCAAGGTCCTAAAATCTTGAATCAAAATAGGAATGCCACCACTGATGGTATCACCAACAAGAGTAAGAGACCAAACCCTATGAATAACAACCAATATCTACCCATAAATAATACCAATGTTTATAACAACATGGGGGCTAGAAACCAAAATCCCCATCTTGCTCATGTGATTTAATATAACCAACTTACACCACACAACACATAACATTAGAACCATAGCCAAAATTAGTATCAACCAGATGAACAATACCCCCAAATTTAAATCCAAAACTATTATCCATAAAACTATCAATAAGGGTTTAGGCAACATAAGTAGAACATAATACCTAAGGACTTTGATCCTAATGTTTATTTCCCCTTTCACCAAGTTATTTATCATGACATTCATAATTTTAGAGAGTATAAAATGTTTATGTAAAGATTCCTAGAAGATCATAGGCAAATATTCATAGTCATGTTCCTAGGGAACCTAACATAAGCTCCCAGGTCTTTCCAAAAAATCCTATCACCACTAAAAATTATAATCTCCAAATCTATGAGAAAATATTCCCCAATCATCAATAATTCACTACCCAAAGTCAATAATAGGGTGGCCCACAAAATCACCCTATTCAACACAACTAACCCATAATGTCATGCACTTATGATGCTGAAACTTCCACATTTAGAACTATGAATACTGATGTAGCTCTTTAGTTGGGATTTCAAGGTAAAAATAGAATGATAAGGGTCATATAGATATGATTCAAGGAAGAGGGAAAAACCATCACTCATACCAAATAATATTAGTCTAATATCTTAATCCCTCAAACATTCTACATATATATTCCATTCTAAAACCCATGGGGAACTATGATTTAATATCCAATAAAACTAAACCATTCTCCCATATTTCATTCCTATACTTTCTCAATAACACTCCCACTCATTGGTTAACTTTGATTTAAACCCTAAGATTTAGGCATTTATCTAATGTCACTCCTCCCCAACAAGCTTAGATTAACCACATTGATCTGGACATGTTTCCATCATATCGATAATCATGAGATGGTAGCTACTTCTTCAATTTGTGAAGCTTTTCACATGAATCTAAGATGGTAAGGATGGGAGATCCAAAATTATTTCTATGGGTATGGATATATAATAACTATGTGAAGAGATCCATGGTTGATGATGGAGTAGTTACAAATATTATTGCCTTTTCCTTCCTACAAAAACTAGGTTATGGGGAAACCAATTATTCAATGACATGTGACACCCTATAAGGTTATGATGGAATTAAATCCACATCCATAGGGACCATCATGCTCCTAGTCACTTTAGGACACAAAATGGTGCTAATGGAGTTATTTGTCATAGATAATAACTTTAATTACAATGTGATCCTAAGAAGGCCTTAGATACACATGATGAAGGCAATCCCCTTAACCTTATTCCAAAAAATACCATTATTGCACCTAGTAAATATATTCATGTCTTAATGAGATCCCAAACACTTAAACATATTACAATCAACCATACATAAGAATCCAAGACTACACATTGACTATCATCTACCCACCAATGGGTTCACAAAGACCCCACAATTGGTTAATGTTATTAAATCCACAAAATTCAAAAAAAAATCCTAAAAAAGGGTGAAGAAATACCCCAAACCATGTTAAAGGATAAATCAAAATAAAAATACATAAAAATAACTAAAAATACCACTAACCTAGAATCAATCACCAAGTCAACAATCTCTACCATTATTACAGCAAAAATTATCAACCTCTTAGAGAAAGACACTCTCCTCATGCTCTCATTCAACCCATGTGGGGTGGGGACCTATTATTTATTGGGACCTCAATGTTAAAAATCCATGTAGGGGTTAGCTATCCTACTAGACCTTTGTATATTAGAGGTGTCTAGGAATGAAAATATCCCCCTTCATAGCAACCATCTCGATGACTATATCACCCAATGATTAAATGTATCAAAACAAGTTATAATTCACAATCCACCCTTATAACTTCTAAACCACTTTAGAGTACACTTAAAAATCACATTATGATAGGGTCATACCAATTTTATGGAGTCCTTAATCTATTGTGCATTCTATCTCTAGATATGTTGACCATCTTACTCTAACATGAACCTGGTGGTATCTCTCATCACACTCTTAGCTCACCATCAAACAAATAGATTATCCATTTTCTCCTAGCTATACCAATTCTCAAGGGGAGGATTCAAATTGTGGTGGTAGGTAGGATAGAGATTAACATTAGATCCCATGACTACGTATGGATCCCTAAATAGGGGTTCATTTTTCCTCTCACAAAGGAGGAAGACATTGAGAAGTCACTCACTAAATTTTTATAGGATTTTATACACATAAAAATAGGACAAAAATCATTTCCTATTACCTACCCACAATATATCAAATTTCATAATTATAACCATGTAATTATTACACCATATCAAGACCTAAATTATGATGGCATATTCCATACACTAAATCAAAACCCTAAATATGTTGTTATACTCATCACCCAAAAAACATTTAAGCAAATAACCTTTCAATTCCTAAATTCACATACCTACCTCAACCTAGAGCATAGAAAGTGACACTTTGATCTCCTAGAGACTCTACCCTTCCTTAATCCACAACATGAGGCTAAGACATTCACACCTCCACAAACCCTTCCTTTTGCCCCATAAAGGGGATGGGCTCATTATCTTCCCAAGTCTCAAAACTATGGGGCCCAATAGGGGTTATCTAAAAATTTTGATTTCCACATGATTAAGATATCTAAAGACCAATATACCTCACTTAATGACTTCCCCCTTCTATACATGATCATTGGGTCATTTATTATGATGGAGCTAAGTGCCAACTAGGTATTGGGGAAAGGGTCATTCTTATTTCTCCTAAAGGAAAATTCATGCCATTTTAATTCAAGTTAGTTTTTTAGTGCACTAACAATGGTGTTGAGTGTGAAGCATTATTACTTGGTATTCTCATTAAAAATTCCTAAGAATTCAAAAATTAAAGATCTAGGGTGACTCCTAGTTTATCATAAAACAATTTTCTCGGGTCTATCAAACCAAGGCCAAATACCTTTATCTATACAAGACCATTGTGCATGAGATACTAAATAATTTAACTTTATTTCTATAAAATTAGTACCTAAGTAAAGCAACCAAATTTTTGATTCCATGACTACCTCATCCTTACACTTTGATCCCCATTTGGTGATACCAAAATTTTATTTCATAATCTTGATTATAATAGAACCTATTCTCCCCAAGATATCTAATGACTAAGTAACAAATCATTTTGGGGGGTGATAACCCATTATCCCTTGATAACCTCTCATCTTCCATAATTTTTTTATATCCATATGATATAAGTCTCACAATATGGTTGGGTTTTAATTGATTCATTTTTCCATTACTATCACCATCATCTGATGCTTCATCATGTAAAAGTAGGTAGTATTTCAAGTCACCCCATCGATCCTAGATTACTTTCCTAATACATTTATCTTCCCTCGACATGTCCATGCTTGAGTAAAGGTGTCATGACCTAATCATAGGCACCATCGAGATCAACATCAATCCCCTTGATTATCAAAACATTATTTAAGCTTAGTACCCTCTTCTTATTGTAGAAGTAATTAGTCCTAGAATGTCTCTCGATAAGCCATCCTAGGTGTGATTTAACTTGGAATTATAAGATTAAAAATTGATCATGTATTATCACAAGTTATATAGGCTATAATATTTTCCTAAAATATTTCTTATACCAGGTAAGACTCATGGTGAGTGAGTGTTTGAGTTCATGGAGGTGTCTCTCTACACATGGCTAAGTTCCATGGTCACACAACTAGAGTTAATCGCACCCCACTAAAGTTATTATGAGTTCTAAAGTTATCCTAAAATCATCCAATCCATATAGTATAACATATCCTTCAGATCAATAGTCAATTTGAAAAGAAAAAAGGAAAATTTTGGAAGTTTATACCTAATTGGTTAGGCCCTTATTTAGTGATAGAAGACTTTAACAATGGAGCATATCAGTTATGCACTCTAGAGGGTAAGGATTTTGATGATTCCATGAACTCTTCTCATATAAAATGCACCTATATATAGTACTTACATATCACATTGTCCTCACTTGAATTTAATTTTCATGGGTTGTATATTTATATGAATTTTAGATGTATTGATGGATAATTATTTGGTTGTTAGTTCACACAATATAAAAACTTTCAAAATGTGGCATGTCACATCATTATATTCTCACATTACCCTATCACCCCATAGAAATAATTTTTGAGAATAATATTTTAAATTTTTCTTTGTCTTAGTTCTTACAAGTGGACTACACCTATCCTCCCTACATCTGCTTATATAGCTTAGAAAAATCCTATCCTATAGTTTATTATAGGGGCTTGTCTATGATAGAGTCTCCTCTTATGATGCCTACTAAAAAAACATTATCATGCCTAAAAATAGGGTAACTATACTCACTTATCTTGGTCCTTGATGATGAGCCCTTGCATCTTACTAGTTTCATGGGGCCAAAATTTGGGGGTAAGGGCCTTGTAAACATAAATTTAGGCACTCTCATGAAAATTAAAATTCTTAAGCAAATACAAAATTCAAGTTTCACATCTCACCCTTTTGATAACCTTTGGTGGTTAACCCTTACATCTTACTATTTGCATGGGGTTAGCATTAAGAAGAGATATCCCTTACTCACCTACATCTAGCCTTTGGTGGTAAGCCTATGTGTCTTCCTAGTCACATGAGACTAGGTGTATGGGGTCACAAAGAGAAGTGGAATTAAATATGAAAGCAACATCATATCAAAATGAATCTAAAGAGACTAGGTCATAATACAAAATGTTTACTCTTCCCCAATCATCCCTATGACAGTATCCTCCATTTCTTGTTGATGGATGATCATCCTCCTCCCCCTCCACCTATCATCATGTCTAGTATGGCCTTTGCTCTCCTCACCTTGGCTAATAGGGTGGAATTCTATGCCCTCAACTCTGCTAACCTCATAGATGTGTGGTATGCTAGGGAAAAGATGTTTGTATGCCAATTGACCCCTTTAAGAAGCCTTATATTTATCAAGAGCCAGTCCATGATTAGGCTAGTACTCAAATAAAAAAATTGATCAAGCCATCCATGATCATACCTCTCAACCCACTTGAGGTATCTAAAATTATAAAATGATAAAGTTAATGTCAAATCTGGTCTATATCAAAATATAAAGTAGTAAAACTAGTTGTATAATATAGCCATGAACTAAAATATGAGCTATAAATGAAAACATGAAAACCAACATTATACCTAAATCCCCCTCATACCACTTAGGGTTAGATTCATCATATATAACCTCTTCCTATTCAATGTCTAGATCCTCCTCTAGCTCAACATATATTAGGACCTCACCATCCTTATCTCTTAGCTACTATTATTGTGTAGGATCCTCTTGAATGAGGTCCTATGGTGGTAGTATTAGTGGTGGTGGTGTTGGAAGGACCATATACTATATTGGGAGTTATAAGTGTTACTGTATGTGGAACTGATTAGGTAATGGGCACCCCTATCATAAGTTTATATGACACTATCCACCCCAACCTAATAATTTTTTCCTCCTTAATCCCCCTATAAACAAATCTATGGATAGGGATATTTATTGCATATGGGATACCAATTTATTGGGATGCCCTATCCATAGGGTTCACCTCAACCTGTAGTAACCTATCCCAAACTTGGGTGGCCCTAGTGGCTACTACGAGATAGAGTCCCTCATTCACCCATTATCTAACCATGTTTTGGTAGGGTATGGAAATCAATTTTGATACTATCAAAGACCCCATAGCATAGGTTAAAGCATATAAGGGTGCCAAATTTGTCTAACTAGTGTCCTTGATACCTCATAGTGCCCCAATTATCACTCTTCTCTAATAAGGGCTCATCTTCTCATAAACCCATCCCATAACAATAGTTGGGTGGCTGATAGAAAAGGATCCCAAATAAGCCAATCTATAAATACCTTTGTTTCTATGGACTAGTGGTTCTTATCTCTAGGAGTAGCATGTCACTCTCTTCTTAATACATCACATAATTATTGACCAATTGTATAATAATAAATTTGTATCTTTATCCCCCACTAGTCAAGAGGCAAGGATACCAATGATGGCTTCCCTAGATTGGGGATAAATAATCCCTCAACCTGAGCAAGAATCATGGAATAATTAATATCCACATTAGGTGTATCAATGTCTTCAAAATGTGCCACCCAACTCCAATCCTCATGATCATTGCTAGTAGCATGGATAGAAACTAATTGATTAGTTGTGGGAAGGCCTATAATCTAGTAGACATTCATGGGAGTGATTGTCCACTCTCCTAGGCTTGGGGGAGCACAAAAGTGTCCTGATCAAGGTCCCAATAAGTCAAAAGGTCATATAATAGTCATCTAGAGGTGAGGATGATCCCTGCCCATGTTACTCATAGTATCCTCACTTGATTGAGAATGGCCAACTCATTAACTACCAAAAGTGCCAAGTCTCAATGGAGCCACTCCTACTCTTGGGATTTTATCCATCATACATAAACACCCTAAAATAAACAAGAAAACCTTGAGTCAACCCAAGAACCAACTCTACTTTCTGAACAATTCAAATTCCCTTCATGCTTCCAACACATAAAACCACCCTCATTTATAGGCAATGATTATGAAACCACCCTATGGTTGTTACAAACCTACCTTGAAATAGTTATGAAAATTCCCTAGGTGGTCCTATAACTACTCTAGGATGGTTATGGTGCAACCGCATTATGGTGGTTAAGTTACAACTACATTAGTTATGTAACTACCACCCTATAAAGGGAAGTGGTTTTGTCACACTAGCTATGATTCCATCTATGGGAAATGTCCCCTCCCAAATACCCTAAAACCTATAAAAATCACTCAAAATCATAATAAAATCTCACAAATTCATAATATACACCCATAAAAATCACTTCAAAGCTAAAATTTTCAAAAATCACTATATTTAAGCTTAGTTTTGATCAAAAATCCAAAATTATGGCAAAAATGAAAAAGGTAACAAAACCTACCTGATTGTGTCTGGCAACTCCTCCTACTAGTATGTGTGTGATCCTCTCTTTGTCCTCATATTGTTGACTAATTTTGTGCTTGAAATTGTTATAGGAAATCTAGAGCTCAAAACTCTATTAAATTAAATGGCAAAAATGAATTGTTTTTGTCAAGTTTTTTAATATATTAAACCCCAAACTAGTTGTTTTAGTTCAAAATCTTTCCAATTTTAGTATATTCTTTTATTTAGTTCTTATTCTCATGTTTATAATTCATATTTATCCTATATCTCATGACTAAAATTTTAATATAATATCTATTATTTTTAGAAAGCTTTATAATTTTACAGGTACATGATGACTTGGCATTAGATTCAGTTCCCTTAATGGGATGGTTTAGGTAGCATGATCTTCTCTACATGTATGGTTGTACGGGGTTTTGATTAACTTCAATTAACCACTTAGAAAGATAATGTAAGTATTAATAACTTATTTTTTCCTTTCAACATGCCTTACTCAAGACTACTTTCCAACTTAGGATAAGGTGCCCTCCTGAGGGGGTAATATGTATGCACCCAAAATTTACATAGTGTGACACTTTTGATACAAATCTTATGATGATGCAATGATCTCTTGGTTTGTACTCCACAGGAAAATATATAATTATTTCCCCTCCCTCTACCTTCCTAATCCTCCCTTGACCCCATTTTTTCCCCCTTTTTTAACTTCCATAGCTCCTATTAGCTTGTTATAAAAATTGACCATGTGTGACAAAACTTCCACTCTAGGTGACGAAACCGCCCCATCCATTTAAAAACCAGCCCTTAAATTACACAACCACCATAGTAGTTTTTTAATTTAGGAAGTAGTTTTAAATTTATGTGGTAGTTTTGTATCAAAATAAGGGTGGTTTTGTACATTAGTGTGGCAGTTCTATCACTTGGGGTGACAGTTTCAAAACTGCCTCTATATAAAAATGATGGTTTTATCCCCTTATAATTATCTTCCAAAATTAGCTCCTAAAATAATAGTTTTGATTTATTTTGTATGTTTAGTGTCATATTTATTAATTTTACCACCTTGTGTTCACCTCTAATCAAGCCCAACTCACTCTTTCTTCTATTGTTTTATCATTTATATTTCCTCTAAAATTTAACTCCTCATTGGACTTAGTTGAACTCCCCCATGTAAGCTCCTAACTCCTTCTACAAGGACATTTTTGGCCTAATTTCATATCTAAAAATTATTATTAGAGATTTTTATTTTTAAGTTCTTATAGATATAGTCCAATTGCCTGAAGATCCAGCCTCTCTAGTTTTCATGTCGACTACATTACCATAGGTGAAAAAGTGTTATTAGATCAACAACTCAATCTTTACAAGTCAGAGCATTATCCAACCTCAGTTCATATGTTATGCATTTATGGTTGTGTCTCTTCTCCCCGACCCCCCCCCTCCATAATTCCAAAGCTTGTGCATCCTCAAGCTATAAAGTTCTTAGAATCAACATAATGATAAATAGAGCTAGCATATTGAGAACATTCTTATCAAAATACCACATGCATTTAAGTTGATCTATGCCTTGGTCAAGTTGGATTTTTTTTTTAATTTATAGTATTTTTTATTTTTTAGAATATATTAGTGTGGTTTTTATTTTATTGAATTAATTTATTTATTCATAAAAAGAGAAAATTTGATATGGAAAGAGATCTATTTATTTTCATTTTTCTTTGCTACCAAAAATAGTAGTTAGTCTTGATTATGTTTGAATTCAAATAGATTTATTCTCTTTAAATTAACAAAAAAATCATAAATCATTTATAGGAATATCTTAGAAAATTTTCAAGTCATTTCCATCCAATACAATATTTCATTTCCAAAATCAAAACAACTTTCTTGCATTCTAAACAATCACCTAGTCAATCATCATAACCTATACAATCATAGGTGCATAAACAAAGCTAGTATATTTATGATTTTGTTTGTTTTGATGAGTTAAAAGTTTTTTTTTCTTCCTCTTTAAAATATAAAATTATATCATGTATTTATTTTTTCCATCTTATCAAATCATTCAAAAAATATTATTCACAATAAACTACAAAAGTTGACATCTAGTTTAGCTTATTTGTGAAAACAAATCAAAATAAAGTGTTGTGTTATTACTATTTTAGATAAAATTATTTTTACATTTCATGAATATTTAATCCCAACTTGCATAATTAATTAATATCATACCAAAAAAAAAAAAAAAACTAAAAAAGAAAACCACCTAGTTTGCATCTAGACATAGCTAGGAAAAATCAGTTTTTTTGCATAATAGTATAGGTTTATTACTCTCTCTTTTGCATGAATTATAAATAATTAAAAAATATTAAAAAAAAAATCATCATTTACTTTATCTTTGATTTCATTTTTAGTAAGTAACCATTTACTTCATAAAACCCAAAGATAATAAAAAGTCAACAAAAATAGTGTTAAGAAGTCTTGTTAATACATACAAGCACTTAGATTCCATTCAAGCTTTTAAAACATGTGAAAGCACCCTCATTACATTCAATCATTTCTAACAAGTGAAAATACCCACAGTCTAGTCAAATTTTCCCAACACATTCAAGAAACCACATCTTATCCAATCCTTGTTCATCTATGCAAGCACTCCATAAAAAGCTTTGCTCATTAGTGAAGAAATCATAAAAATCCATTTATTGAAAAATATCATATAATTTTCCCTTAGATTTATCCTAATCTCATTTGGATGACCCTTCCTAAGACAAATGGTCTTGTCTGGCATGGTTTATTCCCTAGGTTTAGAGTACTTAGTCCTATAATTTCCAAACAATCTGATATAAACACCCAAAAAAATGTGAGTTTTTATAGTCCACCCCAATCTCTATTCTTATTTTTGAATCCTTGATGCTTTAGATGAGCAATAAATAATTCTTGATCTACCCATCATCATCCTTGCTCAAAATAGAGGACACCAATATAACATCATTTAGGCCTATTTTTCCATTCATACCCCTTTTACTCAGATCTAACCTCATCTTATATCATTCAATTTTTATGGATGGCATTGAATATTCATAGACAACATGAAAGAGTATATCTTTTCACATGATTCATTCAAACTTATCTTCCCCATTTATCTAGTCCTAACATTAACTGGTATCTTTGCCTTCTTATGATTTTAGAGACTAAAGAACCATGGAGTTCTATTTCAAATACTTGAAGTTCTTAATGAGCATCGAAATGTTGCTTAGGTCTTTTGGTTCCATCATAAGAACCCATTTCCATAACCCATTCCACTCAACAACCAACCAAATCTATGACCCCATCTATTATGTTGGCTACCTCATCTAGACCTTGGGGAGTCAAGTGCTTAATATAGTGTGTGTTATTCACATGCATACAGGAACCACATTATGGGTTTGATCAAATAAATTTAATAAACAATTGAAAATGGATTATATATTCAATTGTATAATTTTGATCAAGTTCACTCAAGTTTTCTCCATGTAAGAAAATTGTGATAAAAATGGAATGAACATTGTTCATGCCCCCATCATGATTGTAGTTTTGATTTTATATTTTCCCTCAATTTTTCTCAATGTAGAATAAATTCATGATTAAAATATAATGAAAAATATTCATGTCCCCATCATGACTTCAAGTTTGATAATTTTAATGTGGAATGACAACTATTTTTCATTAAACTATAAAATGTATTGTTGTGTATATACATGAACCAACATCATGCCTAATAGATCTAAAAGTTGTATATGTGCATGAACCATTTTCATGCCTCCTAAATCTATATAAACTAATATAAAATGTTATGCATTTATATGCTGAATTTGAGAAATTATAACTCAAATGTGTTTATATATGAAAACAAATAATTCATCTTCCTGTAAACTATGTAGATATTCTTATGCATATGCACTCAAGTGAATATGAATCTTTGTTATAAAGTGAGTGCATATTCATGGCATATTCCCCATAATATACAATAATGTGTCAAATATATCATATAGATAAACCATCTAATATATGAACCATTATAAATCTATAAAATGTGATACTTTAGTTTCATATAGGCTTATGTCTATAATTTTGACGTGAGTTATGTTTCATGTAATTCAATCATCTCAAAAGAAGATTTAATGGTATCATGCCATGTATAAAGATAACATTATGTATAATCATTTGAACATGTGGAGAGTATGGCATCATATTAATGTGTATGTAAATCAAGGCATGTATGTAACATATGTAATGGAGTGCATACAAGTGTCATGTCTAGATAGATATATCAATGAAGTACATAATATTTGGATAATTGAATAAGACTATGTAGTATAAGTACAAATATTATTTGATATGTTTATTTTGATTTACTAATGAACTACAATAAGTACTAAACTATTGAAATACTAATTTATATTATAGAATATCTAAAACCTAAATTTAAAATATAGTATTTCAAATGAGCTATAATAGTAATAAATAATTAAATGCAAAAAAAAAAATCTTGGATCTAATTTATGTTGAATGTGTAAATAGATATCTTATGTAAGAATTGGATGAAAAGACCCATGAATTATGTCACAAATAAATATATGATCCTATGATGTACTTGGATATGGTTTCAATAGGTGGATATGGATGAACTTTATCCTTTTTTATTGAATATGACTATGTCCTTTGACTGTGCAACTGATCTTTTTGTCTAAGTGCATGCACTTGTCAGAGATGGTTGACTGATTGATTACGGGGCCTGATTTGAAATGTAAAATGTGTACAATAGTTAAACCCTAGTTATTTCACTTAAAACCAAATAAGAGATCAAATACAAAGATATAATTAGGCAAGGAGAATAACCAAGCTATACTTAGAAAACCCCACATAATTTGAGTGTTGGCTACATATCCCAAAAGGGCCTCAGGCTGATGTAGTTCTCCCTCCTAGAGTGAGTGTGTGAATCTTTATATTTGCTATATAAATATAACTAGTATATTTAATTAAATTATTAATAATGAGTGACCTTGACCTACAATAAAATAACTTTAAACTTGTCTTATATCTATTATAATAAATCAAATTTTGAATTAGAAATATTAGTGCCCTTTTACTTAATATGTAGTAAAAATTTTAATGATTGATAGATGTGTATTAAATGATATTGATGTGCTTATATAGAGGAATATTTCAAATATTTATATTATCTAACATTTATAAAATCACAATAGGACTAATATGAAACATATTTAATTTGAAAATTTGTCATTGGAGTATAAGGGATAAGGCCGCACTAGTGGAAAAGGTTATACTACAACCATATTTTCCTAGTGTAGTCTTATTTGAGAACGATAGAGATTGTTGGGCTTTAGCTAGTAGGAAATTATAAGCAAACTAAGAATACATAAATTATGTTTCTAGTAATTTCAAGATAGTGAATTCTCTTATGGATATTACAGGTTAATAGAATGACAAATAGACCAAGTAAGGTAAAGTTGTCAAGATTAGATATTTTCAAGCAATTAATGATTAAATTTTAGTGTATAAATTATCCCCCACATTTATTATAGTGATGAAATGAAGTTAAATTACTAGATTAAATAATATGTAATACTAAGTGTGTATGCACACTTTATCTTTTGTTTTGAAGCTTGATTGTGTGAGATGCCTCAATGCAAAACCTCCAATAATACCACTAAAAGTAGTTATTTTTAATATTTGAAAATTTAAAGTCCAAAATTTTATCTTTTATATTTTGAAATGAGAGAAATGAAATGATACACCTAAATGAGTATGTAATATAATTTCCCTCTAATATTGAAAGTGTATAAGTGTGTGTGCTCCTTTATTGAGTAATTTTGGAGAAATATTAAACTTATGGTGAATTGAGGTTGATCAAATCTTAATTTGAAAACTAGTGAAATCCCTTGATTTGGAAATATTATATGCACCAACTCTCATCTAAATGTGTATTGTAATCTATAAAATAATTGAAAGGGTGAAACCACAAAATAGAGATTGCTATAATAGAAAAGTGCAACCATAGATGTTGAGTGTTACTAGACTCTAATGTGTCCCACTTAAAAAATGAAATATATCACTCTGATGTAAATGGATCTAGATTATTTTTGAAACATTTAAATTTTGAAAAGTGAAATTTGAAATTTCCATGCACAAACATGAACATGGATGAATATCATTCCCCCTATATCTATACTGAATTGATATAGAATTTCATTTAAACTTTTAACCTTTGAAACTTTCAACTTGTAACTATTTTGTAAATGCCTATGCATATTCATCAAGGATATGTGAATCTATATTTAATTGACTATAGGAATGAGTGCACATGCATGTCAAATGTTGATATAATCTAAAAATTATGAGACATGTTATAATTCAAAAAACTATATATTGTCATAAATCTAAATTTTGTTACTAATGAGGACTTGAATTCTAAAAACAAGCCCATTTTTATTCCCATTGTTTGATATAAGATATAACCTACAATTAACTAATCTCCAAAGAGAACCATGGAATATGTGAAAGAGTAATCATGTAGTATCATATGAACATTTGAAATTTATTTCATCATATTATTGAATATAACATTATATTGCATATGAAACATGAGTTGTGTGTGTGTGTGTGTGTGTGATATGTATCATGGCACAAGTGTAAAGGTAAAAAATATAAATAATGCATGATATGAATCTGATTTTTTTTTCTAATGAGGACTTAAATTCTCAAGAAATCCCATTATGATAACCCATTTTGAGATAAGAGGTTTAGATTAAAATTTGTTAATCTCAAAATAATTATAGAATGTGTCAAATATGTAATTTCATGTAGTATCATATGAACATTTGAAATATATTGCATCATAGCATTGAATATAGAATTGAATTACATATGAAACATGTGTTAGATATATATAGCATTGAATCACATAGCAAAATGTGCATGATATGTATCATGTCACAAGACTAATGCATGATATGAGTCATGGCACCATAGTAGCAAAAAATGAACATACAAGTAATTCCATACAATGTCACACAATTTGCATGAAATTTTACACATAAGGACAAAAGGACTCTAACAAGGGACATGTAATGATGCATAAACACACAAGGCCAAGGGTTACACAAAAATGGATTGATAGTGTCATACAATCAACAACATGTATATTTTTCTAACACAAGATAAGGTACACACACAACAAGAAACAAATCCTAACTTATCATGTAGCAAATTAAGAATTTGAAAAGAAACATAAAGTAAATGGGACTAGTTTTTATCAACCATATGTATCAATGTCATTATTAGCAAATAACATATCCATGTGGTAAAATGTAAATTATGATTAATTATAAAAATATTTGTATTATATATAACTCAACATGGTAGAGAGGTTGTGGATAGATACAACATGTTGAAGTGTTCATGAATGAAAAATAGATGCTCCTAATTTAGCAAGGCTTCTAGGTAAACTGAAAGCCCAAAATAAAAAATCCTTGTAATATTATGTCATGTATCACACTCACATACCTCATGATAAAGCATTGTGCATTGAAATATAAATTAAATATGAGATCTACTAAAAAATAAATAGATAGAATGTGTAAAATTAGTGAACTATCAACATAATAAAATGCTTGTAGGTCTTGATTTTGCATTTTTGACAATATTTTGACTTTTTTATCTTTTTTACGTATATCATTTTTTTTTTAAAATTTCCATATTTGAATTTTTACCATATTTGAAAATTTATAAGTTTTGATAATTAGTGAGAAACAAGGATTTATAAATAGAAGTGGGAGGGATTCAAAAAATACATAATAAAGTGTTAAATCAAAGTTTGGAAAGAAGGAATGTAAGCAATGTACCCCCAATGTATGTGTAAAGTAGTCCTAGAAAAGTAGCACAAATGATAGATATAAATAAGAATGTACATGATGCCAATGAGAAATATACTATGTTTTCTCATAGATAATGTAGGAGTAGATACATGTGATCATGGAAGTGAAATAGAAGCCATACACATAAAATCCATGCAGTACCTACCACAATGCATGGGTGTATTAAATACATTCATACCAATAGAGTGGTCATAGTCCTTATAATTTCATATGAATATCCACTTGAAAAAAAATATATTCCAAGGTAGCTAATTATCAAACCTACTAAGGTTAATCCCCAGTGAAATGGTAATCAATAGGAAATACCCTTTTTTAGGTGGCCCATACTTGAGACACCATTACATTAGAGATACATAGTGGATTCCATGAAATCTTCATGTACTACTATGCAACATACATCATTATCTAGAAAACCTAAACATGTTCATATTATTACTACTTCAAATACACCATAGAGTATAAAATGATGGGTTTCATGAACCTCTAATCCTTATATTATATCTTTGATACCATAGAGTCATATGAAACATACCTAAAGCATTACAAAGCCTAAAATTCTAGTTATTACACCTATATATGATCCTTGGTAGTACCGCTAGTTTGTTATGCCATATCCATTAATTAGAGAACTTCTAGATGAGCATCACTTATATGGGACAATTGGATATAATTTTCCTTAACTAAAAAAATAAAATATTCCCAAAATATAAAAACATTCAAATAATTCAAAAATACCAAAAAAATTAGCATGTCCCTAGCTATATTATTTCTTATACATTTATTTTTTGCTTCATGTTAGTAGATAACATATCATTTCTTTCCTATATACACATGTGTTTCATGATTTGTTTGAGTGTGATACATGTATACCTAAATACATTATATTTATGCATACATATGTTGGGACTTCCCTCCACTCACATCTTAAGTACATTGGGGGTATCTACTTATTTGATCATAATATACCTAATTTATATTATTCTATCATCACTTTATATTATCATATTTGAGCTTAAATACTTACATATGCATCTATCCATGCTTGTAACTTTCACAGTGTATTTGATATGATATGTATTTAACATTGCTTACAAACACATGTGTTTAGGAACTAGTATGTTAGTTTCATTTTGGTTACTTATTTTTATCCTAATTATCTATTTTATAAATTCCTTGACTGTGTTAATTACTTGACATTATATTATATTGCATTGTATTTTATTTTTTAGAATTTGAATATGCTCCATTGATTGTGGCCCTTGTGCCTTTGCTTTCCTATTTGGACATTTGAATATATCACTTTATGTTGTATGTGGACATTTAAATATGTCATTTCTATGTTTTATGGATATTTTATTAAGTCATGTCCCTTTAATTGTGTGGCATTTGAACATGCCACTTGTATGGGGTCTCCTTAGACCATTTGCCTTTTACTTTACTTTTGAGTGCTTTTATGTGTGTTCTTGATTTTTTGTTGATCTTGTACAATTACTCTTTAGACATTGTCATGATCTATATCATGATTCTTAGTACATGATGTTATCACATATTGTTTGATTCAATGTCATATCTACCTATATATGTTACCCTTATATTGTACATGATCCATACATATCTTATGCAAGTATCTTATCCTTTTGAGGTAAGGTAACTACCATATTCTACTTCTCCTCACCTCAATAGGAGGGGCATGTCATAGAGGAATCAATTCCAAACTTTCATAGATTTGTATTACATTGGTGGCATGTCAAAAATGCATGACCTACACACTTATTTAATACTCAACATCTCTAGATTATAGTGGGGGCATGTTATGGAAACATGTTCTCCACAGTTACACTAGTTTTTTAGATCATCTAGATTCAATGGGGACATGTTACAGAAATATGTCTTCCACACTTGAAATAATGATACATTTATTAGATTTCACAATTATATCATTCAAATACATATTTATGGTAGCATTGTATACATCTATACCATTATTATACCCAGATTTCTCTTGAAGCATATATGAGGTGTATTATCCATGTAAAGGCCACCTAAAATTATAAAATTAAATCATGTTATATATTTCAAATACTATTATGGATTTTTATTATACCTAAGATGAAATATTATGGAATTTTATGGATTTTTATTGATCTAATATACTACATGAGTTGGTTCACCTTTGAAATTTTGAGATGATTAAATCACTCAATCTTACTAAAATTATAAGTTAGATCTAATTAAATCATCTAAATTTACCAAAATTATAGGTTGTATTTGATTAAATCATCCACCCTCACCTAATTTATATTGTGAGTTGATTAAATCACTCACACTCACTAAAACATGCACATATTTGAGTTGCACAATTGAGATGAAACATGCTTAATGGATGTGTTGCAATTCAACTTTACACCAAGGTTGGGGGCATGTGTCCCCCAATCTATATATATATATATATATATATATATATATATATATATATATATATATATAGACACACACGCATACACCACACTTATAGGTTTAGATTTTTTCTAATCTCATATTAAATGCTTCATAATGAGGCATCCTTTCAAATAAAATTTATAAAAGGCAAAATGGTTTCATCAACACAAAAGTGTACTCTCAACCTTGTTCTTTCTACTTTCAAGCATTTCATATTATTTCAATTTCATATTTGATACATTTATTATATATTATAACATGTTCTTGGTTGTAGCTCAATCACCAATAAATCACTCAATTTGGGTTCATGCAAAGATAATATGTTTATAAACATCTAGGTATGCATTTATTTTCTTTAAACTAGAAATTTCATTACTACATTAAAGTGGGCACAAATGTAGATATTAAAATATGAGTTATGTTGTACCCCAATCCTATACACTTGGAAAATATCTATCATGGTTGTATCTTTCATTTATAGACTTTTTTGCTACCAAAAGGCTCCTATTCACTATCTCTTTATGACTAAATTACTTATCTTTTAGTTTGGACATTAATATTCTAATGATCAGGACTTTCACATTGTGCAAAGATATCAAAACTTGATTATTATCCTTCACTACTATTTCTATATATTTTCTATCTTTATGGACACTTGCATCCCAAATAGACACCTACATCAATGCAAGTGTCAACTTTTCCTATAAAGTGTCAAGATCCTAAAATTCATCAAATTTGCACATGAAACATATCATAAAGGTTAGCATAAGTGATATAATGTGATATACTTCTAAAATGGATTGATATATGTACAATATCAACCCTCATTAATTCCTCACCTATAAATAACATACAACTCACAAGGAAATTGGGCAGAGGGGAAATACTATATAGAGTGGGACATAACTCTTCCATAAATATCTATATATAAGGAGGAAGGAGAGGGGGGCACTCTAGATAAGCCCCGATGGCCTACACTATAGAGCTAGCCAACCCTGAGCATAACAAATAGGGCCCCTCCTCCCACATATATATATATGGAAGAACTAAGCCCATTGAAACTACTAAGAAGCACTCAATCAAGAATTCAAGTTAGAAAACTTTCCCTATTTATCCCTATTTCTATATCATTCATAGAAGAAGTATTTCCATAGATTTGAATCATTCAAAGAGTAGCCCATGAGCCATATTGTTCAATTTACAAGCTAGGTCACTATGTGTCTTTTTTATCACACATACATCTTTTTGTACACATAAGATAACATGTATGGGATAATTACATAAGTCTAATGCTCTTTTTAGAGTATTGGCTATGTAAGTAATGCCCAATGATAGAGGGGTCTATGGAGTAACTCGATATTGTGATCCCACTAACCCATTTTTCCCATAATCACTCCAAGGGTGAATAAGTTGGGGTTTGATAATTTAAAAAATATAAAAAACATGTGCACATGATCTAAATACATCAGAAGAAATGCCATAAAAAACCCAAAAGGCTCTAATTGGTCACATCCATAGCTAGATAGTATTTTGAACATGACACATGTGTCAAGTTTAAACATCTGCATTAACGTAGCTATCCAAATTTGAAACAAGCATCCAAGGCCATAAAAATAAAATTTCCATAATATAATGATTATTCTAGAATCATCTACCAATACACTTTTATCATGTTCTATATCAGACCTTCATATGTACACCAAACCAACTAAGTATAATTATTCCCTATTCATTGCAATATCTATCAATAGATTTACTTTATTAGTTTTAGTAATATCCATTGTATAAATTTAGAATAATATTTATCTAAATTTTTTATTAATTGACATGTTCATTAGGTTATTTCACCATCTTTATGTAAAAGCTAATATAATACCCTTTAACACTAGATATATTATTTATATAACTTTGGGGTTAAGTAATTACTAGGCCTTAGTATTGCATTAGATCCATTGATATGCAAATAATTATTGGGTTAAAAAAATGTTATGTTATATTTAATAATTTCCCTACCTTGGATGAATATAATGAAAAACTAGGAAAATCATGGCTAAGAGCAATGGGGATAACATTGGGTAAAGCTCGTGACTATCATTTTTGAGCATGAATCTACATTGGTTAAAATCTCAAGAGAGGATAAATCTATAGATCAAGAATAGAAAAATGAAAATATATCTTCATCTAATATTAAATAAAATATAATTAATATAATCACAATAGAGTAATGTGATATAGTACGTATGGAAAAGCAAAATAAATTGGAATTTCAATACCACAATATGGTGTAGTTAGTTTTACATATATGGATATAAAAGAAGATAAGAGTGACATATCATGGTTTCAGGACCAAGAAGATGATTGTGATTATAATTATGTCTAATATTAGCATGATAATTCTAATGACATAAGACCTATATATCCACATCCCATCTCAATTGGTACATTAATGTAGAATTTAGTAGGTGATTACATGTATTATGTAGGAACTCCATGGGAACATGATGTTGACCAAGTCATTAGTTAAACTTAAATATTTTCCATTGTACATAGCTTCCTCATAAATACTCATCCAGTTTATTATTCTATCTTGACACACATATTCATGTGTACTTACATATACCTCTACTATCCTTGAGATTTATTTTATTTAGCCCTTGCCTTTTTATTGTCTCCCTAATCTGAACAACTATGAAATTTCTTTAGAAATAATTCTAATGAACATCTTTTATGAAACTTTATTTTTTCATTCTTACATATTGATTATCTACATGAATGTTAACTTCCATTTATGGTTACATGGTTGCACACTCTTACTTATACATACTACATGAGAACACATTAATTGTTTCCCACTAGGGGTATGTAATATTGAGTTACAATGTTGTGATACATATATATAGTGGGAGCATATTGTTTTCCTTCACCTTTTCCACATAACCATGATATCATATCTAGTGCACACTATCCTTGACAAAAGGTTTAGACTTTTTAGATGCCTCTCATTATTATATTTTAAAATCCTTACTACTATCCATTACATATATATTATAAAATACCAAAAAAATCAAATATATAAAAAACAAAAACATTCAAAATATGTTTATAAATAAAAATCAGAACCTAAGCATGACATTAGTTGCTAATTTATTTCTCTACATATATTATTTATCATATGTTTGGTAGATATCATATTATTTTTCATATTCACATGTATTTCATGAGGTACATGAATGTGATTTAGGACATATGTATTATACATGGATTCTTAGATGTTGTATTTCCTTCTACTGAGTGACCATGCCCATGTTGGGGGCATCTTATTCTACATGTTACATTATCATAGGTTATATCTATCTATGGCCTATCTACCATGTTTGGATATATATCTTACAAGTTTATTACTAATTAATCATATCTTAAATTGTGATACATTTGATATGATACTTTGATATAATGTGTCAATGATACATATGGATGGTGTAGACTAGTTTTCACTTGTTCTATGTTCTTTTGATGTTGTTACTTTGTTTCATAATAGGCTATACATTATTTTTTTATTGTGTGTGTCCACTTAAAATTTTGTGTGAAACATATTTATGCCCATTTTTTTATATTAACAATGTCATTTATGTGTGTCCCTTGGCCATGTTTATTGTGAAATGTACATATCCATTATATGCATCCCTTGGTCTCATCTATTACATTACACGACATTGTGTGTTGTGTTTGTTGTGCTTGTTGAGATTTATTAGTGGTTCCATGATCCATATCATGCACTTTTACTGAGTATTATTATTCATATATGATTATTTTAAATTGTTATATCTTTATATACATGACATGTGTATGCCTCATTCCACATGTTACATACTTCAATGGCAATCACATTATTATGATGACATATTCTCCACATGATGACATGATTCTACATGATTATATATTTATAACATGATACATTTACCTATTATTTTGATATGAGTGACTTGTAGGATACATCCTTCATCTCAAAATGGGGGCAATATAATGATCTTGTCTTAGAGATTCAAACTTCCATGAGCAGAAAAATCAAATTTCATGATAGATTATAAGTTTTAAATATTAAAACTTATTCAAAAATAAGATACATAAAATTTATTGGAACATTTTTATAGATTATGGGGGAATATGACATGTATATGCACTCACTTTACAAGGACTTGAGTGAAGATTCATATACACTTGAATGCATATTAATGAGCATATTAAAATGAGTTATAAGAATAGAAATTATAGGGTTAAAATAAAATAATAATTAAGCATATAGATTCATGGTATTATTTATCATCTGGCATAAGTTAAGGGGCATGATACTGGTCTCTACACATATATACTTTTTTTAAAGTCAAAAGGCATGATACTAGTTCATGCACATATACCCTAAAATGCAGTTTTATATATTTAATGGAAATGGTTATTATTTCACTTAAAACATATTAACATTATGGTCATAATTTGGGAATTAATATTCTTCATCCTATTTCAATCATTAAAATATAATCTATATTTGTATGTACTAGTGTGATTCATTATGTTACAAGTAATGTGTGTTTTGAGTCTTGTGACATTGAAAGACCTTGGTATTACTTATAGTGAACCCTTTATATGGTTCAACCTTATATTATGGGTGATGTATATTTTATTATAGTGACACTCAATGGACTTGGAATCACTTATAATGACTCATCATGGTTCCACCCTCTTTGGTTACTTCTCCCCATTAGTGAGAGTTGGAGCATACATCTTTCCAACTTAAGGGATTGAATAGTTATTAAAAAAATGGGACTTGATCACTTTAAATTGACCATTGATTAAACATAAATAATCATCTATACAATTAATTCAACAAGGGGGCACATTTATCTAATTTTTCATCATCTTTGATAGGTTATAGTGCAATATCGTTCCATCTCCCTACAAGTGTAGTCATTCCTTGCTCTCTTTTCAAAATTCAATTTTCAAAGTTAAAATTTTAAATATAGACATTGATTATTTCATGCATTTTTTTAAGGTTTTCTAAAATTAGTGCCCTAAAAAATTAGAGTTTTATACCAAAATAAAAAGTGTTTTGTACACACTAGATTTATCTTTCTCCTTTACTCTAGCAATTTCATTACTATACTAGAAAGGGGGGGGAGGTAAAATATAAACACCTAAATTTAGTCACATGTACTTGACAATGCTAATTAGTAACACATATTGAACCACTTTATTTATTCCCAAATTCATTACTCTTATTCCCCATTCCTCTAAACCATTTATTTATATACGAGCTTGAACCCTCTAATCATTATTGTTATTACACAGGAGTTCCCAAGTCAATGCTAAAACTATCTCGTATCATCTCTCAAACTATTCTAACCTCAATAAAGTTATCACTTTTTTTAAAACAAGTCCATGCTATCTAGAACAGAACATTGTCATGAACCTATCCATCTAGTGTAGCCTCATCTCTATGCCATTTAATGAATAATTTCCAAAATTTGAAATATTCATTTGAGTCATCCCACATGTTTCACAAGTCAGTTAAAGAAAATTATCAAAATGTTTCACTATAAATAAAAATCAAATACCATCCATTATAACTAGATTATAATTATCTATTGAGCACATATACACTAATGCACATCAATGAAATCTTCCCTATTCTTCTTAAATTCAAGGTCATTCAATAGGAGTAGTCATAAGCCAATTCTAAAGAATTTCAAATTATGTCAAGATCTAACATTATCAATTATTAAATCCAAATTTATAGATACATTCATATAAAAAGGAACATAATTACATAATCACTCTAGGTAGGAGACCTACATGTGGCTTGGTTTCCATCTTTGGAGTATCTAGATACATAGGTAGTAGTCAATCATCAAATGGGGTGATTAGGATCATCTTAAACCATTATTGTTTCCCTATTTTTTACAATTTTATATATCCCACAAGTAATTCTAGGGTTTCTAAGGAAAATATAAGTAAAACAATGATTTATTCTTGGATATATAGAATTAAAGTATCTTAGTAGATATAGATGTAGGTGACAAAAGAGTCATAGATTTGTCATAGTCAAAGCAGACATTTACACATTCAATGAACATGATCAACCTATGTTTTTGTCTAGTGAGTTTGGACATGTCTAGACATATTCAAAATCTCAGTCCCTAAACATAAATTTTTAAAGTCCTATCTTATCATGATTTTCATTGTTAAACATTAGTTATGGTCAACCAAAGTTTTTAAAAGTTAAGTACCTTGTGTTTGGTTGTACATATTATTTTTAGCATATATTTTCAATTAATTTTAGTCAAGTATTCTTAACACTCAAATTTATGCTTAAATTTCATATATCACAAATAAATATATCTATTTGTATACCTATTAACATTATAAAATCAAAAAAAGGGTAAAATAATTAAAGACCAATTCACAATATGTGAACCCTATGATGGTATTCCATATGGTTTTATAGGACCAAATAACCTTTGAAAGGTAGGTTTCCCAATCCCAATAATGTAAAGCTACTATTTTGGTCAAAATTTTCTCCAAATATTTATTTGTGACTTATAATTGGCCATTAGATTGTGGGTAATATGGAGTTGACTTAAGATGGCATAGCTTATTCTCAAGAACAAGAGTTGTAATCAAATTTGAGGTGAATTGTGACTTGATCTATGAAAATTTATCTTGGTACTCCATATCATGTACAAACTTATACATACATAAATTCAACAATCTTTTTGTCATGTGCATGTTTAGTTGCCTTTGCCTCCATCTTTACTATATAATTAATTATTAATTATAATTAATTGTAATTATAAAATGTAAATTATTGAAATATAATCTAGGATGATATATAAGATATAATATAGTAAAATATAGAGATCTAAAAAATTTCTAAATTTCTGAAAAAAAAAAACTAGGGTTAGCATTAGAGAATTATTCTTACAATTAATTTAGTTTAAAATGTATTAACTTTTTGTAGACTATAACTATTTAAAAGAGCTTGAAAACATAGATGAATTAGAAAGTAGTGACTCATTTTTTATTGGGATAAGTCTGTAGGACATAGATATGAGTGTAATGCATTGTTGTTTGTCACTATGACTTTATCTTATCATACATTACACTAAATTTGAAAATATGGGTTTTTTCACCTACATCTATATGATATATGTTTTTGTATAGAACCTAAAGTTATGTGCATAAGACCTATAAAATTAGAACCCTTATCTTACACAAACACACAAAGGAGATTAAATGAAAAAGGGAAAAAAATGGGAGAAGTGGGAATGATCAAGCTATCCTCAAAAAAATCCTTATTGACTAAGTATTTCCTACTTATCTTAAAGGGCCTCATTCTGATGTAGTTCTCCCTTAAGATAATATTATATTAATGCAACTAAAAAAATTATTAGAATTATTGACAAGGGAATCCCTCAACCTGTAATAAACAATAATAGACTTAGTAAAGGATTGTAAAATAATAGTAAAATTACAATAGATAACTTTTATTAGAAAAAAAATGCTTTTAGAATTAGAAATATAAGTGTACTGTAATAAAATGCTAGGTCCTTTCAAGGGTGACCCTTGATGTGCTGTTATATATAAATATTTCAAATGTTTCTAATAATTGGCCTATTGACATGTGTGGGAAATTTAATAGGAATCATGTTATTTTGAAATAATAGTTATTAAAGAAAGAGAGACATGTCTACACTATTGTATAGGTGTATATTGTGTCCCTATCTTCCTAGTGTGGACTTGTCCTAAAGGGATAGAGGCTTATGAAATAAGAGTGATGGTAAGGTATTTACTAAATAGGGATAAAATCAAGAAGTTTGGAATATGTTCTTAGTAATTATAATACTTTGAAGGATTTCTTAGAGATTGTGGGTTATTAGAAAGGTGAATTGACCAAGAAAGGTAAAGTTGTCAATAACAAGAATTTTTAAAAATTTATTGCCTATATTCCCCCCTTTTATTATAATGATGCATAAAATTATTAGAGTAAAGGAAATGTAAACCTGAGTGTGTATACACACTTTGTCTTTGTCCTTGAGATGTACATGCCCCCTTGTTGAAACATGTGGGTAAGTGTTGAACATGTGGAAAATTGAGAGTAATCATGTCTTAATTTTAAAAGTTAGTGAATACGCTTGAATTAGAAATATTATATGCTCCAACCCTCATAGATTACTCTATAATATTTGAAGAGATAGGAACCAAAAACATAGTTCACTAAAGTGCAACCAAAATTTTGAGCATCACTAAGATCTTACGTGGCTCACTTGTTGAACTAAAAATAAGATGTGGGAACCAATAAATGGCTTGCTAAAGTGTAACCAATACATGAAGCATCACTAAGCTCAAATGTGGTCCACTTGAAAAATATGAATAACACCACTATAAACAGATCTAGATTTGAACTGTAAATTTTTAAAACTTTGAACTTAAAAAATAGATTTTTGATTTTTTTTAAAGTACTAGATTAGAAATGAATGCATATCATGTCCCTGCACTATATAGAGTGCCAATTTCATTTTTTTTAAACTATTTGAAATTATGTAATTATCTTGGCATGAGTCTATCTATTCTAAAATAGTTGTAAGTGTGGAGTGCATAAGTAATCTAAATGCCCCCATAATATAAAAATAATGATTTAAAATATCAAAATTATAAAATTTATTTCTTGTGAAAGCTTGAAGATAATCTAATTATGATTCCTCCTTTTTAAAATGTTTAAAAATTCTTGAAAATCTTATCTCAAAAGCAAAAGTGATCATTTGTGAAATATGTAATCATGTAATAGCATTTGAATATTTGAATTGTTTTAGAATCGTAGAGATGTAAAATTAAATCATATGAAGATATTTTATATTTAATTGTATCATGTAATTTAAATATAAAATTGAAATAGTGTATGAATTATGTAAATAAATTACAAGTGTTGAATATTTATTTTAAATATAGTATTTATTTTAAATATAGTATTTATGTTAAAGGAAGCATTCGAGCACATAAATAGTATGTGCATGATATGTATCATGGAAACATATATGTGTGAAATAGATACTTATTAATGCATGATAATAACCATGGCACAATAATATATAATAATGAAGATGTAAGAAAAGTTACACAATGTCATGTAAGAAGGCCCAAAGGACACATACAAGGGACATGTAAAATTTTGCATAAAATTAAAAAAATTGCATAAAATGTCACACATAACCAAAGTTTGACTACAAGGAGAATGTAAATTTATAAAAAATATATAAATAAAAAGGTCATACACACATGGTATGGTGTTTCCATAAAAGCAAGAGGGTATATGTTGAACATACATAAGGTCAAGGACCACATTCAAAAAGTAAGCAAGTTGAATCATGTTATTTAAATGAAGAAAGCATATAAATAAAATGAATATAGTATATTTGGATCATAAGTATTTATGTTCATGTTGGAAATTAACATATTCAACGTGATACTTATAAATCATGAATGAAAATGAGACATTTATTTTCATTATAACTCCACATGGAAAAGAGGTTGTGGATAGATACAACTTATAAAAGTTCTTGTATAAAATAATGAGACGCCCCCAAATTAGAAAGTTTTTTGGGTAAAAGTCTTTCCCAACATCAAAACCATGTTAAATTATGTCTCAACTTGAAATTTGAATGATATCTAAATATTCATTATGTTTTGTGATTAAAAATCATATAAGAGGTCCCTGTGACTATGTTACATTCAGAAATAGAGATTGAAAATGCATAGGGATAGGTCCATAGTAGGAGGATAAGAAGACAATTTGTTATTGCCTAACCAGTGTGACTTTGTCCTGATTGACTATATACAGGAATTTATGATTAGGATAACTTTTTATGTGTATGATTATTTCCTAGTTTTGTGAAAATATGTCTTGTTTCACACTAAAATACCTTGTGAAAAGCATTTTATATTGAAAATTAAATTAAATATTCTATGTATTGAACATAAATATAAACATCATATGCAAATATATAATCTAATAAAATGAAAATATGCTTAAAGGTCCTAATTTTATGTTTTTGAAACTATTTTGATTTTTCTGGTACCTTTAGAATGTATGAATGTTTTTATATTTTTATATATATGAAAAGTAAAATATGCATAATTAAATTCAAAAAATATTTAATAAATAAGGTAAGTAGAAAGTTTTTTTTAAATAGAAGAGGGAAGGAGAGATTTGAACAACCCTCAACAAGGTATTGAAGCATGGAATGGCAAAAAAGAAGGCAAGTGAAATGCCCCCAATGTAGGTGTATATGTAATATAGATGGAAATCATGGCCATGTAACCTCATGTAAGATTAGATAGATGTGAGAATGAAATTTAAAATGAGATCTAAAGCATTTATAGATGTGCAAAGAAGAATTAAACAAGTTTCTATGAAAAAATTGCATCTTGGTAAGATAAACATTTTGGGTTTTTCAAATTGGATTAAAGAAAACAAAGGAATAAGTGCCCCAAAATGAAAAAACAGAACCAAGAGCTAGAATAAAATTGGATTAGGTGTAGAAGAATAAAAATTAAAATTAAAAAGTAAAGAAGATAAGTACAAGTAGGTACTATGAAAATAAGCTAATTAAGGTCATTGGCTCAACTAGGAAGTTGGAAGGTAATGGCAGAGTGTATCCAACAAATTATATTATTATTATAATGCCCATATGTATATACAACTCCTTGATAATAAGGAAAATTATCTTATGTAAGATAATAAGTGTCAAGTGTAGAAGCTTATGAATTTGAAGAGGAACCATGTGTTGTTAAGTGTTCTTCTTAATCACTGCTCATATATCTATCTAAACTTATATCCTCATTCTTAAGAGATATGATGTAACAACATGTACCTATGTAGGATCACTCTAAATAACCTATGATGTTGTATAAGCTAAATACTTTGTGTTATGTGCCTCTTTCTATGTAGGATTAGATATCTTGATATTTTTAGACAAGTGATCATGTTAATGTGTAACCATATTATGCTCAAGAATCGATGGAGAAATTATAATATCCTTATGTTTATAAATATGTGGATAAAATAAAATTTACTTGTGCTCATAAATAAGTACAAAAAATTATTTTTAAATATGCCCATGTGAATGTGAATCATGATATTTAATAGTTGTATAGACTAATTCATTACCAATTTTATCAATAATTATGACAACCAATTATCTTGTAAAGGTTGTATTGAATGCCTAAAATTTTAACCACTTGTAAAGGTATTATTATATGTCTAAGATTATCTTGTGTATGACCATCAAATGCTTTCACAACTCTAGATGTATGCTATATATCTTGCTCTGTATAACCAAGAAAATGTATAAGTGTTATGGTGCATACATTTTCACTTGATCCATTATATATCATAACACTATGGATTGACTGCATGCCAACATATTCTCTAATGAATAATTCATGTCTATCATAATCATCATCAAAATTTTCAAAATTATCAAATGTAATAAATGGTCATGATGCTAGCTTGCTTTTAACTATACCAATGATGATACCAAGTGGATTTCCATATGAATATGGAGGACGATTAGCATTATATGCATAATGTATTTTAGAATTTTGATTTTTATCTTGTGTTTCATGATTAGGAAAAGGTTTTATATAAATTCTCAGCTTTGTATACTCATTTTCTTATAGCTTAACCTCTTCATTAGGTGTACCAATGTCAATAATGTTCTCATTAATGAGGTCTTTAATTTTGAGCTTGAGTTTCATACATATATTAGTGGAATTCCCAACATATCTATGATAATCACAAAATGTATTTCCATAAAATATTTTAGAGAGAGGTCTAAATAGATCTATTTCCAATGTTGGAGGAAGTGTAATAACATGGTATTCAAGGATATTTTGTATTAGCACATGATGAGGTGAAGGTAGACTTTTAAATTTCCTCCTTGGTGGAGATTGTAGTTGAAGATTTTTTGGTGGTTGTGATTAACATTAACTTTAACTTTATCCTCATTTTTTATTTCATTTATTTTACTATTTTAATTAGGTTTGCCTTGAAACTTGATATTTGAAGTATAAGGAGCATTGGAGATATATTTGAGCTGATTCAATGTAATAAATTTGACCTCATGTTCTTTAACTATATGACATAGTTCATGAAAGGATTTGAAATTATCAAACATGATATACTCTTGAAGAGGAGTGAGCAAGTTTTAAGTAAAAATATCTTGGAGATCATTATTATCCATTTTATTTGTCATTTTGGCTAGCACGATATTATATCTTAGAACATACTCATTGATTATCTCATTTGGACCTTGTTTGAGATTTTGAATTTGAGCATAGGATAATTTATCATTAAAATTAATATAAAAATATGAAAAAAAAATATTTTTAAAAGGATTGAAAGTTTTAATTGATTATAGAGGAAGATCATAGAAAAATCTAAGAGCATAATCTTTAAGACTTGATAGAAATAGCTTGGCTAACAATGTATCATTATTCGCATTATATAAACAAGCTATATGGAAGGTATGCAAATGTTATTTAGGGTCACCCTTTTATTCAAAAAGAGTAAGCTTAAGAGCTACAAATCCAACTAGAAGAGGATAAGATTAAATTTGAGGAGCCAAAGTGTTATGCAATAAGGTACTATAATCTAAGGAAGGGTTAGCATGAGAAATTTTTTTCTCAATATTAGCTACCTATTTTTTCAAGATAAGAAGAGATTTCTCAAGATAATAATTTGTTGTAGCAATAGGAGGGGTGTAGGTAACATGATTAGGCATAAGCATGGATAATTGAGGGTGCTTAAGGGACGTTCCCAAGCCAAGAGATAATGTGTTAGAAGTGACTAATGGTATAGATATAGGGATAGATTCAATGGGAGAAGAAATAACATTGAAAGTAAGTGTCTATAGGATATGAAAGAGAAAAAAATTAGAGGAATAATTGGATAATTTGGCTTGATGCTTAGTTTTAGATTCAATAAGTATGCTAATGATATATTCACCTCATGAGGGTATGATGCTTGACTTTAAATAGATCTAGATAATTATTCCATTTGTTCTTGATCTACTTCATTAAGCTCATTTGTATCAATGTGCATATCAATCTCATTATCATATTCTTCTTCAATACTATCAATATTAGTTTCAATGTGAACTTCATTTTCATCATGAATTACCATTATAGAATAAACCAAAGGGAGATCAATTTATGAAAAATGAGTACTATTTAAACTAGCACTACACCTTATAGGTATGCAATATAATATAAAGTAACAAAATTTATGATTATGAATACAAGATAACTCAAGAAAATCTACTAGTGTGAAGATAATGCAATCAAAAATCAAGGATAAAGGGTGATCTAGGAAAGGGATTAAATGATTTATAGGATCCTAAATATACTTTGTCATTTATTTATTAATGGCATCTCATATCACTAACTACAAAGGTAGTACCATGCGTATATACCACTAACCTCAATTTTGAGGGTAAGTTGAGAGTAAGTTCCCTAGGAAATATTCTCCTCTCAGATGCACCATGAATTAGATGGATAAAAGAGGCTTCCTATGGGTATAAAAATGATATCCTAGGCTTTTATAATATATCCTAAGGTATGGGGAAACTAAATTTCATGTTTAAATCTATATTATGGCTATGAATATTGGATTAAAACTCTCACACCATGGTGTCTGTAGAGATAACACCGTGTATCCCTTCATGATAGTAGTTAATTAGTTTTAACACTATCAGAATGTTATTTATAAAATAATTAAAGACAGAGAAATAAAGTAAACTAAAGACAAAATATTTTTGAATAATAAAATAATAAAATTCAACCCAAATTTGAAAGAAAGAGCCTTTGTGTCAGTATCTATTTGAGGTGAAAAGATAAACTTTTTCAATGTTATATTACTCAAAAGTTGAAAATTTTGAATATTTATGTTACAAATAGTATCCAAGGTTGAAAATTATTTTCTTTTAGTGTCAGGAATTTATAGGATTAAACTGAAGCCATATGTCAATAATCAACAAGCAATAAGCAGTGTTCTACTAAGTAGGTTCACCAAAATGTTTACACTAGAATTAATTGTGAATTATAATTAACTCTAGTTAGAAATGCAAAATATTGAAATTTTATATAGGATGATTTATAAGATAGAATATAGTAAAATATTGATATTTATAGAATTTGTAAATTTGTAAATTTATAAAATAGAAACTAAGGCTAAGGTTAGAGTTTTGTCCTTGTAACTGATTCATTTTAGACGATATTAACTTTTCATAAATTTTGACTGTTTAAAAGATCGTGTAAACATATAGAATTAAAATATAATGACTTGTTGTCTACTCAGATAATTTTTTTAGAGGCATATAGGATCACAATGTGTTGTTTATTATTGTGACTTTATCATGTTAGAATATTTATTGAATTTGAAAAGTTGGGTTTGTTTGCCTGAATTTGTATGTGATTTGTGTTTTTCAAAACCTAAATTGATGTATATAAGATCATTAAAATAAAAAACCTAATCTTGCATAAGCACAGAAAAGGAGATCAAATGAAAATGGGAGAAAAAATGTGGGAAGTGGGAATGATCAAGCTATCCTAAAAAACCCTTTGTTGACTGAGTGTTTCTTACATTGCCCAAAGGGCCTGAGGTCTATGTAGTTATCCCTTTAGGGAAGATCATATGGGTGAAACTAGAAAATTCAATTATAATTCTCAATAAGGAATTCCCTCAACCTATAATAAATATTGTTAGAGTTGGTAAATGATTGTAAAATTACAAGATTTCAATAGGGATATTTAATCAAAAAAATCATGTTTTTGAAATCATAAAGATAAGTATCTTGTAAGAGAGTGCTAGGTCCCTTCGAGTGTGACCCATGATGTGATTTTATAGAGAAATATTTTTCATTTTTATGATAAATAACTTATTAACATGTGAGATAAATTATTTAGGAAGTGTGTCACTTTGAAAATATTGTCGTTAGAGAATGGGAGAAAAGTCTATACTATTGGACAGGTGTGTAGTGTGTCCCTTCTTGCCTAGAGTATAATTAGCTTAAAAGGATATAGGATTCTAAAATAAGAGTGGAAATAAAGTATCTATTAAATAGGGATGAATAAGGATAAAATAGGGGTGTCTAAAATATTTTCTTAGTAATTTTAAGACCTTGAATAGTTTCTTAGATATTGTGCTTTATCGTAATGAAAATTGGCCAAGCAAGGTAAATATGTTAATAATAAGCATTGTCAGGAATTTATTAATTAAATTTTAGTGTCTACACTCCAAAAATTTGGTGAGATAATATATACAAACCAAAAATTATTCACTCTAAATGGAAATAACATATATAAGGCCAAAAAAAAATCACTCATTTGAAAAAAATTGGTAAAACAATCTAGGGCTGAAGATGCATCTCATCCAAGTGTGTGGATTTCCTTGTACATTAGGAATATATTATTATAAAGATCACAGTAGCAATCCTATTTGAAAAAAAAATTACCCCATAATATTCATCATGATAATCTCAAAGGATGTCAAAAGCCTCATCTTTTCTCACACACTAGCACATGATTGAGTCACATCTAGTGTAGAAGAGATAACCTGAAATCCAAGAAAAATGACCATTGTGAATGACTAAATTATATCTCTATTGTGGTTGTAAAGTTTGATATAATTTACTAATACCAAAATAACTATATATATATATATATATATATATATATATATATATATATATATATATATATATATATATATAAAGGTGTTTTTACTAAAATAGAAAATAGATGTTCATCTAGAAAATAATCATCAACTTGTGTAGTTTGTGCATTAAATTTTAGTTGAGATAGGAAATAGAACATTACCTTGTTCTTTCCAAGTTTATCAAAAATAAGAATATCAATTTCTCAGAGTAGAAATAAATGTCTAATAATCTATCCATTCATAATAAATTATTAATCAAACAAATGTTAAGAGTGATTGATGTGTATGAAAATAGGATAACCCATGATGTATTAATGAAATTTATTATCAACATAGACTACAACAAGATTTTTTTTCTCTATTACCATATAACTAAGCTCTAAATCAAAATTATTTTTACTGATGACATAGATAACATATTTTAATTGGTCATTCTTATAATTGAGGAAAATTCCTAATGTTGCATTAGATGCATCAATGTGGAATGGAAATGAAATTTCCAATTTGGTTCTATCAGCACAAGTATTGATACCAGGATATATTTTAAATCCTCAAAATATTCTTATCATGCATTAATCTAGTTAAATTCAACATATTTGGTTACAAAAAGATAAAGGATACTCATTCTTATTAAAATATTTAATAAACTACATGTAATAGCCAGTATGTCCAATAAAAATCATCTTATATTTTTGTTTCTATGATGTAAGAAAGTTTTGAATAAGTTCTATTTTTGTTGGGTCCACTTCTATCCCTTTCGATGATATGTGATGTCTTAACACAAAACCTTTCATCAAGAGCATGTAGAATTTTTCATGGTTTAATTAAAAGATATCATCTTGGCGATGGTGTAGAACTTATTCTAAGTTCTTGAAAGATTTCTCATAGGATTCCCCATTATATACAATGAATTAAGATAAAGCTGCAACTTATCCTACCTAGTATATCCAAATTCAGATAAGGTAAATCAACTAAAATTCATTGGATACTTAGTTATATCAAGGCATTACCAATTGGATCCACTAATCCTAGCTAGAAGATCACTTATCACACAATAATGATAGAGTTACAAAAAAACTAGGAAATCAATACAATGCAATAATAGTAACTAGATCTCTAATATTTGGAATTAATATAATCTAGCATTACCAAAGCTTGCAACATAAATAGTGGGAATGGTTCAAAAAAACTAAAAAGGGAAGGAAGCATAGTAGGTAAATGAATGCCTAGGTTATCTATGGTGGAAAATAGAAAGTTTTATTAAGCCTATAGCCGCACTAAGTTTAATTGTAGAGGAGATTCAAACAAGGAGTTATACATTCAAAATTAATTATGCAATATCTATTTATCAAATGAAATATCTAGGGTTAGAAATAATTACCTTGAATAGAACCTATCAAACCTCAATCTCCCCCTTGAAAAATGGTACTTTACAAGAGATTATTGTGGTTATAAGGATCACAATGGTTGAAATCTAATCTAGGCTAAAATAATTCTCCTAGTTTCATCTAAAACTCCACAAGACAAGTTATTTCCCTCTAATACAAGGTCTAAGTAATGGCTTCTCTAAATGTAGACTAAAGTAAAATTTTGAGCAATAGTAGTGTGAAAATGAATGTTTCTCTCTTTTGGATTGAAATGGGACTTGTACTTATAATGACGAATGATCCCAAACCCTTTTTGAATTTTATCTGACAATAACGACACACCTCAATGTAGTTTAAATTTTATTGTTCACTCTCAAACTATTTTGGCCTAGGCTGACCTAGTTGTAAAGCATGTGCCATAACGTCCAAATTATGCTAACCTATGCCAACCTAGTTTGAATTTTGGTGGCATGAAAAATATACTACATTGACTTGAGATGATATAGTTGGAAAGGATAGGTCTTGTTTTAGTTATGGGATATTAGGATTAATATTTATATTAAATTTGGGGGAAATGTAATGGATATAGGTATAATAAATAAATAAAAATGTCTCTTGTGAATCACCATCAATCTACCTAACCCTTTCCTAGTGTACCCTTTAAGGCATGCACTTATAGAGATTGAAACTCAATAAGTTGATGTAAGAGAGAAAGCATCAATAAATGATAAAGTTTAAAAATAATGTGTGTATACATATTCACCACTCAAAGATCATCATCTGTCATAAAAGTGTAAAATGGCATGGTGATTTGAGAAAAAATAGAGTAACATACTAATTGAACTAACAAATTACAATATAAAAAAATGAAAGTAAATAAGTGACATAATTGAAATTACCATACATATACCTTAACTTACCTTTATCAATGAATTTTAAAACGTTGTATTTTATAGTATTGATCATGGAAGGAATAATAATTGCATTGGACAAACCCTAAGGATATAAGGTCAAAGATTAAAAATAATAATCACGAGAAAATCAAAATAAATGAAAATTTTCATGATAATTTTAATTACTTATATAATTTTTTAAGTCAAGATGAAAAAGGATAGATTAGTACCAAAGATTCTAGGCTAAATGACAAAAGAAAAGGGAATATCAAGCAACTGAAAAGCCAAGGTTACTAATGACCGAAAGACCTAAACACGTATCCAAGGTAAGAAAAGTAACAATACATATTTAATGAAAGAATCATGAAACAAAATAATTTAATCAACATCAATGAAAGAAAAGTAAGAATCTATACTCAAACAAAGATAGAAAAACAAGAAATGTAAAAAACATCGATGAAATATTAATAATAATCCATACTCAAACAAAGATGGAAAAAACATAAATGTAATTAGAGGAATGAGATGAAATGGTCTATAAAAAGGTGAATAGAAAACTCAAGGTCCCAAAAATAACTAAGTGAGATTTAAGAAAAAGAGGTAATAATCAAAAGAGTGTCTTACAACAACTCAAAAATGTAACTTCTATTCTAATGATAGATAAACTAAAATTATCAATTTTTGAACATGTCAAAAGAGAGGTGGAGAATATAAAGTGTGGAAATTAAATGGGTGGTGGGTAAAATAGGGTGGTGCCAACATAAAAACATGGTCTTTACTAGAAACAAGACACTCACATCAAGTTAGAGAGACTAAGAAACTTTTGACATCAATGACATTTAGAAAAATCAACAGAACCATGCAAGTGTGGGATAACTATTTAAGTAAACGTATCATGCCATGAAGGATAGTATGAATGAAATTAAATGAACCTACCTCCCCATAACATGTTCCCTATTCCTAAAGACCCCTTACAAAGTCATCGATCTACTATGAAGATTTAGTACTTATGTGAGAAAATAGGTGGAATGAGGTACTATTATTGTATAATTAGACCTAATACCTCATTATACTAGCCTACCTCACCCCAATAGATCTCATATCTATCAAGAGGCCAACTGTGGAGTTTGATATTTAACTAGGATAGGAGATGTTTCAAATATAGATCACGTCTTTTGGTGTGATCTAACTTTTAAGATTATATTTATCTTTTTAATTATTGATTTTTGTTGTGTGATATGTATTTTAAGTCTTTTGGATTTTGAAATTAATCCTCCATATAGATTCAAAAAATAAATCATGAGTGATAAAAATGACTATCACAAGATAATTTACTCTTGGTGGCTAGAGATAAGAACTTAAAAACCATATTGTCTAAAACTCCTAAACTTGCACATTATAGGAAAGTGAAATATTGAATCTAATCTTGATGTGCTTAAAGTGATAATATCTAGGGGATATTATGAAAATGAGTATATAATGATTGGGTTACCCCAAATAACTAAAAAAATGTGTTAATGGAGATGGTACAATGACAAGTAGGCATGAATCATCATCATGGGAAATGATGCATATGAATGAAGACATGAGAATAGCCTATTGGAGTTTTATGAAAAAATAATATTATATACCTTAATTATATGAAAACATAACTCTTGATCATTTCCTTATCTTCGATGGAAGTCATGTAGCTATGATTGAGGGTAAATGTAATTTATGAAGTGAATTTATGAGAATTTGTGAAGAAGGCTTGGTCATATCTAAGGTATTACAATGTAGCTCACAAACTATAAAAAAAAGGAATGAATAATGCCAAAAAGGGAAATAAAATAAAATAATGGAACTAGATACTTTTACAAGACTAAAAAAACAAATTGTTTTTAAAATGGAAAATAAAATTAAAGGATAAAAACTAGGAATTGAAGCTAATGTGTAAAGAAGAAACCCTAGGTGTGACAAGAAATGATGTTGATGTAATGTTGCACAATATAAATTTTAAGTAAGATATAGAAGAAATGTTAGTTCTAGATTATATATATGACTAAGTACTAACATTTAATTAACGTATACTATAAATACATAAATATTATGAAATTAAGTAAAATATTTATTCAAAAACTGAGCATTGGTTGGTTCTTTAAAGATATGTCCTTCATTAGTTTATAATCTATAAGTGTTAGGTCTGAGAATGTCTTTGACTAGGTAAAGACCTTATATACACAATATTTTAAAACTTTATCAATTACTAATGCTTTCTATCTTATAGGAACCCATCAAGTCTCAATCACTCTGAGTGCATGCCTTAATGGGTGCATCAGGAAAGGGGGGTAGATCATTAGTGCTTTGCATAATTATTATCCCTTTTTCCACTTTCTATCTACACATTTGTATCATAAAACCCATTCCACTAAGCTTTGCCTCCTATTTAGTACCCTCTAGTCAATTTTTACCTTCATTAGCCCCATCCTTAACCTAAACCCTTTTTTCATAGTTTACATGACTATGTCAACCACATAGACATTGTATTGTTATTTAAAATAACTTACTAAGAACTAAGTCAGCCATGGTTGACATAGTTCATTATCTAGTATGTTTTTTGTCAATTTCAATCTTAGCTTGAACTTGTTGTCTGAAAATTTTAGAAGGGTTTAGGGTTATATCCACCTATATAAACAAAATAATTTTTCCATTTATAAGAGAAGAGAATAAGAAGATATATTGTGCATCTACTTATCCACCATTTTACTTGAGGAACAATCTTAGGGTTTCATAATTTATTTAAAGATACAAATCTTGTCTTATGGAGAAGTCATTTGGATGCATTGATAAGCTATGTAGCCTAGAGTTGATTTATCATTGTCATATTTGCATATCATAACAAACTCTTGAAAATAATCTTGGCCAAGGGAGAGGTTGAGGCTCGATGGGTTCATCTTCAAAGGTAAGTATTCCTAGCTTTGTTCCTCCTTTATAAGACTAGATAGATATGAATTTGTACTTATCTTCTATGTATTAGGATTCTATATACATTGCCATGATTATATGTCTTCTATGCATGTTTACTTTTAATGTTTATTACCCACACTTGGTTCCATAATCTTGGGTGAGCACTAGATTATATTTTACTGTACTTGTTATTAGTTTAATAAATATGAAAACATAGGACCTAGTTAGTTTATTACATAGTTTTGCTTGACTGGAAGATTTGTAACCCTCCCTAGAGATATTATTATGGTACAATATCCCTTGGATAGGTCTAGTAGATCCATATTAGTCATGACCCCATCTATCTAATGTATCCCCAATCGGAAGAGTAAGTAATATCTATCTTCTCCAAGCTAGGATTGATTTGTAGAATCTATTACATTTCCCATTGCATTATATAGATTCTTTCCATTTGTAAGAATATTTAACAAAAATTTTACATTTTAATGAAAATGTGTTTAATTTTGTGTGGTTTTTCACTAACTTAGATGTATACTTGTGCAAATCTATATATAAGATATCAAATGAAGTTTTAGGCTTTTGCAATGCTCTTTCCTTAAGTGGAAAAAGAAGAACACTACTAAATATGAATTTTATACAAATATTAGGGTCTATATGTTAAATAATATAATTCATATGGGTCAAATCAGTCTTTCAATCAACATCCAAATAATAAATCAAATTGACCAAGTTGACTTAGTCGTCTTAACAGGGTTCAACAAATAAGGTTTCACAAAACTAGGTCGACCCAATCGATTTAGTTTGAAAAAATTGAAAGTAACATTCAAGGCACTTAAAAAAAATGTACAATCCTAATCATATTCCAACCCACCAAGGTTCCTCTCTTTCTTTCTTTGTCAATTCATTACTTCATTAAAATTCTATTTTATGCAAGTTTGTAGCTTTTAAAACTGCAATCCTACAACAAACTAAGTTGACCTAGTTGACTTAGTTTTATACCCTATCTTCTATCTAAAAGACTAAGCTGACCTAGTCAACTCAATTTTTTAAAGACTCTTGATTATACAAAATAGTAGTGACCTAGTCAACTTTATTATGTAATGTTTGCAAATAGTGTCATCTGAACAGACTCTATACCATTATTAATTTGGGAATTAACAACTATATGCTAGTAATTAATTCACATTTTCATTTTCATCTATTTAAATTCTTAGAGTAGCACACATAACATAATTAAGTGTTTTTTCAAAAAAATTATTAGTTTTACTATTTTACTCTTTTTACACACACTACCAAATCACACAATACTCAAAATGCATTTAACATTTGTCTTCCCAAGGCTTATCTACTTGGATTTCATCAGCAAGGGAGAAGCTGACTTAGTTTTCTAGACAAGTATAAACATGTGGTAAATGGTATATATTTTAAAAACATACGACACCCTTATCACTACTGGATTGTGAAGTGAGGGGGTAGGCCCCAATACCAAGCCATTACCATTATCAACACAAATTTGTTTCAACCTAAACATCCTAAAACCATCCATAGATTGATTTTTAATTCCTCATTTGCAAATAACTTCCCTATCACACTTAAAATAAAGCTTTATAATAATCTAAAAAAACTCAAGATGACCACTTAGCATTAATTTTTAGTTGACTACTTGTTCTATGCTCATTATATGTTGTATTGCAAAAACTTGCATTGTTTAGTGTTGGTGCAAGGTTTTATGTTTTGTGCCAATTGGATCATTTTCATTGATAAAATTATTTGTGTGTTTTATTACATTATTTTATTCACTTACATTACAAACTCTTTCCTTATTTTATCACATTGTCATTCTATTCGATAAGTTTCTTATAAACTATCTTTTTCCCTGTATCTAGTGCTAAGTTGACATAGTTGATCCAGTACTCCTTTATACCAATCAAGATACATTACTAAGTCAACCTTCATGACTATATATTATTATCATATTGTGTTTCTCCTTTTTTTAATTACTAAGTTGACCTGGTTAACTCTATACTATTTTGCCTTATGTCTAGTAGTACTAAGTCAATATGATCGACTATGTATTCTTATACCTTCTGTCCAACACTCCTAAGTCAACCTAGTCAAATTTATACTCTTTTATCTTTTGTCTAGAATTACTAAGTCAACTTGGTCAACTCTATACTCTTTTTAATTCTATCCAATAGTACTAAGTTGACCTGTTCAACCCTATACTCTTATTACTACCTCTACCCTATTATCTAGTCAACTTAGTTCTCTATCTGTCTAACTTAGTTCTTTGTCTCTACCTCTCATTCTTCTTAGCATTTTATTCCTTCCTCAAAACATCTTGAAGTTTTCTAATATAATCTTATTAGACAACTTAAATCCATTTAGATTTAATATGGGCTATTCTTTTCTCCCTCTCTTTACCTCTAAGAGAACCCTCACTCTTGGAGCACCTCGTCCCCTCCATCTATGGATTGTAACATGGTTCAAATCACACCTCAGGACAAAGTAGGTGGATCTAATCCTTTATTTACCTATCAATATAGTTCTCATATTTAATATTTTCAACATAATTTGGGATCCATTGATACAAATCTATCTAACAATCCTACTAGTAATCCACCTTCTAGTAACCCTCCCCCTAATACCAATTCAAGGAGTTCTCTTACAAACACCAACCTGCCAATTGATATGAATCAACTTCTTTCAAAATTCATATAACAAATGAAAATAATGCAAACTTATAACACCTCTAAAATGATACAATTACAATTTCATTTGATCAATATGGCTAATCAACCTCTAGTTCTCAATGTTCAAGCCAATCCAAATTTCATTCCTCCACCTCTTAGAGATGCCTCAGGAAATATTAATCCTCAACCTATCATGAAAAAAAAAATGCTTAAAAAAATCCAAAATGAGCCTTTATCTCCTTTTCTTATGTCTATTTATATTGTTAATATATCTCTAACTATCAAGTATGATGGGACTAAAGAACCTGCATCCTTTCTCAAAGCATTTGGAAATCTTTGTAAAGATTGGATCCAAACTAATACTTTTACCACAACTAAACTTCTAGTTAAAACCTTCACTATCAATGCTTTATAATGTTACAACCAACTTCCCCAACATTCCATTTTACAAATTGAGGATTTAGTTAATCATCTAGTTAAAGAGTTTTAACATAATGACCTTCCTAAAAATTACCTTAGCCATTTCATCAATGCTAAGCAATCTCCCACTGAATCAGCACATGATTTTAAAAAATGATGGAAATATCTAACCCATAAATAAAAATATAACATGATTGATGAAAATTTATTTAAACTCTTTAACACTACTTTAACTCCTTTGCTTCAATATAAAGTTCAAACTTTTACTCCATAAATGCTTAACGAAGCTCCTAACCAAGCTAAACATGAAGACATCTTCTTGAAATAATTTGAACCTAATACCAGATTACTTAAAGGATATTTTCAAACTTATACCAATTCCATCATCAAAAATACTCCTTAAACCAAACTAGGATTTTCCAAAGCTAACACTCCCCCATCTTCTCACATACCACTAACTATGCAACAAATGAAATAATTCTTTCTACCCTCTAAACCCTTTACTTATCCTAATAATCCTCCTAAATGGTATGACCCTAATTAATTATGTTGGTTCCATGCCAAAATTGGTCATTCCCATGAAAATTATCAAGGGCTTACTAAATTTTTGTCTCTTACATGCGTGGTGATTCCTTCAATCACAAATCCATAATCCAACTTCATCATCAAGAGTATAACACTTCTCAAAAATGACAAGCTCCCAAAGCTTCTTCTTCCAATAATCAATTTTTTTTCCACATATAATTATCAAAAAAATACCAAGGATTTTTTTGTTATTGATGATGACTATGACCAATAGTATAATAATTCTCAACATGTTAATGCTACTAAGGTCAACTATCATCACAAGCTAGTTTACAAAGATCCTATCATAAAACCTAAGAAACTGTATTTGTAATAAAAAATTCTAAAAGATCCTACAACCAATCATTTAGTCTCAGAAGCCCTTAAGTAACCACCTCCTTCTTCCAAATCCCCCACAACTTCCATTCATTCAAAATCTACATTACCTTCTAAACCTCGCACTGGTTCTTCTTTTAAATCCCATTGGAACTTTATTGAAGAAATTAACTCCATGACTTCAAATATTCCCCTTATGGATTTAGTTCTCACCTTCCCTTATCATTTCAAGTTCCTTATGAAAAAATTACAAGAAATTTAATATCTATCTACTATACATGAAGAACCACCCTCTATTGAGCCTTAACCTACCAATGTGTATACCATTAAATCCAAGTGTCCTTCCAAACCATCTATTGAATTTATTGAAGAGGACATGATTAATTATGAAATCCTTTTATATGATAATGATCCACCCCTATTCATTAAAATAACCATTAATACTACCCTTATTTGTAAAACTTAAGTTGAAAAAGGGTTTGATATTAATGTGACATCTTTGTGGCTCATCCAACAATTTGGATATAATAAAGATAATCTCAAGAAAAATCACCTCACCTATCATGGATTTGATAAAACTAATCAAATTCCACTTGGTTATATTTGGCTTCCCCTGACAATCAGACCTAACACCGTTCAAACTAAACTTATGGTCCTTGACTTTACCATATCTTATAACATACTCCTCAATCACCCTTGGACTCATAGAATGAGGTCCATCACTTATTATAGTATCCAATGAATCAAATTAATACATAAAAAAAAATGGTATAAGCATGATATTTATCCTAGCCCTTGGAGTATTTAAATTCCCAATATAAAATCTCATATCGCATTCCTACCATTCCTATTATCAATAATGATCCCTTGCCAAAATTCATCAACATCAATCTAGACTTACAAGTCACTCTTGATGATTCCAATGATGATAAGCTTAATGACTTACAACATACTTGTAACATTAGTAAGCTACCTCCTTATATCCCAAAGTGGCTTCCTCCCTCTTTATTATCTCATGATCGTACTATTCCTCTCATTGATAAGATCACTAATTTTCCCCCTCCATGAAATACTTAGGAACCTTCTTACTCAAAATATGACTTCACCTATAATTATTATGGAATGTCCAAATTATTCAAAGATCCTCTAATCATGTCTCCATGCAAGTTCAGTGATCTCAAAATTTCACCTCCTAAAATTCCACCTAAATTTAAAGCATGTACCATCTCTCCAACTTATGATGATAACTACATCATAGCCCAAGCTCAATGTGGAGACTTGGATGTTCAACATTATCAAAAAAAATTAGCTCAAATACATTCTTTCAATTGGGATTTTTACACCATTTTCATGGATTTTGAATTATCTCTTGAAGATCATGTACCTCTCACTAATACTCCACTTATTGATACTCCTTAGGTGGTCAAATAAATCCTCCCTTTTGAACCTCTAGAGATTATTACGTATTATTTACCACCTATAGATCCCATCATTACATTTGATTCTTTCCCCATCAAAGAAACTAAAGATACACCAATCTCTCTAGATCAATCTACTCCTCTTACTCCTAAGATTACATTAGATGTCAAGGCCATAGATGTCCATTAGATACATTCTGAATATGATTTCCATGGTAATAAAATTCTTGATCTTGAAGTAGATGTTGAGTATTATGACCCTCTTCCCACTTTCCTAGTGATGAATCTATTCTTGAATTACTTCATGCTCTATAACCTCAAATTCCTCGGCAAAATCATAAACTTAGGAATTTCAATAACAAAGACCCTTATTTCAACACCATCGCTATCATCAACCCTAAAGATAATACAATTTCTTATTTACCTAATGTACCACATCAATTCCAAGATGGTAATGTTATTTTTATTGAAGAAACTACTCACATTAAATATGGTACTCCATCATGCCCTCAACCAATTATAATTTATCACGAACTCACACCTACTGAAAATGATGACTTAAGATTATTTTTTGATAAATATCATGAGATATTTGATTGGTCCTATGAATACATTCCTGGTATTGACCCTATCATGGTGGTGCATAATATCATCAATTATCTTGATGCAAAACCTATGTGCCAAAAACATTAGAAATTTACACCCAAAGTTTCCGCATCATGCCATAAAGAAATTATCAAACTTCTTGATGTTAAGTTTATCAAACCCGTGGACTATTCTGAATGGTTTTATAACATATTCCCCATTTGGAAAAAGTTCACTATGATCATTCACATTTGAATTAATCTCTGTAATCTTAATTTTTCTTATCCTAAGGACAATTTCCCTCTACCTTCAATAGATATGATTATCAATTCCACAACTAGTTATGAAATGTTATCTCTTATAGATGGTTTCTTGGGTTACAATCAAATTCACATTACCCCCAAAGATCAACATAAGATAACATTCACCATGAAATGGGTCATTTATTACTATGTTAAAATTCCCTTTGGCCTCAAAAATGTTAGAGCTACCTATCAATGGGAAATGACTCATATCTTTCATGATCTTATTCACAAAATTATTAGAAACCTATGTGGATGACCTCATTGCTAAATCTAAATGTCACAAAAGTCATCTTTCTAATCTTGACATCATCTTTGACCACCTTCTTAAATATAAATTTATACTAAATCCTTAAAAATGTGTTTTTGGTGTCACATCTGATAAACTATTAGGATTCTTAGTTTCTCTCCATGGCATTGATGTTGACCCTGCCAAGATTAATGTTATCATCAACATGCCCATCCCTCGATCCATTCTAGACATTCTCACTTACCTTGATAAACTTGAGGTAATTAGATAATTCATCCCTAAAATGGCTTACCATATCTATTCCATTAATTTTATTCTTAAGAAAGGTAATTTTTTAGAATGGATAGATCCCTATCAAAAAACATATGGTAACATGAAAGAATCATTGATTCACCCACCTAATCTTCATCCCCCTTCAAATGATCAACCTTTGATCTTATATACCTCTTTCAAACCCATATCAATTGGGGTAATGCTTGCCCAAAAATATGATACTAGAAGAGAATATTTCATCTACTATATCAATCGAGGCCTCATCAATTATGACAAACATTACACAAAAAGTCAATTTTGATTGCCTTGCCATATATTTTGTAGCTAAAAAACTTCAACATTATATTATTTATCAGACCACTTATGTTATCATCCATTACAATCCCCTTCATCACTTAATCTCCAAATCCTTTCTTCCTAAAGACATAATTGGCAAATGGATTGTCCTTTTCATGGAATTTGATCTTTGAATTATTACTTAAAAATATATCAAAAGGCAAATCATTGTTGATCAACTTATCATAGCTCATATTCCTACTACCGATCACCTTCAAGATAGTCTTCTCAATGACAATATTATCTATATTAAAGGTCTCACCCAAGCCATATGCATTAATTATTACTTCCATAAATTCACTATTGATATTGAAGTAATTAATATTAATAAATCTACTATCCTCCTTGATACTACCAAACCAAAAGTAGTTGTCGAAGAGCTTTCTAATATTCATGTCGATTTACACAAGGATACTTAGAACCTTCAATTTGATAGTGTTAAATTAATTCAAGGAGATGGGGAAGGTTTTATTATTAAGACCCCTCTTGTAAAAATCATCCCTTTATATTTTCACTTAATATTTGATGTCACTAACAACATGGCAGAGTACGAAGCTTTAATCTTAGGCATGAGAGTTGCCCTTAATTTAGATATCCAATAATTTCATGCTTTAGTATTTTCAACTCATTTTATACCAAGTCAATGTTTATTACCAATAAAAAAGAGAATCTTATTTCTCATCATCAAATTGTAACCACTCTCACTAAAGATATCATTTCTTTCACTATCGAGCCTATCCTATGAGATCAAAATTCTATTGTCGATTCCCTTTTTTCTTTAGCATCTCTTTTTCATCCACACCAAGTGCTTACCGATCCTAATTTTATTATCCAAATAATAAAATGTCCATATTTTACTCAACCACATGATTCACTTATCTACCACATTAAGGCCATCACCATTCAATAAAGCCCATGGTATAAAGACATCATTCAATTTTTGGAATACCAAACATATCCTCCCAACCTAGATTCTTGTGAAAAGACTTACATTCACAAAAAATATTTTAAGCATGTATTTTGACATAACATCTTATATTATCATAATAATGAAGGTACATTTCTATACTATGTTATGAAAGATGAGGTTACTCCTCTTCTTGAACAAGTACATGGGGGCATTTGTGGTGGCCACTATAGTAGACACGATACAGCTTGCAAATGCTTACATATGGGGTACTTTTGGCCCACTCTTGAAAAGGATCCCATCAAATTTGTTGGAAATTTTACTCCTTGATAGATTCATGATGATTTAATTCATTCACCTTCATTGAGCTTCAAACCATAGAATATCCCTATCCATTCTCTATGTGGGGATTAGATCTCATAGGCATATTACCTCACTCTCAAGAGGGGCATGTCTTTATAATCACAACCACACAATATTTTATCTAATGGGTCAAATATATTCCCTTTTTTAATGTCATTGGTACCACCATATCCAAATTTATCCTTAATCAAATCATTTTCCTCTTTGGTTTCCCTCATACTATCATTTTATAAAATGGTGGTAATTTCAAAAATAAAGATGTCAAACAACTTTGTGTTAAATTTAAAATCAATCATAAATCCTCCACACCCTATCATGCACAATGTAATGGCCAAGATAAGGCCACCAAAAAAATTATTAATAAAATTCTCCAAAATAAAGTTTATGAAACCCACATGTATTGACATCTTCATTTCTATCCTACTCATTGGGCCTATTACACTAGCATAAGTACTACCACTAGGGCAACACCATTCTTTCTAGTCTATAGTTCTCATTAGAAGTTGAACTTCCTTGTCTTCATATATATATTCATGGTATCATACCCAATTAATAATTATGTGAAGCTCACCTTCATGCTCTCGATCTCCTTGACGAGTATTATCTTTATGCTTTGTAACATAATCGCCAATACAAGGCCCATATTACCAAATAATATAAAAAATGAGTTAAATTTTTCACATTTAACATTGATGATCTTGTCCCTAAATTAGAATACACTCATGATAAATGAGGTAAATATGCCCAAAAATAGTGGGGCCCTTATTTAGTCAAATATATTCTTGGTCCAAGTACCTATCACCTTCAAACTAATGAAGGCCATATTTTCAAACAACCCACTATTGCACAATTCTTCAAGAAGTATTTTCCTAATCCTTCCCTTTTTTCATGTTTTCTATATGTTATCTATCTAACACTTTTTGTAGGATTCTTACACAGGTCTCACCCTCTATAATAGTTCTCTACTTTCACAAACCTTAGTCCTTCCTTTTGGTCTTTTGGTTTCCTTTTTTCTCCATGAGTTGTATTGTATAACCATGGATAAGACCCAGTCTTCCTCATGATTTCCTTCTCTTTACATTCATACTTTTTACATGATTTTTGACACCCCTTGGGTTTCTCTTTTGTGAGTTGAAGTGTAAGACTATGGATAGGGCCTATCACTCCTCATAAATACCATATTTTTATTATCCCATTTATTAATTTTTGGCACCCGTTTGGGTTTTTATTTTATGAATTATAGTGTAAGACCATCAATAAGACTTGGCCTTCCTCATAAAATAACCATATTTTCAATATTCCTATCTAGAATGTATTTTTTAATGTCTATAAATTATTAATCCTTTGTTCTCAAACTTTAGTTTTTACTTCTTTTGTAGATAAAATTTGTACAAATAAATAATGTTAGCATGTTTTCCTATAATTCCCTCATTCTTATGATAAGAAATCACACTTTTCTATCATTGTATCCTTTTTTCACCCTTTATCACATTTTTTGAAATTTAAATTAATTCAAATTATTTCATGTTTCATTCCTCTTGATTTCCTTTCCTTTCACTCCACAATGGATGAAACAAGGTTTAAGTCAAGATAACACTTTTATTTCACCTAGATTTATGAGACTCTTAGACACCATGCTCTCTAAGTTATCTCTCTTAGAAACCAAGTCCTAAGCATTCAAATGAACATCATTTTTAGCACTCATGTTTGGTTTTCTAAATATGTCTAATAAACTAAGTTATACATGTTGAATTAGTCTTCTAGTTAACATCCAGGTAACAAACTAAGTCAACCAGGTCGATATAGTCATATTAAAAAGCTTCAACAAATAGGGTTTCACAAAATAGGTTGACCCAATTGACTTAGTTTATATAACTTACAAGTAGCATTCAAGGTAATTAAACAAAAAAATTTACAATCCTAATCATCTTCCAACCCAACAAGGTTCCTCTCTTTCTCTCTTTGTCAATTCAGTAATTCATTACATTTTTATTTTATGTAAGTTTGTAGTCTTCAAAATTGCAATACTAGAGAAAATTATGTCAACCTAATTTACTCAGTTCTATATCCTATATTTTATCTAAATGACTAAGTCAACCTAGTCGACTTAGTTCTTAAAGACTCTAACTTCTATAGAATAGTAGTGACCTAGTTGACTTTATTCTATATTGTTTGCATATAGTGTCATTTAAATTGAATATGTACCATTCGTAATTGAGAGATTAAAAATTATATGCTAGTAATTAATTCACACTTTCATTTTTAGTTGTTTGCATGCTTATTGTAGTGCACATATTATAATTAGATGGTTTTTCAAGTTGCTGATTAGTTGCACTATTTTTCTCTTTTTGCACACACTACCAAATCACATAATACTCAAAATGCATTTAACATTTGTCTTCCCAAGGCCAACCTACTTGGATTTCATCACCAAGGGGGAAGCCAACTTGGTTCTCTATCCAAGTATAAACACATGGTTAATGTTATATATTGGCAAAGCACCCGACACCTTTATCATTATAAGACTATGAAGTGAGGGGGTAGGCCCAAATAACAAGTGATTACTATTGCTAACATAGATCCCTTTCAGCCTAAACATCCTAAAACCATCCAAAGATTATTTTTTATTTCCTTATTTTTAGCCAACTTCCCTATCACACTTAAAATAACACTTTATAATAATCTAACAACACTCAAGATTACCACTTAGTTAGAATTTACTTTTCAATTGACTACTTTCTCTCTGCTCATTGTATGTTGTATTATAAAAGCTTGTATTGGCTAGCATTGGTACAAGGTTTTATGTTGTGTCCCAATTGGATCATTCTCATTAATCCAAATGTTTGTGTGTTTTATTCTATTGGTTACTTCACATAAATTGCAAAATATTTCCCTATTCTAAAAAACTATCATTATGTTTAACACAGTCTCTTACAGACTATTTTTTCCTTATCTACAATACTAAGTCAACTTGGTTGACCTAGTACTCTTTTTTTCCAATCATGTTATAGTATTAAGTTGACTTGGTTGACTTTTTATCCTTATCAGACTGTGTTTCTCCCTATTTATAATATTATGTCGAATAGGTCAACTCTATAATCTTCTAACTTCTATCCAATAGTACTAAGTCAACATGGACAACTCTATATCTTTATCAGACTACTTCTCCCTATTTACAATACTAATTCAACCTGGTAGACTCTATAATATATTGACTTCTATCTAGTAGTACTTGATTAACCTAGTTGACTATATACTCTTTCAGCTTATATCTAGTCATACTAAGTCTACCTAGTTGACTCTATACTCTTTTATCTTTTATCCAATAGTACTAAGTTAACTTGGTTAACTTTATACTCTTCTACCTTATGTCTAGTAATACTAACTCAACTTGGTTAACCTTGTACTATTATTACTAACTTTACCCTATTGTTTGGCTAACTTAGTTCTCTATATGTCCAACTTGGTTCTTTGTATCTACCTCTCATTCTTCTTACTTAGCATTTTGTTCCTTCCTCAAAACATCATGAAGTCCCCTATTATAATTTTATTGGATAATTTAAATACATTTATAAAAAATATGGGGTATTCCTGTCTCCCTCTCTTTACCTCCTAAGAGAACCCTCACTCTTGGAGCACCTCTTCCCCTCCTTTGTCTATGGATTATAACATGGTTAAAATCACACCTCAAAATGAAGTAGGTGGATCCAATCCTTTTTATACCTATCAATATAGTTCTTATCTTCAAGCTTTTCAATATAATATGGGAGCCATTGATACAAATCTATCCGATAACCCCACTAGTAATCCACCTTCCAATAACCCTCTCCCTGATACCAATTCAAGTTGTCATCTTACAAACACCAACCTACCAATTGATATGACTCAAATTGATTTACAAGTCATATAAAAATTGAACATAATGCAAAATTACAACACCTCTAAAAATGATGTAATTACAATGTCATTTAATCAATATGGCTAATCAACCTCTGGTTCTCAATCCTTAAGCCAATCTAAATTTCATTCCTACACCTTTTAGAGATGCCTAAAAAAATATTATTCCTCAACTTATAATGACTAAAAAAATACTTTAAAATATCCAAAATGAGCCTTTAACTTCTTTCATTATGTCCATTGATATTGGTAATATATCTCTAACTATCAAGTATGATGGGACTAAAGACCTTGCATCTTTTCTCAAAGCATTTGACAATATTTATAAAGAGTAGATCCAAACTAATACTTTTACCACAACTAAAATTCTAGTTAAAACCTTCACTGGCAATGTTTTAGAATGGTACAACCAACTTCCCTAGAATTCCATTTGGTAACTTGAGGATTTAGTCAATCATTTAGTTAAAGAATTTCAACATAATGACCTTCCTAAAAATTGCCTTTTAAATTTCATCAATGCTAAGCAATCTCCCATTAAATCATCTCATGATTTTATCAAATGATGGAAATATCTAGCCCATAAAGATGACCATAGAATGATTGGTGATAACTTGTTCAAACTCTTTATCACTACTTTAAATCCTTCACTTAAATATAAGGTTCAAACTTTTGCTTCTCAAATGCTTAACAAAGTTCTTGACCAAGCTAAACGTCAAGACTTCCTCATGAAACAATTAAAACATAATACCAAATTCCTTAAAGGTTCTTGTCAAACTTATACCAATGCCATCAAAAAAAATACTCCTCAAACAAAACTAGGATTTGTCAAATTTGGCATTCCCCATCTTCTCACATAACACTAACTATGTAGCAAATGAAATAATTATTACCTCCCTCTAAACCCTTTACTTATCTTAATAATCCTCCTAAATGTTATGATCCTAATAAATAATGTTAGTTTCATGATGACATTGGTCATTCCCATGAAACTTGTTGAGGGATTATTAAATTTGTTTTCTCCTACATATTTGGTGATTCCTTCGATCATAAAGCCAAGATCCAACTTTGTCATAAAGAGCACAACACTACTAATCAAAAATGACAAGCTCCCAAATCTTCTTATTCTAATAACCAAAAATCATTTTCCACATCTAATCATCAAAAAAATACAAAGGATGTTTGTGATATTGATGTTGACTATGACCAATATTACAATAATGATCAATATTTTAATGTTGTTAAGGTCAACTATCATTGTAAAATAGATCACAAATATCCTATCAGAAAACCTAAGAAACCATCTTTGGAATAACAAATTCTCAAAGATGCTACAACCACTCATTTAGTCTCAAAAACCCTTTAGGAACCATCTCCTTCTTCTAAACCCCTAATAACTTTCATTCCTTCAAAATCGACCTTACCTTCTAAACCCTGCATTGGTTCTTCTTCTAAATCCCATTGGAAATTTCTTGAAGGACTTAAATCCATGCCTTATAAGATTCCCCTTATGGATTTATTTAACACCTCCCCTTATCATCATAAGTTCCTTATGCAAAAATTACAATAAATTAAAGATACATATCCTATACATGAAGAACCACCCTCTATTGACCTCAACCTACTAATGTGCAGACCATTGAATCCATGTGTCCTTATTCCAAACTATCTATTGAATTTATTGAAGAGGACATGAATAATGAAAAAATACTTTTTCATGCTAATGATCCACCCATATACATTAAAATAGCCATTAATACTACCTTTATTCATAAATATTTTGTTTACAAAGGGTTTGGTATTAATTTAACATCTTTATGGCTCATCCAACAACTTGGCTATAATAAACATCATCTCAACCAAACCCACCCCACCTATCATGAATTTGATAAAACTAATCAAAATCCACTTGGTTATATTTGGCTTCCCCTAAAAATTGGACCTAAGACCATTCGAACTAAACTTATGGTCCTTGATTTTCCACTATCTTATAACATACTCCTCAGTTACCCTTGGACTCATAGAATGAGGGACATCACTTCTTTTAGTAGCCAATACATCAAATTCATACATAGTGGAAAATGGTATAAGCATGAACCTAATCCCAACTCTTGGAGTATTCAACTTCCCAATATAAAATCTCAATATCACATTCCTATCATTCCTACCATTAATAATGCTCCCTTACCTAAATTCATCAACATCAATCCAAACTTATAGGTTAATCTTGATGATTTAGATGATGATGAATCTAATGACTTGTATTATACTTACAACAATACTAAGCTACCTCCTTATATCTTAGAGTGGCTTCCTCCCTCTTTATTACCTCATGATCATACTATTCTTCTCATTGATGAGATCACTAATTCTACCCCTCCATACAATGCTCAAGAACCTTATTACCTACAAGACACCTTAACTTGTAATGATTATAGAGTGGATAAATTATTCCAAGATCTTCTAATAATATCCCCACTCAATTTCAATGATCTTTCATTTTTGCCTTTGGAAATTCCCCCTTCATCTCAAGCATGTACCATATCTCCAACTTATGATGATAACTACACCATGGCCCAACCTCAATCTTGGGACTTGGATGTTCAACATTATCAAAAAACTTTAGCTCAAATATATGATCTCAAATATGATGTTCACACCATTTTCATGGATTTTTAATTAGCTTCTAAAGGTCATCTACCTCCTGCTAATACTCTACTTATTAATACTCTTGGGGTGCTCAAATAAATTCTCCCTTTTGAACCCCCATAGATTATTACATCTTCTATACCACCTATAGATCCCATCATTACATCTGATTATTTCCCTATCAAAGAAACTAATGATACACCAATATATCTAGATTAATATACCCCTCATATTCCCAATATTACATTAGATTCCAAGGCCACAAATTTCCATTAGATACATTTTGAATATGATTACCATGGTAAGAAAATTCTTGATCTCTAAGTAGACGTTGAGTATTATGGCCCTCTTCCTACTTTGGCTAGTGATGAATTTGTTCTTAAATTACTTCATGCCTGAGAACCTCAAATTCCTTGACAACATCACAAACTCAATAATTTCAAAAATAAATCCCCTTATTTCATCACCTTCATCGCTAACAATAAGAGCACAGGGTGGACCAAGTTGACTCAGTAATGATAGACAAAAGGTAGAAGAGTACAGATTCAAATAGGTCAACTTAGTACTATTGGATAGAAGGAATAAGATTACAAAGTTGATTAGGTCAACTTATTACTATAAACTAATTGGAAAAAAGGAGTACTAGGTCGACCAAGTTGACTTAGTATTGTAGATATGGAAAATTATAGTCTATAAGTGATTGTGTCCAATAAAATAATAGTGTGCTAAATTAGGGAAAGATTATGCAATGTAAGTGAAGCAAATAATGGAAGCAAACAAATAAATAATTGGATCAATAAGAATGATTCAATTGGAACATAACATAAAACCTTGCACCAACATTAGCAATTATGAGTTTTTTCAATACAATAAATAATGAGCAGAGAGCAAGCAGTCAACTAAAAAGTAAATGCTAACTAAGTGGTCATTCTGAGTATTGTTAAATTATTATAAGGTGTTATTTTTAATTTGATATGGAAGTTGGCTACAAATAGGGAACTAAAAAGTAATCTATGGATGGTTTCAAGATGTTTAGGCTAAAAGGGATCTATGTTGACAATGGTACTAGCTTAGTATTAGGGCCTACCCCCTCACTTCACAATCCCAAAATGATAAGGGTGTTGGGTACTTTTCCAATATATACCATTAACCACATGTTTATATTTGGCTAGAAACCAAATTGGTTTCTCCCTTAGTGATGAAATCCAAGTAGGTAGGCCTTGGGAAGACAAATGTTAAATATGTTTTGAATATTATGTGATTTGGTAGTGTGTGCAAAAAGATAAAAATAGTGTGATTAATCAAAAATTTGAAAACCACCTCATTAGACTATGTGAACTACTCTAAGCATGCAAACAGTTGAAAATGAAAGTGTGAATTAAATACTAGCATATAGTTATTAATTCTCAAATTAAGAATGGTACAAAGTTAGTTTAGATGATACTGTATGAAAACATTACAGAATAGAGTTGAGTAAGTTTATACTATTCTATAGAACTAAGAGTCTTTAAGAGTGTTGGATAATAGATTTGTCCTTATATAAAAATATTTTATTTTGACTCTATACCCTTCTCTCAAGAACAAATAAGTTAAACAACAAATGGGTGAACTATCAAGACTAGTTACCCTCTAAATTAAGGTACAACTCCCTTTAAGATTTTCAATGAATTTAAATATTCATATACACTTTTAACCAAAAAGTGCTTAAAGGAAGACTAACATCCATACATCATTATGTTATGAACGTGAGATTTTATAATAGCAATAGGTAACAGAATACATAGATTCTATTTTCAATAACAATTAAATAGATAAACTTATATATGTTGAACCAATGAATGATAAAACACACATAATGGATTTTCTAATGGAATATTAATTACTATATGAAAGAAGATCTCACACAGATCCCATTATGCAGTAATTAATTCTCTTTTTCATTCACAGATGAAAAATATTTCAGACAAACATCACATATATTGTAAATAACAATGGTCTAGTTCAGAAATTTATCCCTCCTTTTCTTTTTCTATCTTCTATCTGTCTTTTTACAATCAAATATATATATATATATATAGCATTGCCTTAACCATTTTTAAAACTAAACCAAAGTTAAAGTAACTCTGACCCATAGGGGATTTAGTTTTTACAAAATCAATAAAGGTCAAGTTTTGAATAGAAAAGTAACTAAATAACTAAATAAAAAAAATATGTAAGTAAAATCATTGCTAAAGTGATGGACTAGGATCTCCAGATTTGTTGTGTACGATGGGGTAGACACATTGAGATTTCCACTCCTGAAATTCTGTAATGAACTCTTGAATTTTGGAAATATTGGGAATACTAGCATGTTTTATCCTTGCTTTCTAGATGTTTTCTTCCCTCTGAACTTTCACCATATTTTATGTGTGCTCTAAGAGTGTGTCGATGCAGAAACAAAGAAGTGATTCTACTTTTGAAATATGAGAGAAATCTTTAGTTGATAAGCTATCACATTATTTAACAATGTTGATCTTTTCCCTAAAGGATTGAATTACAACATTGATGTCTTTGTCTAGTTTTCCATCATCCTTTATGTATTTGACATTAATACTCTATAGATCATGTTGTAATGATTGAATGAATTTAGTTATTTCTTTAATCATCTTTGTAATTTCAATTCATCTTTGTCGAGATACTAAATTTCTCCACTCAATATTTTCTTACTTAGATATAATATATCTTCATCCAGTCTAGTCAAATTCTTCTCTAACAAAAATTTTGTTATCCCATATTTTTGCACCTTGTCAATTTGGTTCATCACACTCATCCATTTTCCTTCATATTTTATCCACAAATATTTTTGAGTCTTCAAATCTTCAATAGTAATCGTGGTTAGATCATATACATTATTTAATTTATGAATGTATTATGTACCTTTTAGGATGATGCCATCCAACCAATTGTCAAATATTCTGGTAATCATTTTGCCTCTGTGTATTTGGTCCATTATCCTTTGATTGAAAAGAGATTTTGGGTCAAAATATAGGGGCATTTAGGTAATTAGTTGTGCATTTGGACTATGAATGGTGTCAATGTATTCTGCCATTGACCACACAGTCTATTTTAACTCCCTTTTATCCTTTTCATCCTTCTAAGTTCTACTAACTATCCTTTTAGTGGATGATTATAGATGATGTACATCCATGGCACGTGATGCAATCCCAAGGTCTACCTTTTCAATTGTAAAATCTTGAATAGTAGGATCTTGAACTTCTTCATTGGTTTTTGGCTGGGCAATTCCTACATTCCAGTTCCCTATGTTTGGGTCAACATCTACCCTGGATGTCATTTTTAGCTTTTTGGATTTAGGAGCTTTCCTTAAAAACTTTCTCACCATATCTTCCAAGGGTAAAGAAAATGGAACTACTTTCCTTTTATGACTGATTGAACTTTCTAGCCATTTAGGTGCAGAGGTCGAGGCTTCTTTATTAGGATTTGATTGATATGAAGGTACAATTGAAATAATCATTAATTTGGCAAAATCAGAAGGAATCATCATCTATTGATCTATACTAACCTCTTATGTCATTGGTGAATCAGATTCTTTATCACTTTTGAATTCTTTTGAATCTTCTTCAGAATTCAAATCCATAATCACTTTTTCAGAAATTTAATTCTTCTTCTTGCTTTGAGTCCTTGATCTGGTGGCACAAGGAGATAGGGTAGTTATAAGGGATTTCTCAAATTCTTTAATGATAGGATCCCTTCCATTTTTTGACTTAGAAGTACCTGCATCACAGATAGCAATAGGTTGGCTAGATGAGCTTATTGGGAATGGAGATTCAATTATTACTATACATTATTAGGAGACTATGTTTTGAGCTCCTCCTAGTTTTTGCTCTCTCAGCCATTTTTTAGTTCTCCTTATCACTGAGAAGGTCTTAAACTCAATTCTATTTGCTTCAATATTTTCCTAGTTAATTTTTGGAATAGGTGATTGTTTTATCTGTTCAAATTGAGGATCAGTCACTTGTTCATCATTGTCAACAATTCTAGAAATGTTCGTGTTTAATTTAAGGGTAATTATCTGCCCAAGGGAGAACCAGGACCATAGTCTTCTTCTGACTTCAAATTCATCTGAATAGTTTTCTCAATAATCCTCCAATTGAGGAATATGTGACAATACTATTTCAAGATCCAAGTTATCTCTGGCAAAATCTTTGCTGTCAAATTGGGCTCTAGCTATGAAGTACTAAAAATTGAATTTCTTAAGATCTAATTCTAAATTCAAAGTGTCAGATGTTGTCTTGCATGAATAATATCCAAGTTCAATAGGAAAAAATATACCAGATTTATTCTTCATTGGGAATTTTTTATCTACATGTGCTAATTTCTTGAAGACTTTTATTAACACAAATCGATCAAAAACATACCTCAATAACCTCAAAGGTTCACCGTCAAAACCCCCAATTCTGATATAAGTGAACTTGGAAAATTAAATGAAGAAACTACCATAGATATTAATCAATTGTATATCTTCATCAAAAAACCTCTCATTAATGTTATTTGTCAATTCAAAAGTCATTCTTCTAGTAAAAACATCATTAATTCTGTTGTAATCCTCATAGCAATTATGCATTTGTAACTATGAATAGTAATCATAAATTTTACTGTCTTCAGCCAAGGGTGCATGAGGTAACCCTACCATTTGTCTCATAGAAGCCAGGTAATAGAGTAGGTACAAAGACATATAAAACTCTCTATTTTCCAAACAATTACTTAAACCCTGATGCAAAATTTCAGCTACATTTTCTACCCAATCCAAATATTGCTCTCCCTGAAGAATCACTTGTATGAAAAATTACATCCAATCCTCCCAATAATATGTAGGAGCATTTCCCTTTAGCCTATGTAGTAATACTATAATATCTTATACTTTTGGAATCATATGATTTCTTGTTAATGGTTTGGGCAGTCTTGAACCCCCTTTTTGGAATTTTAAATGCTAATTCCTAGCAATCACACTTTTGTAAATTGCTTTCTTTAATGAAAAATAACCATATGAAGAAGTAATACTGAGGTCAGAGTATGATTCCTTGGGAGGAATTCTCATTACAAACATTTGGGTTTGTCTATTGATATGCAGTAAAACATTGCCATTTGTAGCCCTGATGTGCTTGTTCTGAGGTTCATATATATTCATGCATTTAAGGACTAATTCAAGGCATTGGATAGCTATGGAAAAGGCCACAGCTTCAACTAAACCACTTTCTACAATTTTTCGCATCATAGGATTTGATAGAGGATTTCTAGCCCTTTCCTTAAAATCTTCTAAATCATATTGGACCAGAGAGGTGTCCCCAATTTCATGAGGAGAACATATGAGACCAGGACCATGCTTGTAATCAAGACATGCAGATTTCATGGCCATAGGTTGGAGAAAGAAAAAAAAAAGGAAGATTTTTGGAAATAATTCTATAAATTCAAAAGGATCCTTCTTCCCAACTAAGTAAAGGAAATAGATTATAGCAAGAGTAAAACTTACCTTTAAATTTGCCTAAAATCACTGTGAATTTGATCAATCAAATATCTTATACCACCTATGATGTTATCCTTTGTATCACCTAGTATAATTTTTTTCTAAATTTGAATTGTTCTCTCTTGATATAGATATTATCTAGATCGAATAATTAAACTAAAACAATACGTGTTAAACATGCTTGATAAGACACACATTCTAACATATGCATTAATGTAAACATTTTTTTATGCATGGTTTTGATGAGTAATTATTATCTATAACCTCATGAAAATTTAAAATTTTATGCTCTCTACTATGTTTTAGATATATTCTCCTCTAAAACTCCCACCAATTTTAACTTAGAGAAAGCCTCGAGGCGAGATGAGAGTATAGTCATTGAACCATTGAACCATTAAAATTTTGAAAATTATGGTTTAATTTTTGGGGTTCAATGACATGAAATTAAATACACTTATTGACCAATAGTCAATGATCTTTCTAGAAACTTCAAAATTTAAGACATTGAACCGTTAAACTTTTGAACTCCGCTTTGTAGGTTCAAACATTGAACTCAAGTGGTAGGTTCAAATGGTAGGTTCAATGATAGATTCAATGATAGGTTTTAAAATAGATTAATTATACAAAGGAACCAAGTTTACATGACTCTTCACAAAGCATCGAATATTGAACTCTTTGAACCATTGAACTCTTGAACCTTTGAACCATTGAACTCTGAGAAAGGTTTAAGTTCAACCGAAATGTTCAAAGATATACTTGAAAAACACATAAGGACAAATAGTTCACTTTGAGAAAATTTAATATATTGAACCCTTGAATCGTTGAACTTATTGAACTTTTAAACTCCGAGAAAGGTTCAAGTTCAAAGGTTCAATTCCTTAAGAATTTACACATAAAAGGCAATAAGCGGTTGAACTTCTTTTATGGAAAAATTCATGAAAAAATGAATAAGGGTGACTCAAAAGGTAACCAAGAGATAAGTTAACTAAGTTGACTTAGTATTTTAAATAGAATATATGCTATAAAACTAAGTTGACCAGGTCGACTTAGTTTTTATAGGATTATAGTTTTAAAGATTGAAAACTTACACAAAATAAAACTATAATGAATCAATAAAGAGAGAAAAAAAGGAACCTTGGTGGGTTGGAAGATGATTAATATTACAAATTTTTTGTTGAAATACCTTAAATATTACTAGTAAGTTTTACAGACTAAGTCAAGTGGTTTAACCCAGTTATATGAAACTCTATTTGTTGAAGACTGATAAGATGACTAAGTCAACTTGCATGACTTAATTTGTTGTTCTACATGCTGACTAGATAAGTTCCTAAACCCTCATCAATCAAGGCACACTTGACTTGTATATCACCAATTTGGACACTAATAAAAAGAAGAGGATCATCTGCATAAATCAAAATCTCATCAAGAATTATAGAAGTAATGGAGAATTTGAGGGAAAGATAAGAGTCCATTATTTCATCAACATGTATGGACATCTCTTCACAATATTTTAAAATGATATCTTTTGATCTAGATAAGGTGGCTTCACATCCTACTAGGGGAGGATGAGGTATGTTCATTTCAAACAAAAGTTGCATAATATGATTATGATGATGTGGAGAGGTTTACATAAGTTTGAGAAATGGGATTTGATGTGGAATATTAGTAATTTATGTGATAGGATCCCATTCATCATAACCCATAAAAGGACTATTGGAAAGATGTGCATAGTGTTGAATAAGGTTACATGTGAATTTATGTTGATAATATGTAAAAGGTTTAAATAGAGAACAAGTTTGTTTATTGTCTTGAAATGATGGTGTGGTTGATGTAGGTTTGGGTTAAGATAGATTAAAAGAAGTGTTGATAGAATTTTGAGTATCATTAGTGATGGGAAAAGAGGTTGGAGAAATGGTAGAAATGGTATGAGAAGTGTTATCCAAGGGAGGTGTTGGAATGGGTTCGTCAAAAGATATAGGGTCTATTTTCCCAAACTTTGTTAAGTGAGTTAGAGAAAAGTCTTCGATAACATGAAATATACAAGGTAATTTAGGATTATGGATGGGATGAGGATCATTTAAGGTAACCACCCTTCACATATTAATCATATTGAACACAATCTCTTTAGGAGTGGGGTCAATAATACTGTCAATGTTATTAATAGAAGGGGTAGGCTTGTCTTGGTTATCTTGGTGATTTGGAAGAGGATATTTAGAGATGGCCAAATGAGCATTAGCCTGGTTCAAGGCTTGAGATTTAGTTTATGCATCATATACTTGTAAGGAAATGTCATAGGATTATTGACATTTATAAATGATATAATCATGATCAAAATTAGGATCGAGAAGGAAATCCATAGCCAAATTATGAAGTTGCATACAATTCTCATGATAATGACCCCAACTAGCATGAAACCAACAAAATTTATTAGGATCATACTAAGATTTCATAGAACAAGTGGGATCAATTTCTCATGGAAGAGGCCTTGGTATACATTTTTTTAATTCTACTAAGGATGAAGGTTTATGAACATTGATGTTAATTTTTGAAGGTAAATGAGGATCAATGACGTGATTGGGAGGGGAAGCATGTTCTAGAGTTTGGTTAGGAATAACAACTTGGATAGTATGAATGGTATCATAAGCATTGGTGACACCATAAATTATATTATTATTGATTAACATGTGAGTAATCATATAAGCTTGGGATGGCTTGGATTGATGCATGAGGAAATCTTGATGCTTGGCTTGGTCAATGACCTCTTCTAAAGTACATGGAGAGAGAGTCCAGACATGATATTTCAACTTGGGAAAAATAGCATTGGTAAACAGATGAAAGAGATTATAATATTCCATATTATATTCACATTTGTTATACAATCTCTTCCATCATTTGATGAAATCTTGTGTAGTTTCAGTCTCAAGTTGCTTACAATTGATAAAATAGGCCAAGGTATTTTCAGGGAGATCACTAGTTTGAAACTCTTGGACTAGAGAATTGACTAAGTCTTAAAAACTAGAGATATAATGATATTTGAGTTGGTTTTACCAATCTAAATCATCACCCATGAGATTATTTTTTAATATCTTGGTAGTGGCAAAAGCATTTAACTTGACCCAGTCTTAGATTTCTAAATGTATTTAAGTGAAGAGTAGGATCGGTTGACCCATTGTAAATAATGGTATGGTGATACCTCATATATCTATATTAGTAATTTGAGATTTAATAATCATTTTATTAACAAGGGGAGGTTGAGGGATAAGATTACCATGGGAATCCCAAAGAGGAGGTGGGGGATCATTTTGGTTATGTGTTACCCATAGAACTTGTTGAGGGTAGGTTTGAAGATGGATAAGATGAATTTGAATTTACATCATTTGGTTTGTATTGTTATCTTGGAAAGAATTCATTTGATTAATATTTTTTAATAGAATTTTATGGGTTTGAGTGGTATTATTGGCATTATGTGAATCATTGGAATTGGTAGTAGTGGCTTGGGTACCAATATGGGTGTTAGTAGTAGCTTGAGAATAATTTTTGGTGAGTGAGGCACTAGTAGCATGATTTATTTGTGTGGAAAAATATATACTAGTAGAGGGATGAGAATAAGTGGTACAAGATGCATGATTAACATGGGTAGAAAACTATGCACTAGTGGAGGAATTGATAAGAGTGGGTCTAGGAAGAGGCCCACTAGATGTAGAACCTACCATGTTAGTAGATATTATAGGCATGAACATGGAATAAATCAAAGAATAAGATGTCATGGTATGATAATGGTTAAAAATAGAGGGAAGAGGTTGAGAATAAAATAATCAAGTATCCACAAATCCATGTGAGAATGTTGGAGAAGGTGAACAAAGCTCCTCGACTTGATCACTTATCATGAGATGGTAAATAGTAAAAGGATCCTTTCTTTGATGTTGAGGAAACTCATTGTTGAAGAAGAGAATTTCTAGGGAATACTCAAATTCATGTTGATGTTTAAATAATAAAAGAGGATTTTGAATTCAAAAGGAAAGAGGAAGAGTCCCATAATTTGTAGTATAAGTGGTTACATGCACATTACTTTCATCTAGGGTAGGAACCACAAGTTGCTTATGGGAGAACCTATTGGGGTTGGTAAAACTTATCACATATATTGAATTCAAATCAGTGTTGTCTTCAAACAATAAGTTCATGATGGAGAGGGATTAGGGAAAATAAAGCTGATGCAAAAGCAAAGGGATTCAAAGGATATATAAGAGTACATAGTCAACCAGGTCAAGTTAGTATTATAAATAATGTATGAGACTGAGCCAAAAAGGAGTACGGGGTCGACCAGGTTGACTTATTAATGTAATATTGACATAAATGAAAGAGTACAGGGTCAACCAAGTTAACTTAGTACTATAAACATGGAAAAATATAGTCTGATAAAGATATAGAGTTGACCGGGTTGACTTAGTACTATACCCTGATTGATATAAAATAGTACTGAGTTGACTACATCGAATTAGTACCGTAATCAAGAAAAAATAAAATCTAATAAGGATATAGAGTTTACCAAGTCAACTTAGTACTATAACTTGATTGGTTGAAAGGAGTACTAGGTTGACTAGGTTAACTTAGTACTACAGTCAAGGAAAAACATTATTTGTAAGAGATTGTGTCAAATAGGATGAAAATGTGCTAAAATTAAATAAATTTTTTTGCAATGTAATTTGAAGCAAGAAATGGAAAAAAATAATAAACAATTAGACTAATGAAAATGATCTAATTAGGTCACACATCACAAAACCTTACACCAATGTCAGTCAATATAAGTCTCTACAGTACAACACATAATTATTAGAGAGCAAGGAGTCAAATAAAAATTAAATGCTAACTAAGTGGTCATCCTAAGTGATGTTAGATTATTATAAAGTTTTATTTTAAGTGTGATATGGAAGTTGGCTGAAAATAGGGAACTAAAAATCAATCAATGGATGGTTTTAGGATGTTTAAGATGAAAGGGATATGTGTTGGCATTATTACTGGCTTGGTATTGGGGCCTACCCCTCTCACAATCCTATAGTGATAAGGGTGTCAGTAAATTTTCCAATATATACCATTAACCACATGTTTATACTTGGCGAAAAAACCAAGTTGACTTCCCCCTTGTGTGTAAAAAGAGAAAAATAGTGAAACTAAATAATAATTTAAAAAATCACCTAATTAGACTAAGTGAGCTAATCTAAGCATGAAAATAGATGGAAATGAAAGTGTGAACTAATTACTATTATATAATTGTTAATTCCCAAATTAAGAATGGTACAAAGTTAGTTCAAACAACACTATATGCAAACATTACAAAATATAGTTGACTGCGTCGTTACTATTCTGTAGAAGTAAGAGTCTTTAAGAACTAAGTCAACCAGGTTGACTTAGTCTTTTGTAGAGAAAATAGAATAAATAAATGAGTTGACTAGGTTAACTTACTTGCTATAGGATTATAGTTTTGAAGACTATAAACTTGCATAAAACAGAACTATAATGAAGTATTGAATGGATAGAGAGAGAAAGAGAGGAACCTTGGTGGGTTGGAAGATGATTAGGATTATAAAGTTTCTATTGTAGTGTCTTGAATGTTGCTTACAAGTTATGCAAACTAAATTGATTGGTTTGACCTAGTTATTTGAAACCATTATTTTTGAAGCCTAATAATATTACTAAGTTAACCTACATGACATAATTTTTTATCTAGATGCTAACTAGAAGACTAAATTGACCTACATGACTTAGTTTGTTGTTCTGGATGTTAACTAGAAGACTAATTCAACCTAGTCAATTTAAATTTTAAATCTATAACTGAAGAATAATACTGTGTCAATCTATATGATCTAGTAACATGTATCTAATGAAGCCCTATAAAGAAAGAACAAAATCATTCTGATATGACTATGTGTTAAACATATGCATAAAAGTTAGAACTATACTGGCCTAATAGACATAGTATCACAAATATAAAAATATAATAGACTGATAAAAATTGAAATCATGAAAGAAAAAACCTCCAATGGTTAGATTCACATTGAGTTCACTAGAATGTATGCAATGGGAAATGAAAAATATTATAAAAATCAATCCTAGCTCAAAGAAGATAGATCCTGCTTACACTTTTGATTGGGGATACATTAGATAATCAAGGTCATAACCAATATGGATCGACTCAACCTATCTAATGGATCTCTTCCCATAATAATATCACTTGGTATGGTTCCAAATCCTCCAATCAAGTAAAACTATGCAATAACCTTAAGTAGGTCATATGTTTTCATATTCACTAAACTAATAACAAGTAAATAAAAAAATAATCTAGTGCTCACCAAAGCTTTTGGAACAAAGTGGGGATTATAAAAATAAAAATTAAACATGCATAAAATAAATTTACTCACATCAATGAATATGAAATCCTAGTACATGGAAGAGAAGTAAAAATGCATATCTATATACTCTTACAAAGTAGGAAAAAGTTAGGAATACTTACCTTTCAAGATGAACCCATTAAACCTCAACCTCTCCCTTGTCCAAGGTTCTTTTCTAGAGATTATTGTGGTATGTAAGGATGATAAGGATAAATCAGATCTAGGCTACACAATATATCAATGCATCTAAAATACTTCTCCACAAGACAAGGTCCATATCTCCAAATAAAGTATGAAACCATAAACTTGATCTTCAAGTAGAATTTTGGATAAGAAAATGCATGATATATCTTACTTCTTCTCTTCTCTTAGAAATGGAAAAATGAAAGTTTCAGTCGACAAGGTTGACCTAGTTGACCTAGTATTAAAATTGAAAAAAAAACATACTAGATAATGAACTAAGTTGGCCATGGCTGACTTATTTCTTATTAAGTTGTAAATAAAAATATAAGGTTGATATGGCTGACATAGTCATGTAAACTACCAAAAAGGGGTTTAGATTATGAAAAGGTCTAATGAAGGAGGAAAATGACTAGAGGAGGGTGAAAAATAGGAGGCAAAGCTTAGGGTAATGGTTTTTAGGAGACAAAAGTGTAGATAACAAGTGACAAAAGGGACAAAAATCCTATGAAACATCAATGGTCTACCCACCCCTTTCCTGGTGCACCTTTAAGGCATGCACTTAGAGATATTGAGACTTGATGGGTTATTGCAAGATATAAAGCATCATTAATTGATAAAGTTTAAAATATTATGTGTCTATAGACCTTAACATTTTTTGTCATACTTTCCTTCTTTATCATTAGTGTAATCTAACTAAAGCACTAAGTCTCTAATATGAAATTACATACTTTGACCTTTTTAGTATGTTTTAGATTGAGGGTAAAAGCAGGTTTTGAAGGGGCCCCGAAACCCTATTACAAAGAGCGAAAGAGAGAACATCTAAGACCACAGGCAAAGCCTTAAAAAACACTACAAGTAAGTAGCAAAAATAGGTTTTAAATGGACCTGGAACCACCAGATAAACATCCGGTCAAAACCCAAAAAACATAGATCCGGTAACACAACAGACAAAAGATAACAAGAGAAAACAAGGAACAGTATCAGTTTCAAAACCAACAAGAAGGACCAGATTATTCATCCAGTTCTAGAATCAAGTTCATGGCTTCTTTTCCTTTCAAAACAGTTTCCTTGGTGGTAGCCTCCAGCAGAGCTCCTTTTTGTGTATCTTTCTTTCTAGAGCTTTGCCTCGTCCTTTTGCTGGGACCCTCTAGTGCTTTGGTCTCCTCATTAGCTCGTTTACCTATATTGATAGCAGCAACACAAATGTTGGATGTTACTTCCTCCATTTTCTTTCTATTGTCCTTTATAAGTTCTCGGAGGTTGTTTTCACAAGCTTTGAGCTTGACTGGGATCTCGCTTAACTGGTTTTCCATGTTGTTTATTTTGTTCCAAGCAATTTTCAGGGAATCTTCCAAATTTTCCACTTTTCTCTTGAGATCCATGATCTCCCTGCACATCTAGGAATCAATTTGGGAAGATGCCTCTGCCTTACAGTTAACCCAGGTCATAGGAGTATATGATTCTTCATTCTGATTCTTCCCTCTCCAGTCCTCAGGCTTTTTATAAGGACTATTCCTGGCTTCTTCAAAGGTATCTTCTTGACTCTTTTGTTCCCGCTCCTTGATTCCAGATTGTATTTCCATCTTCTTATTTTGAATATCATCTTGATCAGATTTTTCTTTTTCGTTCTTTGAAGTTGGGTCCTCAACAGGATCTTCCTGGTCAAATTCTTCCTCCAACACATTCTGGTTTTCCTCCGTATCTACAGTTCTATTAGCAGAATCCTCCTCAGTATTCACTATATCTTTTTCAATTTCCTCATAACATTCTTCACCATCACTTGAGTTAGTATCCCAGCTTTTGGTTCCTTCTTCTTCCTCCAGTTTTTCCTTCTCGGGTTCTTCAATTTTCTCCCGTCCCCTTTCTTCTTCTACATTCTGTTGTTTAGGACTGGGGGACTTGAATTTGCCTCTCCTAATTAATCTTTCATTCTTTTTATCTCCTTTTTATTATGTTATTTAGAAATGTGAGCTTTGTATTGATGGTTATGTTGTATGCACCCATATATTGCTCAATAAATAAATCTAAGCCATGAATATAGGCTTCATGAAGTTCTTCATCATTAATTATTCCATGAAGATAAATGCACAAAGAAAGAAACTCAACTTCTAATGGTAAGAAGAATTCATAAACATATACTAATGAGAAAGGAGTTACTCGAGTGGTAGTATGAATGATAGTATGATAAGCTTAAAGTGAAGGATAGATCTTGAGGTGCCAATCAAAGAAAAAATATTTGATATTCTTTTACAAAATTTTGTTAAGGATTTTTTTTAGTGGCTTCATATTGACCATTACACTGAGGGTGATATGGTGTGGAAAATTCATGCATGATTTTGAATTTTGCACATGATGATTTCATGTATTTATTTTTTAAGTTCCCACCATTACTATAAATTATGGTGTGAGGAATCCTAGAATGAAATATTATTATGATTAATTATGAATTTTAAATAGTGGTTTTAGTGACATTTACAAGTGGCATAGCTTTAACCTACTTGGTAAAATATTTGGTGGTAGTAATTATGAAGACATGGACATCCTATGATCTAGGTAATTTTGTAATGAGATCTAATCCTCACATAGAAATGGCTAAGGAGACTCCAAGGTTTGAATTTAATTTGGAGGAGAATAAATGAGATCATCATGAAGCTAGCAAGGATTACACTTTTTAATGAATGTAATGACATATTTTTAAAGGTCCCTCTATTTCATATATCCTTGAGATGCTTACAACTATCCTTCATCCTTCTATGGACCCCACCCCTCCCTCAAAAGAGCCTAATTCAGATCATATTCCCACTCCCCCTCTCGATGAGTTTCTTCCTATTTTTGATCCTATTACTCCTTCAGTCAACCCTCATTTAGTATCTGCACGACCCCCACTTTCTCTTGGTGATGGTTTTCTCCCTTTACCACAACTTGCTCCTTTTCCCACCAAATGAGCCAATCAGCATTATTGTGACATTCATAAAGTTTATAGTCACTAGACTAGAGACTATTGATTATACCAATCTTCCTCAACTTCTATTTCTAATCTCTTATGAGTACACCCACCAAGTCTACTCATATGTGTATTTATTGCTTCCACGTCATAGATAATCAATAATCCATTCATTATTATTAGTTGCATAAATATATTGAAACCTTGCATCCCACTACTCCTCAACCCTCAAACAAGGATATACCTCCCCCAAAATAATTATTTGAGTATCTTCTTAAATAAGAAGAGGTATATTATCTCTAGCACCAATTTGGTACACATTACATTGATTTTTGTTGCATCCTTTAGCATCATCTTAAGGATAAAATCCTAACCATTCTTTCACCTTCTACTCTTCCTCCCATAGGTTACTCTAAAAAAAAGGCTCCCCCTTCTTCCCCAATGGCTCCACCTCTTGTGGTTCCTTTTCCACCTATTATTTCTCCACCCATGATTCTCTCACCCTTGAATCCTCCTTCACTGATGGCACCTTCCCCACTGGTGATCCATTCATCTCCTATAGAATCCACTCCCATGCATTCTCTTGAGAATCCTTACACGATATCCCTCATCAACATGATCCTTAAGGAATTCCTACATTTTATATTGAGGAAATTTAATGTGAAGTAATTTCTCAACTTTCTTTGAAGATCGATGAGACTTTTGTTGCAGTCTAAGTTCAACTTCATAAAGACTTATCAGATGTTATGGATAATGTGTGTGGACAAATATATTAGTACTTATGAACACATGTATGGTGTTCTTACATTTTTATCTTTATTGGATATGTGCTCCAAATTTAATTTTATCTATTTTATATCATTTGACATTGTGTCAAATTCTTATCTATCTTACATGGTGACTTTGTGTTTTACACTACACATTGCTTATGATGTCATTATGTTCTTTTATGGAGTCTTTTTCATAATGGAATTATTTTTCTTCTTAAGTTAATTTCTTAAGATTACCTTGTTCTCTTTCATGATTATTTTCTATCTTATCTTTATACACATGGATAATATTTATTGTGACTTGGTATACCAACCTTCCCTTTAGTCATTCTTCATTTACCATGTGATTAGTTAGCAAATAAGTTATCTCATTAAAATTTCCCTTTACCAGTCCACTTTGGATCTCCTCTTATTCTCCTTTATTCCCTTTCACAAACTAAGCATACACATGGTTGAGACTTGAGATAACATTCTTGTTCATTATTAAGCCTAATTGTTTTTAGTCATTCATATATTTGGATACTTTGATTCCTTTAGCCAAAGCCTAAAGCTTATTCATGTGTATCACTCTATCTCTCATTACTAGTCATTCCAAGTCCATATTAAAATAGCATATATAAAGAAGACTCAAATTATGACTAACAATCTTCTAAAATCCTTCATTCAAATATATTAAAAATCCAACAACTTGGAAAAACTTAAAATCCACTATGTAATGATCATTAGGAACATAAGGCAATGATCTAAAAGGCAACATTCAAAAAATTTCAAAAAGTTAAATCACACTAAATGACATGATTATAAGCTCATCTATTTTTTATAATCAAAACTCAAACTCCATAGTTGGCCTCATGATAGAGCTGAGCTCCATTAGAGTGCGATAGGCTAGTAGATTAGAAAAGGATAATTAAAAAATCTTTTAGTTCTACCTGCTTTCTCATGCAAGTACCCAATCTTCTCAGTAGACTGATGGCTTTGTAAAGGGTCCTGAAGAATGAGGAAAATGTTGTGTGAATGTAGGTCCATTTTAATTTTCTTGTTTAAAACTATCAACATGATTTAATCTTAGTAGCACGCTAATTTACCTACACAGCTTTGTGCCTATAGTGAATAGGTATCCTCTTAATATTGATTGTCACTAGTCACTTAGTGTCTTCTCATGTATTTAGTGTGCCTAATGTCTCCTAAGGTCCTCTCATAAAATTCCTACTTTATTCTTATTACATTCCATTTTTCACTCTTTACAACCCTAATATTTTCCTTTGAGAAATTCTATTTTTTGTATTGGTCACTCCCCCTAGGGATTCTATTTGTGAGTTACATTGTAAGACCATGGATAGGAATTGGACTTACTAAAAAATTACTAAAATTTTCACATTTATCATTCCAAACATCCCCTTTTACCATATTTTCACATTATTTCCACCTCATTGATGCTACCTTTGTGATTTATTATGTAAGACCATGGATAGGACCTGGCCTTCCTCACAAAATTTTCCAATATCCAAGTCACAACAAAATAGCATGTGTCAAATATGAGATAAGATGTGATTGAATATGAGTTATACATCATTGGCATGCTTACCATCTTTATTTATTATGTTTTATGCTTACTTCATTAATATTTCACTTTTATCTTATTATTTTCCAATTGCATAAAAGAATCCAACCATTTTTCTTAAGTTTTTCATACTTCCCAACTTGAATTAGTGTGATTACTTTAAGACAATTTTACCAATTTTGTTTCTTTTTTTATGCTTCCCAATGTGAATTAGTATGATTTATGAGCTTAATTTATTTGTTTTTATACCATTTTTCTTTCACATTCTTTCCATTTTATTACATTATTTTCATACTTCCCAACGTGACTTAGTTTGATTTTACTTGTTTTAATTTGGTGCCACTCTTTCTCATGGTTTAAAAACAATTTTTCCCTCTTGTTTACCACTCTTTAATTTATTATACTTAGTCATATTTTAATTATTACATATTTCTCAATGTGATATAGTGTGTAGTGCATTTGTTTTTTCTTAATTATACTTTGCCAAGTCCTTTTTGCCCATTTCTTTTTAACCATGCATGTGTACTACATAGATTATAGAAAATAAAACACAACACATATATTTCCTATAGAATATAAAACAAAATTAAAGTACATGTGCTATAAATAAATATATCCATGCATCCACAACCACAACCATAATAAAAACATAAGATCAACATCCAATTGTCAAAATAAGATATCTCTATATATATCATGTGTTTTTACAAAGTATAAAAATAAAACGCTCTAGCTCTAAGGCTATACTCTATCATGTCTATCATGTGGCCTAGAAATGCTACCCATAAATGCCTTAGACTGTCCCCTTTAAATAGTACACTATAATGAGGATGTCTGAGATTTCAATCCTATTACCTATCTTTGTAGGTTGACCACCTGGTCTTGAACCTATCTTATCTAGATAGTGGTATCCAAATACATGGATCTCTCCTAAGCCAAGGCTTACCATAAATGTGCCTCTCTTACTCCCACACTTTTTAGTGGTTATATCCCATCTCCACATGCTTGTAGTTTCCTTGTAGCCTCCCCTACTTATCTAAACTAGCTTACCTGATTTGGGATAGATGGTACCATAAGATAATCCAATGTGATAGGGTCATATGGTGCCATCACCCCATCCAAAATATCATGGTGTGATCCCAACACTAGGGATCCCCATCTAACCTCCTCCTCATCTGTAAGATCTATAAAATTCAAACTAGGTAGATATTAGATCACATATACATCTCAAAATTTATCTATCAATCTATCTATACAACTAGTATTATATATCAAATACTCAAAATTACAACCATTTATTACTTTTCCCAGTGTCACCAATCACCATCTACTCATCCATTGAGCATGATATCTTCATTGGCTTATCCCCTAATTACTTCATCTTTGGGATTCCTCCTAATCAAATCAAACATTAGAGTCACTATGTATTCACATCTTGATCCTCAATGGTGCCTCTATAGACCAACTCTACCTGAAGTTGACTGATGGGTCATCCTAAATGACCACCCTTTGTGCTCTCTCTCATTGCTATAATCTCCATCAGTAGCATGACCGTGGTGGTCACTATTCTTGTTGTGGTGATGGATGTCATACCTATGACATTCTCAAATCTATGTCTATGCCCTCTCGTCCTCTATTTATTAGTTAGTGTGCTCAACCAGTCCATGGTCTCACATACCATGGTTTGATCTCTAGTCTCTCAACTAGCACTCCTCATCCTTCTCTCTCCCTCATCTCTCTCACATGCTAAGCCCAAAATGTAGGCACTACTATAGGATCCACCTAGTGAGGGAGTCTTAACTATCCTATCAAGCATTCCATTGGCTTCAGCTCTACCTACCAGGTGTAATTGCATGTGCTCTACACTCATGCTAACCTTGGTACTATAATCACCCAACTCAACTAAACCATCATAATGTGTGTATAAGGATACCACACAAACTCTTTTTGTGTGACCATATGAAGCACTAATACATAGGACATAGCCCATGCCACCTGATCATATCTCGATCTCAACACCTAAGGAAATAAATCATTGACCATATGGGGTAACTCAACTAGACAATACATTGGAAACTTTTCATATATTTAGGTACTTAATAGTACCACTGGTCCCATGGTCTTCTATCCTATGGACAACATCTCATACATATCATGTATGAGCTAAACCTAGATGACAAAACCCAATTCATAAAGTCTCTTAATCCAATACAGACTGAGATAAGGCTATTACATATAGTGGTACCTTATCATCTAACTTTTGGCATAACACTTGTGCTATCATAAGTCCTATCATAGACTTTTCGATATATAGAATCTATAAAATATAAAAATCTAACATACTCACCATTAGTCTTGTGTAAATCCTCTCTAAGAACATTACCCATCGGGCTAACACTTTCTTCTCCTCCTAATCATATAGTATCCTCATGATCATTGGTGTCCCCTTATAGGTAGTTCAAGTAATGCATGGGCATCTTATAAAGTGATACCAACCTCTATGGTATCCCCATCCACCACCCATATAATTTTTTTTTTCAAATGTTTCGAAGCTCCCAAGAACATGACCACTAAATCAGCACTCTATGAGACACGTTGCATCTCTATGATGACTTCAAATCCTAGCACAACTAATCTAGCACTGTATACATCTATTAGGCACTCCAATAGATTTGGTAGCCATGAAACATCCACCAATCACCAAAATCTTTGGCATCTCTACAAAAATAAAAGATGTATTAGACCTTCATGTCACTCATAATTAAAATACATTCTTTTAAATTTCACAAACAAAATAAACCAATTTTTCCTTAATTTATTCATTTCTTACCAAATTGACCTATTTTCCACTTAATTAGCCATTTTAGTACTAAAATGGCCACCATGTGCCTTAAAAATACTCTATTAGCCATTCTCCTTCCTTTTAGTACTATATGGACCACTTAGCACATAACTAAGTTGACCTTGAAATACCAGGTCAGTCACTTAGACTTAAAATAAATAAGTTGGCCTTCATTTTTACCATATAGTACTAATTCAACCTTATGATTTAAAAAAGTAAGTCAACCCTGATGTACTATGTCATCCCTTTCCCCAATTAACTAAGTCATCCATGACCTACTAGGTTGGCCCTTTCAAAAGTTTGTTTTCTACCTACTAGGTCAACTGGGTCAACCTTGTTCTTTCAATATGATGACTCTTTGACCAATTATAATAATTGCCTTAAGAATTTATTGTTCCAACCCCTTTCAACCCCTTTCCCCATTTCACCCCTAGTGTCCCTAAAACCTTCCTAGGGTTCATTCTAATATCTATATTTGGCCTAATTAACAAATTTTTTTGTAAAACACTCAATTTCAAATAAAAATACTCAAAATTTTGAAATTCTTAGTTGTTTACCTATGTTGCACTTGTTGTAGCCACTTGGCATTATCCTCACCATCTTGGCTCTCTAAAATCTTATAGGCTTTTTAGAGCTCTCTTTTTCATGGAATATTCAAATAATAATAAATGAATTCTCTTTCACCCTATTTATAGTTATTGTTCACAATTATTTACCCTTCAAATATTTACCATTAGATTCCTTGTTTTGATCATATATTTGTTTATGCTCACTTATTTTTTGAGCCATAAATTTTTTTGGAATCCTAGTGTCATAGAGAATTTTTATAACTATTATATGCCTATATTGTAAAAAAATTGATGTTTTTCTCTTTTTTCACTAATATTTACAGGTTCTCCTAATGTTTCTCACATTGGATGCCTTCACATCTCTCACATTTCCTTCTTTATCTACAGCACTAAGGTAAGTAAAGGTATGTGTTTCTAAATCTATCCTTTCATTTGTCTTATTTTCTCTTTACTTAAATTTTATTTAGCATCAACATTATGTGACATTATATTCTATTCCTAAAGCACCATACCCTATTACACTTACATGACACGTGATGAGCTTCAAGTGGGGCATATGTGTACACATAATATTTTCAAAATTTTATCAATTATTGATGTTCTCTATCTTAAAAAAACCCATCAAGTCTCAATCTCTATGATTTCATGCATTAAGGGGTGCATCGAGAAAGGGGTGTGAATACCATTGGTGCTTCATAGAATTCTTATCCCTTTTTCTACTTGTTATCTACACACTTTCCTCCTAAAAACCATTACATAAGCATGACCTTATCTTTTTCACACTCATCTATTCTTTTGGTGCCTTTAGTAGCCCTTTTCCTAACCTAAAACCTTTTTTGATAGTTTACATGACTATGTAGACTATGTTGACCTTGTAATCTTATTGAAAAAACTTATTTAGGGTCTAGGTCAACTCTTGGTTGACATAGTTTGTGACTTAGTGAGTTTTTGTCAATAATGATACTAGGTCAACTAGGTTGACCATATTAGATAATTTTTTTGAAAGGGTTTAGAGTTAGATCCATATATATAAACACAATCATTTTTTCATTATTGAAAGAAGAGAAGAAGTAAGATATATTCTGCATATGTTTATCCACCATTTTACTTTAGAAACAAGATTAGGGTTTCATACTTTCTTTGGAAATATGGATATTGTCTTATGGAGAAATATTTTAGATGTATCAATAGGTTGTGTAGCTTAGAGTTGATTTATCCTTGTCATCCTTACATACCACAACAACCTCTTGTGAAGCACCTTGGCCAAGGAAGAGATTGAAGCTAGATGGGTTCATCTTCAAAGGTAAGTATTCTTAACTTTGGTCTTCCTTTGTAAGAGTAGATAGATATGCATATTCACTTCTCTTACATGTATTAGGATTTTGTATAGACTAATATGATTATATGTCTTATATGCATGTTTACTTTTAGTGTTTATTACCCCCACTTTGTGCCACAAGCTTTGGTAAGCACTAGATTAAATTTTTGCTTTACTTGTTATTAGTATAGTAAATATGAAAAAATAAGACTTATTTAGGGTTATTACATAGTTTTTCTTGACTTGAGGCTTTATAACCCTCCCTAGTGATATTATTGTGGTAATAGATTCCCTAATTTGGTCTATAAAATCCATATTAGTCATGTTCCTGATTATCTAATGTATCCCCAATTGGAAGAGTAAGTAGGATCTATCTTCTCCAAGATAAGAATGATTTGTGGATCTGATGCATTTCTTATTACATACATTCTGGTAAACCTGACATGAATCTAACCCTTACAAGTTTTATTTCATGATTTTCATTTCTATCATTTTGTTATTTTTCTATATTTACAATACTAGGTCAATCAGATCGGTATAGTTTATAACTTATATGTGTAGGTTTAACATAGAGTCATATCAAAATGACTCTATTCTTTCTATGTAAGTCTTCATTAGATACAAGTTATTAGATCAAGCAAGTTGACACAATACTCTTATTTAGTTCCAAATAATAGACTATGTTGAATAAGTCAACTTAGTATCTTATTTAGCTCAAAAAAAATAAATTGAGTCATGCAAGTTGACTTAGTATTCTATATAGCTTCCAGATAAAAAACTAGGTTGACCAAGTCGACTTAGTCATCTTAACAGGATTCAGTAGATAGGGAAACATAAAACTAGGTAGACCCAGTTGATATAATTGGTAGAACTTGAAAGCAACATTCAAGACACTTCAATAGATATTTCATAGTTATAAACATCTTTCAACCCACTAAGGTTCCTTTTTTCTCTTTCTTTCAATTCAGTTCTTCATCACAGTTCTTTTTTGCACAAGTTTGAAATCTTCAAAATTGTAATCCTACAGTAAACTAGGTCAACCTAGTTGACCTAGTTCTATATTCTATCTTCTATCTGAAAGACTAGGTCATCCTAGTTGAATTAGTTCTTAATTAATCTTATTTCTATAGTAGAGTAATGACCCTATTGACTCTATTTTATAATGTTTGCATATAGTGTTTTCTGAATTGACTCTATACTATGCTTAAATTGGGAATTAATAACTATATGCTAGTAATTCATTCACACTTTCATTTTCAACTATTTTCATTCTTAGAGTATCTCACATAATCTACTTAGTTGGTTTTTAAATATACCATTTAGTTGCACTATTTTGATTTTTTCTTTCACACACTACCAAATCACATAATTTAAAAATACATTTAACACTTATCTTTCCAATGCCTATTTACTCAGACTTCATCACCAAGGGGGAAGCCAACTTCATTTTATGACCAAGTATAAACATGTGGTTAATGGTATATATTGTCAAATCACCCAACACCCTTATCACTATGGGATTGTGAAGTGAAGGGGTAGACCCCAGTACCAAGCCAATACCATTGTCAACACAAATCCCTTTTATCCTAAACATCTTGAAACCATCCATAGATTGATTTATAGTTCTCTAATTTTAGCTAACTTCCATATCATACTTAAAATAATAATTTATAATAATCAAACAACATTTAGAATGACCACTTAGTTAGAAACTACTTTTCAGTTGACTGCTTGCTCTTTACTCATTGTATGTTGTATTAAAAAAACTTGCATTAGCTAGCATTAGTGCAATGTTTTGTGGTGTGTGCCTCAATTGGATCATTCTCATTGACCCAATTAATTGTGTGTTTAATTTCACTTATTGTTTCAATTACATTTTTAAAAAAGTCCCTATTTTTAATACATTATCATTCTATTTGACATAGTCTTTTACAAACTATATTTTTCTTGATTGTAGTACTAAGTTGACCTGGTCAACCCAATACTCATTTTTTCCTATCAGGTTCTATTACTAAGTTAACTTGGTCTAATTTTTATACTTATTAGGCTACCTTTTGTCTCAGGTTATAGTAATAGGTCAAGTTGGTTGACTCTATATCCTTGATTGGCTCACTTTTATACCCTATTTTTAGTTCTAGGTTGACTTGGTTGATTTTATACTCTTATCTACATCTTGTATATACTTGATTTGTATTAGTTTTTCCTTCCTTAATCTTTATACTTCATCATGAAATTCATATTTAAAGACAAGACTAAGTTTAATTCAACAAATATGATGAGTCTTACCAACCCTAATAGGTTCCCCCATAAGCAGCTTATGACTCCTATCCTAGATGAAAGTAATGTGTATATAGCCACTCACACTACAAACTATAGGACCCCTCTTCCTCTTCACTTCACAATCATCTCTTCTCATTTATATATAAACCTAAATTAGAGTATACACCAGAAATGCTCTTCTTCATCAATGAATTTTCTCAACATCGAGGAAATGATCTTTATACTATTTACGACCTCATGATAAGTAGTCAAATCAAGGGCTCATATTAAAAACTCTTAATCAAATTAATGATTCTAAAGTTAATTGTTGATGCTTGGATATTCAGCCTTGATTAGATGCTCAACTCTTCTAATCCAAGCAACAAAATTAAATCATCTCTCTCGCTGTGGGTGACAATTTTCTTGAGATGAATCTCTAGATTAGGGGCTAGCTCCCCTTGATTCACCTTTAAATCTCTCTCTAATCTACCAATTGTGTATGAAAATGGTTACTAAAAAAAACTAATAAAATAAAATGATGATGCACCAATATGTATTATCCTCTTATTTGATTGAAAATACACTACTTAAAGGTAAACAAGGATGTTTCATAGAAACTCATAACAAAAAGACATTATTGCATCAGTATTTCATAAATTAGATTTAGGAAGGTACCTGACACTTAGGAGGGTGATGAATAATTCCATGAATAGAATAAACACATACCACTTTTAATACTCTTATACACTTAGTAAAGAATACTAATAGAGGCCTGCAACAACATCCTTTTTGCACATTGGTAAGTGCCCATAGATTTACATGCTAGAAAAGCAACTCTTTCACTAATAATTATCAACAAGATTAAAACATATACTCAATAGTACAATGTTTGAATGGTGAAATCAATTGTATATTTATTTAAGAATTCTACAAGTACAAATCTGGCTAGAGTTTTTCCAATAACTATCAGAGGCTCCTGAATAAGCCAAAAGAATGCATATATATAGCCTTTGAGAGGTGGAGCAATTAAATGAAGTTCAAGGGTCACTTGGACATCTATCATATTGAAATAATTAGTTACATTTGTATGGGAGAGAAGTGGGTGAGCTATGCCATGTCATTGAATGGATCACTTACAATGAGTTGCAACTGAACCAAAAGTATTAGTTACATTTGTTATAATTGTACTAAAACCTCAATTACATTTTTCCATTTGTTAGCTTTATTTCACCTTCAAGTTCTCAAAGATCTTTTATTTTAAACTCCAATATCTAGTTTTCACAGTCTAAAATTGATGTGTTGCATGCCATCACTCCTCAAACATTTCTTTCAAACACTTATTTCCTTAGACTTCTTGTCTAAGCACTTTTCCTAAAAGAATTTATTTGGGTCTTTTCTTTCCTTTGTTCTTTTCCTTCAGCTTTCATTTGGTCCTTTATGCCTTAAACAATTTCTATGGACAAAAAATCTAAAGGAAATCATGTTTTCTTTGTATCAAACAAAATGTCTAAAAGAACTGGACTTTGGCACCTTTTCAAGTTTTTTGAAAGAATTCCTTGGACAATTTCTCCAAAAGAATTCCTTCAGACTTTCTATTTGGCCCTTTTTTGTTCTTTCAAATGACCATTCAAAAAAGTGAAAAAGACCTTTTTTGAAAGGAAACATACCCTTTGGCTTCTTGTAAGTGACCCTTTGGAAAAATTGTAAGTGTCTCTTCTAAAAGGAAAATGCCCTTTGGATTTTTTGAAATGGTTCATTCTCCCACAAAACAATCTTTCAAGATTTTAAAAATGTCCCTTCAAGAAAGTTGAAAGTGTCCACTTAGCCTGAAAAAGTCCTTTAAAAAAGTTGTCACCTACCCTTTAGAAAAGTTGAAGTGCCTTTTGAAAAAGTTGTCTCAGATAAAATGTCTGAAACAATTCCTTTGGAAAAGTTACAAAGTATTCTTCAGAAAAAATTAAAAGATTCTTTGAAAATGACCCTTCAAAAAATTTGTAAGTGTCCACTTTCCAATGAAAATAGCCTTCAAGAAATTTGTAAATCATCCTTCAAAAAAATTGAAGTAGACCTTTTCCCAAAAAGAAAGTACCCTTCAGGAAAGTTGAAGTAGACCTTTTCTTGAAAAAATATACCCTTTATAAAAATGGAACATACCCTTCAGAAAAGTTGCCTCGAACAATTTTTTTGAAAGGATTAGACTGAATGAAAGGTCTAAAAGAAATAGACTTAAGGAAAAGATTCAAACAAAAATTTTGAAAGAATTCGGCAAAGGCTTAGAACAAAAACCTAAAAGAATTAGGTAGCGGATTAGAAAATACCAAAATGAACTTTTTAAAACTAATAGACTTGTAATTTTTTGGGGCTTGACAAAGAACACTTCTTCTAAATAAAATCTAAGTACTTGACCTGGCTAAGATATAGACTTAGACAATTTTTGCAAATAGGGGTGCCCAATTTTGCCCTGAAGGGCCAAAAATTGGTCAACACTAACAATGCAAATCAAATGATGTAAATGCAAAATAATATTATCTATATTTAAACCCACCCTCAATAGATTCCATGGGTCATGCATAACCAAAATGTTCCCCCACCTCCTCTTCAAGATTCCCATCATAATCTTATCCTTCAACCTTTTTTGTTAACAAAATAATCAATCATGTTCAAAATGAACCTCTTACATCTCAAATTGATAATATTGATATAATAGGTATCACCCCTACCATTACTTACAATGGGTCATCTAATCCTACTCTTCATTTAAAAACATTTGGAAATCTATATAAAGATTGGGTCAAGTGAAATACCTTTGCCACTACCAAGCTATTATCTAAAACTCTCATGGTGATTCTTTAGATTGGTACAACCAATTCAAATATTATTCTATTAATAGTTTGGAATATTTAGTAAATGATCTAGTCCAAGAATCCCAAACTAGTGATCTCCCTAAAAATACCTTGGCCCATTTTATCAATTATAAGTAACTTAAGACCAAAACTGTACAAGATTTCATTAAATGATGGAAGACCTTGTCTAACAAATGTGAACATAATATGGTAGCTGATAACCTTTTCCATCTATTTACCAATCCTCTTTTTCCCAAGTTGTAATATCAGGTTTGGACTCTCTATCTCCACATACTTTGGAAGAGGCCTTTAACCAAGCCAAGCATCAATATTTTCTTATGCATCAATTCAATCCATCCCAACATTCTATGGGTACTCACATATTACTTAAGAATAAGAATCATCACACTACCAATGATGGTGTCACCAACTCTTATGATACTATTCATACTATTCAAGTTATTTCTAACCAAACCTTAGAACAAGCTTCCCCTCCTAACCACACCACCAACCCTCATTTATCTTTAACTAATAACATCAATATTCATAAAACTTTATCCTTAGTAAAATTACAAAAACATATACCAAGGCCTCTACCATGAGAACTTGATCATACTCAACCCATGAAATCTTGGTATGATCCCAATAAATTTTGTTGGTTTCATGCTAGTTGGGGTCATTCTTATGAGACTTATAGGCAAATTCATAATTTGGCTATGTATTTTCTTCTTGGTCTCAATTTTGACCATGGTTTCATCATTCATAAGTACCAACAAGCCTATGAAATTACTTTCAAATCCCATAAAACACAAACTAAATGTCAAGATTTGAACTAGGATAATGTCTATTTGGACATCTATAAAGATCCTCTTCTAAATCACCAAGACAACCAAGAAAAACCTACCCCTTCTACAAATAATGTTGACAGTCTTCTTGACCCAACTCCTAAAGAGAATGTGGTCAATATGAATAACATGTGAAGGGTGGTTGTTTTCATTGATCATCAACCCATCTACACACCTAAATTATCTCACACATTTCATGTTATCAAATATTTTTCTCCAACTCACTTAAACAAGTTAGGGTAAGAAGACCATATATATTTTGATAAACCAATTCCAACACCTCCTTTGTATAACACTTCTCATATCATTTCTACCATCCCTCCAACCTCTTTAATTATCACTAATGATACTCAACCTCCTATCAACACTTCTTCTCAACCCACACATGCATCAAATAACCCATCCTCTCAATTCAATCAACAAACTTGTCCTCTAATTAAAATGTCTTCCTATAATCATCATAAATTCACATGTACTTCAGCTCCTCTTTTTGAGGACCTCCTTTAACACTATGCAGCCCTTTACAATATTCCAATTATGGGTTATGATGAGTGGGATCCTATCATGGATTTTACTAATCTGCCATCTCAAATCCCATTTCTTGAACTTATACAGACCTCTCCACTTCATTATAATCATCTTATACATCTTTTGTTTGAAATGAACATCCCTCATCCTCCCCTAGTAGGATGCGAAGCCACCTTATCTAGATAAAAAGATAAAATTTTACAATAGGCTGAAGAGATGTCCATACATGTTGATAAGATAATGGATTCTTCTCTTTCCCTCAAGTTTCCCATTATTTTTATGATCCCCGATGAGATTTTTCTTCATGTGGATGATCCTCCCTTTTTTATTAGTGTCCAATCAATGATATCCAAGTCAATCATACCTTGATTGATGAGGGTTCTAGAACTTGCATTGACTCTCTTAATTTTATCAAAACCCTTAGATATTATGAGTTCAATCTTAAATCCACATGCAACACATGTCAAGCTATGACTAAATGAAAATGCCTCCTTTAGGTTGTGTGTGGTTCCCCATTACCAACCCACCTATCATTATTCATGTGGAGGTGATGATATTCAAATTTCATTTATCTTATGACATCTTACTTGGTAGGCTATGTACTTATCACATGAGAGTAATTACCTCTTTTACTTGCTAATGTGTCAAATTTACTCACAATGGAGCCATCTACAAGATTCAAGGTGACACTAACCCTTGGAATTTTGAACAATTCCAAGACCATGGTGTATTCAAGATTCTTACCCTTGAACCCTTTTCAAGCATTTCATTTTAGGAATCTCAATGGTTTAACTTTCCTATCAATTCTACATCAAGTTACCATGGTCACCCTGAACTCATTGAGAATATACCCCCTAACCTCTTAGATTTTGATGACAATGAGCCTGACGAGATCAATCTCAAGATTAAAACTTTCAATCTCTCAACTCATCTTATTTCTCAACTTCTCCCTTCTTTTCAACCTCATTCCCATCAACCACCTTTTGATGGCATCCCCATTGTCTTAACTAAGACTCAACATTCCATTCATCACACCACATCAAATGACCAAGTCATCCCTACCTACATCATTGATCTTCATACACCTAATTATGATGATTTATATACCTTAGATGATATATTCTTAGTAGTTTTTGTTTAGGCCTGAGATACTAAAATTATTCATTATCATTCCTCTTTGCTTTAGTCTTTTAGTATATCTTCTAGCATTCCATCCCATATGTTTTCTAATTTTAGCATTTTTCCTCTTTATTGAGGGTAGAGATGGTGTGCACATATTAAATTTTTGAAGAAACTCATAGGATTATGCTTAGGGATCATGTCATGACTGGTCCCTATCACTTTTCTAGATATCAAGACCCCTCTAGTTGACTTATCCCTAAGATGCTTGTGACTATCATTTATCCTTTTGTGGACCTCACCCCTCCCTTAATAAAGACCAATTTAGATCCTATTACTAATCTTGATCTTACTAAGTCTCTTCCTATTTATAATCATGTTATTCCTTTAGTTGACCCTCATCCAGTCTCTCCACCACCCCCATATTCTCTTGGTGATGGTTTTCTCCCTTTATCACAACTTACTCCTTTACCCACCAAATGGGCCAATTAGCCTTATTGTTAAATTCATAAAGTTTTTAGTCACTAGACTAGAGAATATTCATTATACCAATCTTCCTCATCTTCTATTTCCACTCCATCTATGAGTACACCCACCAAGTCTAATCATAGGAGTATCTATTACTTCCACAAGACAAATAATCATTCATCCATGCATTATCATACTTTACTACAATATATCAAAACCTTGCATCCCACTACTACTCAGTAATCAGATAAGGATATACCTCCCCCAAAAGTATTACCTAAGTATCTTCCTAAATATGGAGAGGTATATTGTCTATGGCACCAATGTGGTACACATCACATTGATCATTTCCATATCTTTTTGTAGCATCTTAAGGATTACCTCATAACCATTCCTACACCTTCTACCCTTCTTACCATAGGTCACTCTTGAAATAAGGCTCACCCTTCTTCCCCAGTGGATCCACCTCTTGTGGTTCCTTCTCTACCTATTATTTCTCCACCTATGATTCCCTCACCCATGGATCTTCCTTCACCAATGGCACCTTCCCCATTGGTGACCCATTCATCTCCTATAGAATCCACTCCCATGCATTCTCCTAAGCATCCCCTACATGATATCCCTCATCAACATGATCCTGTAGGCATTCCTACATTTTATATTGAGGAGATTTAACATAAAGTATTTTCTTAACTTTCTTTGAAGATCGATGAGACTTTAGCTACAGTCTAAGTTAAACTTCATAAATACTTATCAAATGTTATGGATAATGTGTGTGGACAAATATATCAGTACTTATGAACACATGTATGGTGTTCTTACATTTTCATTTTTATTATATGTTTCCTCCAAATTTACATTTATCTATTTTATATCATTTGACATTACATCAAATTATTATCTATCTTATATGGTGACTTTATGTTTTGCACTACATGTTATTTATGATGTCATTATTTCTCTTATGGAGTATTTTTCATAATGACATTCTTTTTCTTCTTGAGTTCATTTCTTATGATTGCCTTGTTCTCTTTCATGATTTTTTCTCCCTTATCTCTATACACACGGATAATAGTTATTGTGTCTTGGTTATACCAACCTTGCTCCTTTTAGTCAATCCTCATTTACCATGGGATAGATTAATAAAAAAATTATCTCATTACAATCTCCCTTTACTAGTCTACTTTGGATATCCTCTTATTCCCCTTTATTCCCTTTCACAAACTAAGCATACACATGGTTGAGACTTGAGATAACATGTTGGTTCATTGTTAATCCTAAGTGTTCTAGTCAGTCATGTCTTTGGATACTTAGCTTCCATTAGCCAAATCCTAAATCTCATTCATGTGTATCACTCTATCTCTCATGACTGGTCATTCCAAGTATGGAGGAGGATCCAAATCATTTAACAAAAGGCAATGATCTAAAAGGCAACATTCAAAAAAATTCAAAAAGTCAAATCACACCAAAAGACATGATTCTAATCACATCTCTTTTTTCTAATTAAAGCTAAAACTCCATAGTTGGCCTCACGATAGAGCCAAATTCCATTAGGGTATGGTAGGCTAGTAGATTAGAAAATGAGAATAAAAAAATATTTTAGTGCGACCTACTTTCTCATGCAAGTACCCAATATTCATAGTAGATTGGAAGCTCTGTAAAGGGTCCTCAAGAATGGGAAACACATTGTGGGAAGGTAGGTCCATTTTAATTTTATTTTTTAAAACTATAAACATGATTGGATCTTAGTACCACACTTCTTTTCCTACACAGCTTTGTGCCTATAGTGAATAGGTATCCTCTGTTTATTGATGGTCACTAGTCACTTAGCTTCTTCTCATGTCCTTCATGTGCCTCATGTCTCCTAAGGTCTTATAATAATATGCCTATGTTATGGTTATTACATTCCCTTTTTCACTCCCTACAACCCTAATATTTCCCCTTGATAAATTTTGTTTTGTTTACTTATCACTCCCCCTAGGGATTCCATTTATGAGTTTCATTATGAGACCATGGATAGGACTTGGCCTTCATCACAAATTACCAAAATATTCACATTTATCATTCATAACATCCCTTTTTACCATATTTTCACATTATTTACACCTCATTAGTGTTTCCTTTGTGAGTTGTTGTGTAAGACCATGGATAGGACCTGACATTCCTCATAAAATTTTCCAATATCTAAGTCATAATATAATTATATGTGTCAAATATGAGATAAGATGTGATTGATTATGAGTTACATGTCATTGGCATGCTTCCCATCTTGATTTAGTATGTTTTATGATTACTTCATTAATATTTCACTTTTATCTTCTTATTTTTTGATTGCATGTAAGAATCCAACCATTTTCATTAAGTTTTTCATACTTCTAAACTTGACTTAGTGTGATTACTTTAAGACCATTTTACCAATTTTGTTTCTCTTTTTATACTTCCTAATGTGATTTATTATGATTGATGAACTTAATTGATTTATTTTTATACCATTTTTATTTCACATGATTTCTATTTTATTACATTATTTTCATACTTCCTAACGTGACTTAGTGTGATTTTACTTGTTTTAACTTGGTTCCACTCTTTATCATGGTTTAAAAATAATTTTTTCTCTCTTGTTTACCACTCTTTGGTTTATTTTACTTTGTCATATTTTTGTTATTACATGTTTCCCAATGTGATATAGTGTGTAGTACATTTATTTTTGATTAATTATACTTTGACAAGTCCTTTTTACTTATTTATTTTTAACCATAAATGTGTCCTACATAAATGCTAAAAAAATACATATATTTCCTATAGCATATACAAAAAAAGTAAAATACATGTGCTAAAAATAAATATATCCATGCATCAACAAAAACAACCATAATACAAAACATAAGATCAACCTCCAATTATCAAAATAAGATATCTCTATATATATCATGTGTTTTTACAAAGTACATAAATACAACTCTCTAGCTCTAAAGCTAGGCTCTATCATGTATAGCCTATGGCCTAGCCATGCTACCCTTAGATGCCTCAAACTATCCCTTCTAAATAGTTTGTTGTAATGAGGATGTTTGATATCTCAAGCTTGTTACCTATTACTATAGGTTGGCCACTTGGGCCTGAACCTATCTCATCTGGATAGTGGTATCCAAATGCATGGCACTCTCTTAATCCAAGGCTTACCATTCATTTTCCTCTCCTACTCCCACCCTTACTAGTGGTTCTAGACCATCTTTGCATGCCTATAATTTCCTAACAACCTCCCCTACTAGACTAAAATAGATTTCTTAAGGTGGGGTAGATGGTACCATGGGATCATCTAATGTGTTAGGGTCATATGGTGCTAGTACCCCATATAGAATATCATGGTGTCCTCTCATCACTAGGGATCCCCATATAATCTCCTCCTCATTTGTAGGATCTAAAAAATTCAAAATAGATATATATTAGATCACATATACATCTCAAAATCTATCTATCAATTTATCTATACAACTAGTGTTCTATATCAAAGACTCAAAATTAAAACCATTTATTACATGTCCCGATATCACCAATCATCATCTCCCCATCTGCTTGTCCATTGAGCATAATATTTACATTAGCACCTCCCTTGAGTACCTCATCTATGGGATGCCTCCCAATCAAATCAAACCCTAGAGTAGCCACATATGCACATCTCAAACCTCACTTCAGTGGTACCTATATAGACCAACTCTACCCTAGGCTAACTAATGGGTCATCTTGAATGACCACCCTCTATACTCTCACTCATTATTGGTATCTCCATCAATTGTGTGACCAAGGTGGTCATTGATCCTACTATGGTTCTGACTATCGTACTTATGTCACTCATGCATCTATGTCCATGCCCTCTTCTCCTCTAACTTTTGGTTATTTTTATTAACCAATCCATGGTCTCACATGTCATGGTTTGATATTTAGTCTCTTGATTGGTGCTCCTCCTCCTCTCCCCCTCATCTTTCTTACATGTCAAGCCCAAAATATAGGCATTACTATATGATCTGTTGGGTGAGGGATTCCAATCTAAGTGTGCCACTAGTTGTGGCTCTACCCACTAGGTCTAGTGTCTTATGATTCACACTTATGCTAACCCTAATACCACAACCACCCAACTCGACCAAACCATCACAATGTGTGCATAATTCTACCACATGATCTCTCTTCATGTGACCTTATATAGTATTGGCACATGTGTCATGACCCATGCAACCTGATCCTATCTCCATCTAATAATCCAAGGTAACCTATTATCGACCACATGGGGTAACCTGATTAGATGATACATTAAGAACCTCTAATATATATAGTCACTTAGCAGTACCACTAGTCCCATGTTCTTCTACCCTCTAGATAACATTTCATACATATCATGCATGAGTTGAACCTAAATGATAGAACCTAAATCATAAAGTGCCCCCTAATCTAATATAAATTGATGTAAGGCTATCACATATAGTGGTACCTTACCATCTAACTTATGACACAACACTTGTGTTATCAAAAGTCTTATCATAGCTTTATATATATCCATAATTTATGTAATATAAACATCAAATAGACTTAACTTCAATCCCAGGTAAATCCTATCCAATCACATCACCTATTGGACTAATACTCACCTCTCCTCCTAATCATCTAGTATCCCCATGATCACTAGTCTCCACCTATAGGTAATCCAAGCAATGCATGGACATACTCTACAATGATACCAAATTCTATGGTATCCCCATCCACCACCCATCTAAATGTAGTGATCAAACATTCATAGCATCTCATGAACATGACCACTAGATCGACACTCAATGGGAATCACTGCATCTCCATGATGCTTCTAAAGCCTAACACAACCAATCTATCTTTGTCTACATCCATCAAGCATTCCAATAGATCTAATATCCATAATGCATCCACCATCACCAAAATCTCTAGTGTCTCTATAAAAATCAAATAAAAAAATATGTATGATACCTCCATGTCACTCATAATCAAAATACATTCTTTTAAATTTCACAAACAAAACAAACCAAATTTTGCATTAATTTATTCATTTCTTAGCAAATTGGCCTATTTTCCACTTAATCAACCATTTCAGTACTAAACTGACTACCCTATGTATTAAAAGTATTCTATCAGCCATTTTCCTTCTTTTCAATACTATATCAACCACTTAGCACGTAACTAAGTTGACCCTATAGTACTAGGTCATCCACTCGGACTTAAAACAACTAAGTTAGCTGAGATGTACTATGTAATCCTTTTCCCTAACAAACTAAGTTGGCCATGACCTACTAGGTTGGCCCTTTCAAAATGTTGTTTTCTACCTACTAGGTTGACTTGGTCAACCTTATTCTCTCAATATGATGACTATTTGACCAATTATAATAAATGCCTTGAGCATTTATTACTTTGACTCCTTTCAACCCATTTCCCCATTAAACCCCTAGTGTCCCTAAAACCTTCCTAGGGTTCATTCTGTTGGTTGAATATTTTGTCGATCAGCATACTGATAAACAAAATAGGTCTGATCATCCAAAGTAGGAAGATTAGTCATCCAAATGTGTAGGTTTACCACATCAAAATGGGACTAATCTCTCCTCTCATCAAGGGGAGGTTCCCTATAGATATATATATATATATATATATATATATATATACATAAAATAATACTCAAGGGTAGGATAAACCATCCATCTCTCTTTCTTTAGAGATGATGCATGCAAATCAAAGGAAAAATCTCAAGGGAAATGACAAAAAGCACTCCTCTTCTTTCAGAAGTACTATTCAATAAACCAAAAGAATACTCTTGGTAGTAATTACAAAATGTAACCAAGGATGTAGTAATTAACAAATTGAGATGTAGCACAAAATCTCCACCTGAATTTCCCAAGAGTGAGATACGAAGGACAATGAGGGAACAAAGTCATCCCAAGGTCCTTTACACAAAAACAAAAATAAAACATAGTAAAGGCAATTATGGGGGCACAAAGTCTCTCCACTATTGGCTTCAAGATGCCTTCCTAACTATTTTCACTAATTTTGCTTATTGAATTAAAGGAACAGAAAATATATTAAGGAAAAAGACATAAGAACAGTTTTCCCAACAACAAAGATATCACAGTGCAAAGTTTGAAAAGTCACTTGCTTTCTTATTCCAATAAAAAAATATGATCAACAATCTGAGCTCAAAGTCTCAGTAATGCCTTTCAATTTGGGCAGAGTTTTTGTTTCTGATAATCAGAGAGCCCCTTATATAGCCTCTTTAAGAAGGACTTGGAAATAGTAACACATCATGTTGCATTGAATTTTGTTAAGAAGACATGCTGAAATTTAGGGGCATTTACCCATTTGCTTTTCTCATTGCAGAGAAATGGGTCACGTTATTGAAAGTTTGCATCTCTCAATATCCACCTGGAGGTCTACTTCTAGAAACATATTTGATGTGCAAATGTTTCTGGGTGTTCCTACTCTTTTACGCTCCTTTCAGCGGTTCTTCCTTTTGGCCTTAGCCTTAAAGCCTTTGAATGCATTCAAGTCCATTTTGGGTCAGGAAGAGCCCCCTGTAAGGGTATCTACCCTTTGGGTGGTCTTCGAATGGCCTTCAGGCTTCTTTTGGCAGGTCACTAAGTTCTTTGTCTCTTCTTTAAGGCTTTTCAAAATCAATGGCTATTTTATGAACCTTGAAATTGACATTCACACACCCGTCACTACATTTGAATTTCCAATGGCAAGTTCACTGTTCTTTACTTTGACATCTTTAGGCGCATCACCCCTTAGACTTTCTTTGGCTTTCTCATGATTTGGCCTTTTCTGTTACTTCCTTCCTTCGAATTTCCTGTTTTGCATCCTCCCAAAGGGAAGGTGACCCTTCAGCTTTGGGGAAGTGTCCTTTAATTTGGTAGCTGAGAGTTCCTCATAAGGGCACCTGCCCTTCGGGGTCCTTCAGCGGCCTTTTGTCTTCAGAGTCCTTTATAGCTTTCCCACAAACTTTTTTCACAGATATTTCCCCGTAGACAAAAAGTCTGCAAAAATTGTTTTGGCTGCTTTGTCTTTGGCCTTCAGAAATTCTTTCAGACTTTCCTCCCATAGCTTCCCTAAATTTCTTTGGACTTTTTGTTTAAAGGAATTCCTTCAGATAGAAGTCTGAAAGAATTCATTTCTTGCCTTAGTCTTTCCGTCGGGCTTTTCTTTATTTTTTGGTCTTTTCTTTCTTTCAGAGGAAAAAGTCCGAAGGAATTCTTTCAAAAAATTTCCCTAAAGGAATTATCTCTTTGTTACTTTTGCTAGGGGAAATTTTCTGAAGGAAATCCCTTTGCTCTTTTAGCCTTTGAATTGGTCCATTTGCCCCCTTTCTGTCCTCTATAAGGGCTGTTTGAGCTCCAAATTAGCCTTTCAAGTTTTTACAATGGTTCATTTCAGCTTTTGAGTGTCCTACGCAAGGGTTGTTTGTCCCTTAGAAATTTGCCTTAGTCAATTTTATGTGAATTTCAAATTGTGACACATGGCAGCATCTACTGCTCTTAGAAATAAAGTGAAATGAGGCTCAAAAGATGACACTTGGCAGCATCTGCTGAGTTCTATCAGGTTTTTACTTACTACCTGCCTCAAGGGTTCTAGGCCTTGGTTCACCACCCTCCACAAGGGTTGTTTGATCCTTTGGCTTTGGGGCAACCGATTGAACCAACCAATTGAACTAACTTTGGTTTAATGGTTCAATTGTTCATTCCCTTTGACTGCTTAAACCAAGATTCTTTGAAACAAGCCTCGTTGAACCCATTGAACCTTTGAACCAAAGTGGTTCAATGTTTCAACGGTTCAATTAGTTCATTCTTTTTATTTGGCTAAGTCCTTCTGATCTTTTTAAACCAAACGCGTTAAACCATTTGGTCGTTGAACCTATTGAACCTTGAACCCATTGAACCTTTGAACCAAAGTGGTTTAATGGTTCAACGGTTCAATGATTCAAGCGTTGAAAACTTGTTCTTTTGATTGAACCTACTTGTAGAAGCCCTTAAACCTGTTGAACCTTGAAACTTGAAGTGGTTAAACTCTTGCTACTGATGTTGAACCTTGAACCTTGAACCTGTTGAACCTTTGAACCTAAGTGGTTTAATGGTTCATCAATTCAATCAGTTTAATCCTTGATTAGAAGCTTGCCAATGAACTCTTTTGGTTGAGCCTTATCATTGAACCAACTTTGAAATTTCCTAAGTGTTGAGAGCTTGCTTCTTTCCTACAGAGTCCATAGAAATCAACTTGTGAATTCCGTTGAACTTGGCCTGTAGAGTCCATAGATTTTCTTCCTACAGAGTCCATAGATTTAAGCCTGCAGAGTCCGTAGATTCAAGAGAAGCTTGAAAAATGAGGAATTTGAATGCTTAGAAATTTTTTTGAGAAGGGTAGAGATTATTTTGGTCTGAGGAACCAAAATAGTTTAAATGTCAGATATTGCTTCCTAAGAGGCAATGAAAATAGTGCTCTACCTTGATAAACTAGCAAGAAGACATTTTGTCCCCATAAATGGTGATGGGTGAATGGAACTCTCCACCAAGAAACTAATTTTTTACATCTTCCTCTTAGTTTTTTCTTCTTCTTGCCCCATGGTAGGATGTGGTCTTCAATTTGAAAGCCATAACTCTTTTCTTTCTTGGAGAAGGGTTCCTTTACCTGATTTTGATTTACATTAGCATGGTCCATTACCATAATTGGTTGTTCTTCTTGTTCAGTCCAGCACATGATTGGATTGTCCACATCAAACTCTTGACAAACTATCAGCTTAGCATCTCCTTTGATGTGAAGGAGTTTGATCTCTTCATCTTGAGCAATCTTCAATCTAAGCAACAGAGATTCACATCTAGCTGTGTTGTTGATGTTGCTGAATTGCAAATTACATGAAGGAATAATATCTCCTTAAGGAGATATCAACACAATCCCAAATCCATCATTGGTGGAAGAATTGCTACCATCAGATTCTAGGATCCAAGCATCATCAGAAGCTGATCTCCTATCAGATTTCTCTTCATAGAGATGGAAGATCCTTCCTTATTTATATTGTGCCCTACCAATTCTCCTGAAGTCTTGTTTGGATCAATTCCTAGATTGTCAGCTATAAGAATTTCATCTGTAGAAACATGAACATCCTCTGTGGTCAATAAATAATTACCCCTACCTAAAGAATCAAATAGAATTTGTGCTGCAGGGGCCGACATTTGGGTGACCATGTATTTTGCCTCTTTTTCAAGGAGCAATCTCTTCATTATGCCTTAGACAGGGATCCTTGCCTCAGACAGGTCTATGATTAGTTCTCCTCCCACATCCTTGTAGAAATTTCATCCAAGTAAGATGCCATAGGATGCTAGGATGTCAGCCACCAAGATAGTCATCTTGATTCTCTTGTCTGGAAAGGCTACAAATACAAATTGGGCATCTTTGATTTGCCCTAGTAGTGGTACTTGCTTGTTCTCCATGGAGAAACATCTCCCAAATTTTTTGGTCAGTGTGAGACCCAAAGACTCAGCTACTTTAGCAGGCATGACATTATCAGATGCCCTGAAATCAATGATGTAATTGTTGAGTTGATAACCATTTATCAATAAGGAAACATAGAAAGGTTCTATTTTCCCAGTGGTAATTGGAGGAGTAATGACAAGATTATTTGGAATGGGCATGTTTTTTGGGGAATTGGGAATTATTTTCTTAACCTCTTGTCTTGTAGGGATAAGTTGGTTCTTGACATATTGCACTAGCTTATTCAATTGATCAGGATTGGACTGCAAATATTCAAATTCAGACATTTGTATTTTGGTCTTTTTGACATGATTAATTATGTCAAATGGCTGAATTGGATTAGGAACAGAGGAAGGTATTTCAACTTTTTGGGTTTTAAGAGGGATAGGAGGAGGGCTGGTTTGTGAAATTGAAGTAGAAGGTGAAGGTGAAATTGATGTATTTACCTTTTGGGTGATCACCGGATCTTTTGACTAGAAAGGCAGAGTGGTTCCATGCTTAGAAATTGTAATTGATGGTTGAGGTTGCTCCTCTGTCCTCCCTTCATCAGCTTGTTGGACTAATTGGTTCTTGGACCTACTAAACACTGCATATGATCCATCAATAACTTCTCCTTTGCTTCTAGGTTCATCCTAGTAATTCAGGAAACCAATGTGGGAGTCACCAACTGATTCTTCTTGATCTCCATGAAGAGATTAGCATCATTTTCTTTCTCAAAATTAGGTTGGAAAGAGAAAGCATGTTCTATTTCCAAATATCCAACTACTGAGTTGGTTGGAAGAGCTTTTAGGGCAAGTTTCCCTTGTGGGGGAGGAAGACAATTTTGTTGCCTTTGATTCCTGGCAGCATTGCCTTGATATGACTGATTTGGAAATGTCCTTCTTGGCATATTTTTATATGAAGGAGCAGAAGACATACCTTGTGCCATTTGTCTTTTCAAGGCTAGTAGTTCATTTTCTAGCTTTTGCACCATTGGATCAATGGTGCCTATAGATGAATATTCAGAAGATGATGAGGGTCTATTTCTATTTGGATCTCTTCTTATCTTCCCTGCTAAGATGAGATCATCTTCTACCTCAGTGGCCAAAAGTTGAGCTAAAGTAAGATCTATTTGACCAGTACGTCTCAAAAGAAAACTCACTTGAGGTAACTAAGAATTAATGAAGAAGCATTTGGGATTCTCAGCTAAGGTCGAACAATTACAAGAATTTTGTTCCTCATTATGTCAAACTTGACTATGAAGTCCCTCATTGGTTCATGAGGTTATTTCTTCATTTGTGTAAGTTGAGCCAAAAGTGCATGTGCATCTTCTATAGGTTTGAATCTAGCTTCAAACTAAGCTTTGAGGGTATTCCACTCAATTACTGACCGAGCCTGTAGATGATAAAACCAATCTGTAGTAGCACCTTGTAGGGTCTCCACAAAAATCCTGACTGCCACATCTTCAAATTCTACTCCAATTACTCCACAGGCTATGCTTAAGGTTGCAATGTGTTCATCAAGATGAACTTTCCCATCACCATAAAATTTGGGTAAATTCTTCCTTGAACTATGTGGGAGCTCATGTAGAGGTGGAGTAAGATTGAGAGGACCAAAATAATTACCCCAGGGGCCTTGAACTACCATTATAGGATTATGAAAATGAGGAATAACAAATCTCAAAGGGGTAATTATTGGCAATGCTTTATCAACAGCAGAAGTGGATACTTCATTTGGCAATGGAGATCTGACTTTAGTACAAGTAAAGCTCTTAGTTTGTTGGAGGCAAGATGGTGAAGGAAACAGATCAAAATCACTTTGTTGTACCAACTCGAATATAGGGTCAATAATACCTTTAGCCATTTGGCTTCGTGTATACCTTAAATCTACCAGATTGTGAAACAAAAATGGAAAACAATTGACCTTGTTTCAATTTGAAGCTTGAGGCTTTAAACTGTGCACTCTTTCCCAGCAGCTCTAGTTTTGCAGACCAGATAAAATCATGGAGGTGGAGGAAGATGGTAAGGCTATAAATGGATAATGGGTAAGACATGAAATGGAGTTGCCATAGTCTGTAATGGATAATGGTAGAAACTAATTCAATCTAAAACTTGAGATTTTAGAATGCACATAACTATATCCCCAACAGAGTCACCAAAAATTGTTGGTTGAATATTTTGTCGATCAGCATACTGATAAACAAAATAAGTCTGATCATCCAAAGTAGGAAGATTGATCATTCAAATGTGTAGGTTTACCACATCAAAAGGGAACTAATCTCTCCTCTCATCAAGGGGAGGTTCCCTATATATATATATATATATATATATATATATATATATATATATATAATAATACTCAAGGGTAGGATAAACCATCCATCTCTCTTTCTTTAGAGATGATGCATGCAAATCAAAGGAAAAATCTCAAGGGAAATGACATAAAGCACTCCTCTTCTTTTAGAAGTACTATTTAGCATACCACAAGAATACTCCTGGTAGTAACTGCAAAATGTAACCAAGGATGTAGTAACTAGAAAATTGAGATGTAGCACAAATTCTCCACCTGAATTGCCCAAGAGTGAGATACGAAGGACAATGAGGGAAAAAAGTCATCCCAAGGTCCTTTACAAATAAATAAAAAGAAAACATAGTAAAGGCAATTGTGGAGTCTCTCCACAGTTGGATTTAGGATGCCTTCCTGACTATTTTCACTAATTTTGATTCTTGAATTAAAGGAATAGAAAATATATTAAGGAAAAAGACATAAGAAAAGTTTCCCCAACAAAGATATCACAATGCAAAGTATGAAAAGTCATTTGCTTTCTTATTCCAATAACAAAATATGATCAACAATCTAAGCTCAAAGTCTCAATAATGCCTTTTAATTTGGGTAGAGTTTTTATTTCTAATAATCAGAGAGCCCCTTATATAGCCTCTTCAAGAAGGACTTGGGAATAGTAACACATCATGTTGCATTGAATTTTATTAAGAAGACATGCTAGAATTTAGGGGCATTTACCCATTTGTTTTTCTCAATGTAGAGAAATGGGTCATGCTATTGAAAGTTTGCATCTTTCAATATCCACCTAGCGGTTTACTTTTAAAAACATATCTGATGTGAAAATGATTCTAGTTGTTCCTGCTCTTTTACGCTCTTTTTAGTGGTTCTTCCTTTTGGCCTTGGCCTTAAAGCCTTTGAATGAATTTGGGTCCATTTTGGGTTGAGAAGAGCCCCCCACAAGGGTATTTTCCCTTTGGGCGGTCTTCAGATGGCCTTCAAGCTTCTTTTGGCAGGTCACTAAGTTCTTTGGCTCTTCTTTAAGGCTTTTCAAAATCAACAGCTATTTTATGAACCTTGAAATTGATGTTCGCGCACCTATCACTAAGTTTGAATTTCCAATGGCTAATTAATTGTTCTTGACTTTGACATCTTCGGGTGCATCACCCCTTGGAATTTATTTAGCTTTCTCTTGATTCAGCCTTTTTTGATACTTACTTCCTTCAGATTTCTTGTTTTGCATCCTCTCGAAGGGATGGTGACCCTTCGGCTTTGGGGAAGTGTCCTTTAATTTGGCAGCTGAGATTCCCCCGCAAGGGCACTTGCCCTTCAGGGTCCTTTGGTGGCCTTTTATCTTTGGAGTCCTTTGGATCTTTCCTGTAGACTTTTTTCATGGATATTTTCTCGCTGACAAAAAGTCTGCAAGAATTGTTTCGGCTGATTTGTCTTTGGCCTTTAGAAATTTTTTCAGGCTTTCCTCCCAAAGCTTCCCTGAATTTCTTTAGAATTTTTTTCAGAAGGAATTCCTTTGGACAAAATTCTGAAAGAATTCATTTCTTGCCTTAGTCTTTCCACTGGGCTTTGCTTTGTTTTTCAATCTTTTCTTTCTTTCGGAGGAAAAAGTTTGAAGGAATTCTTTCAAACAATTTCCCTGAAGGAATTGTCTCTTTGTTACTTTTACTGGGGAAAATTTTCTAAAGTAAATCCCTTTGCTCTTTTGGCCTTTGAATTGGTCTATTTCCCCCCTTTCTGCCCTCTACAAGGGCTGTTTGAACTCTAAATTAGCCTTTCAAGTTTTCGCAACGGTTCATTTTAGCTTCTGAGTGTCCTCTGCAAGGGATGTTTGTCCCTTAGAAATTTTCCTTAGTCAATTTTATGTGAATTTCAAATTGTGACACGTGGTAGCATCCACTTCTCTTAAAAACAAAGTGAAATGAGGCTCAGAAGATGACACTTGGCAGCATTTGCTGAGTTCTATCGAGTTTTTGCTCACTGCCCTCTGTAAGGGTTCTAGGCCTTGGTTCATTGCCCTCCACAAGGGCTGCTTGATCATTTGGCTTTGGGGCAACCCCTTGAACCTACCGATTGAGCCAACCAATTGAACCAACTTTGGTTCAATAGTTCAATAGTTCATTCCCTTCGACCGCTTAAACCAAGATTCTTTGAAACAAGCCTTGTTGAACCTGTTGAACCTTGAACCTTGAACCCATTTAACCTTTAAACCAAAGTGGTTCAATGGTTCAATCGATTCATTCTTTTTATTTGGCTAAGTCCTTTTGATCTTTTTAAACCAAACGTGTTGAACCATTTAGTCATTGAACCTGTTGAACCTTGAACTCGTTAAACCTTTGAACCAAATTGGCTTAATGGTTCAATGATTCAAGCATCAAAAACTTGTTCTTTTGATTAAACCTACTTATAGAAGCCTTTGAACCTATTGAACCTTGAACCTTGAAGTGGTTGAACTCTTTCTATTGATGTTGAACCTTTGAACCTTGAACCTTGAACCCGTTGAACCTTTGAACCAAAGTGGTTCAATGGTTCATCAGTTCAATCCTTACTTAGAAGCTTGTTGATGAACTCTTTTGGTTGAGCCTTGTCATTGAACCAACTTTGAAATCGCCTAAGTGTTGAGAGCTTGTTTCTTTCCTACAGAGTTCGTAGAAATCAACCTGTGAAGTCCGTTGAACTTGGCCTGTAGAGTCCATAGATTTTCTTCCTGCATAGTCCGTAGATTCAAGAGAAACTTGAAAAAGGAGGAATTTTAATGCTTAGAACAAATTTTGAGAAGGGTAGAGATTATTTTGGTCTGAGGAACCAAAATAGTTCAAATGTTGTCCCAAATATGAGTGATATTTTTGGGGGACAACACATTCCAATATCTAGATTTGGCATACTTAACAAATTTATATAAAACACTCAATTTAAAATAAAAATACTCAAAAAATTTAAATTCTTAGTTGCTTACCTATGTTGCACTTTTTGCAACCACTATGTGTCCTCTTCATCTCATATATTGTCTCCTCACCATCCTAGCTCTCTAGGCTCTCACTAGGTTTCTCAAAGCTCTCTTTTTCTTAGAATAGTCAAATAATAACAAATGAATTCTCTTTCACCCTATTTATAGTTACTATTGATAATTATTTACCCTTCAAATATTTACTCAAATATTCCTTGTTTTGATCATATCTTTGTTTCTACTCACTCATTTTTTGAACCATAAAAAGTTTTGGAATCTTGATGTCACAAACAATGTTTCTAACTATTATATACCTATATTACAAAACTTTTGATTTTTTTCTCTTTTTTCACTAATCTCTATAGGGTCGCCTAATGTTCCTCACATTAGATGAATTCACATCTCTCACATTTTCTTCTTTATTTACATCACTAAGGTAAGTCAAGGTATGTGTTTTTCAATTATGTCCTTTCATTTATCTTATTTTCTCCTTACTACAACTTTATTTAGCATCAACATTATGTGTCATCATGTTCTATTCCTAAAACACCATCCCCTATTGTACTTATATGACACGTGATGAGATGCGAGTGGGGTATATGTATATACATAATATTTTCAAACTTTTATTAATTACTTATGCTCTTTATCTTGAAGGAATGCATCAAGTCTCAATCTCTCTGAGTGCACACTTTAAGAGGTGCACCAAGAAAGGGGTGGGTAGAACATTAGTTCTTTGTAATATTGTTGTCCCTTTTTCCACTTGTTATATACACACTTATCTCCTAAAACCCATTTCCTAATATTGGCCTTCTCTTTTGCACACTCCTTTAGTCTTTTTCCACCTTTAGTAGCCATTTTCCTAACTTAAAACCCTTTTTATAGTTAGCATGACTATGTCAGTTGTGTCAACCTTGTACTCTTATTGACAAAACCTATTTAGGGTCTAGGTTGGATCTTAACTGATCTAGTTTGTGACCTAGTGATTTTTTGTCAGTAACGATACTAGGTCGATCAAGATAACCCTATCATCTAAAACTTTAAAAAAGGTTTAGGGTTTGATCCACCTATACAAACATAATAATTTTTCCATTATTGAAAGAAGAGAAGAAAAAGTAAGATATATTGTGCATCTGCTTATCCACCATTCTACTTGAGGAGCAAGCTTAGGGTTTCATACTTTCTTTGGAGATACGGATCTTGTCTTGTGTAAAATTATTTTGGATGTATTGATAGGATGTGTAGCTTAGAGATGATTTATCCTTGTCATGCTTACATACCATAATAACCTCTTTCAAATCACCTTGGCCAAGGGAGACATTAAAGCTTGGTGGGTTCATTTTCAAAGGTAACTATTCATGACTTGGTTCCTCCTTTGTAAGAGTAGATAGATATACATTTTCAGTTCTCTTCCATGCATTAGGATTCCATATACATTAACATGAGTATATGTCTTCTATGAATGTTTAATTTTATTTTTTATTACCCCCACTTTGTGCTATAAGCTTTGGTGAGCACTAAATTATATTTTTGTTTTACTTGTTATTAGTATAGTGAATATGAAAACATATGACTTAGGGTTATTGCATAGTTTTTCTTGACTGGAGGCTTTAGTGATATTATTGTGGTAAAATATCCTCTAATTCAGTCTAACATATCCATATTGGTCATGTTCCTAATTATCTAATTTATCCCTAATTGGAAGTGTAAGTAGGATCTATCTTCTCTATGCTAAGATTGATTTGTATATCTGATGCATTTCTTATTGCATACACTAGTGAGTTCAAAATTTAATCAAAAATCAAGAGGTGTGATTTTACCATGGGGGTTAGCTAAGACATATCCTACCCCAACTCCCTGCAGGCATTTGGCACCATCAAAATCAAGTGTCTAAGTTTATTCATGTAAATCAATTGTAACTTTAGGTAATTACTTTATGATGACTTTAGATTGATTTTTATAAATATCTTGTTCTTCTAAGTTTTGTGCCTTAATATCAGTGGTAAAATTATGAAAATAGTCTTTAATTGAAATAACTTTATTGATACCTTCAATTTAAAGGATTTATTTATCAGAGAGAATATTATGAAGGTGATTAGTAGTTGGTGTACGTGTAGAAACAAGTTGTTAAGAAACCACTTGGCCCTTAACTAATTTTTTTGACAATTATTAAGTCAAATTACATTAAAATAACCATCAAATTTTGAATTATATCCTTGGGTAATAAATATTTTGAAAAGAAATGGTGAAGAGGATCAAAATATAAAATGACATAAGTAGTTTGATAAAGCATATAATGTCAAAAAAATTAATGAAAAAGTAGATGGTGAGACAATCATATTAAAATTTTATGTAACATGTTTCATAATCTATTAAATCCCAATTAATGTAATATATGATATATTCTTAACATCTCCCATCTTATTAAGTGAGCATTACCCCAACTGATATAGGGGTAGGTGAAGTGTACAATATGATTGGGAAATCATTGAAATGTGGTCAAATATTATGAGAATAAAGTAATTATTCCTTCATGTTATAAAAATATTTTTGACATGCATTGGTTAAGAGCGATACCCTTTTTAATGGGTGAATTAATCGAGTAGATACGGTAAGCCATCTAAGGAACAAATCATTAAATTTCCCTAAGTTTACTAAGATATGTTTGTACATCTATAATGGAGTGAGGGATAGTCATGTTGATTATATATTTTATTTTAGTGAGATATACATCAATCCCTCTTATGGAGACTAAAAATCTTAAGAATTTGTCAGAAGTAACACCAAAAATATATTTTTAAGGATTAAGTATTTCATGAGTCGATCAAAAATGATATCAAGTTCATGAAGATTATTTACAAAATATTTTTAATTTTCAATAAGATCATCTACATAAGTTTCAAATATTTTACAAATGAGGTCATGAAATATATGAGTCATTACATGTTAATATGTAGCTCTAGTATTTTTGAGATTGAAAGTACATTTTAATGTAACATTAAGTTCCCCATTAAAGGGTGAAGTTAGTTTTATATTGATCTTTAGAAGTGATATGAATTTGGTTCTATCACAAAAAACCATCCATGAGAGATAACATTTCATAGTTGACCATAAAATCAATTATTCTATCAACTGATGGTAAGGGAAAATTATCTTTAGTATATGCTCAAGTAATATTATGAAAGTCTATACATATGTGAATGACCATAGTGACTTTATTACAAATAGGAAAAATGTTGGAAACCCATTCCAAGTAATCTATGCATTTTATGAACTTAACATCCATAAGTTTGATAATTTATTTGTGATAAAGGGTAGAAATCTTAGGAAGGAATTTGTATTGCTTGGGCTTTATATTAGGATAGGTGTTAATGTTATGAACCACAATACTAAGATTGATACCAAGCATGTCTTCATATGACTAAGTAACATCTTTATAATATTTAGCAAAAAAGATATTATATTTATCATGATTTTTAGGATAAAATTATTTAGAGACAAGAATAGGTTTTGGAGTGTCCATGATACCATGATTGATTGTAATATTTTATCAAATAAGCATGACATATTCATCTTTGAAATGATATGGAGATGGAAGAAGCTTGGATACATGATGCATTTTAGGATTGATACTAGCAACAAAATTATTGAATCAAGGAGCCTTTTTATGAAGATAGCCAAGCTTCTAATGTTGGCATGGAAGATTATGCTAGTGATCTTAGAGTAATTCTAATATAGATTTATCACTTGGAAGAATGGGTAGAGGTCCATAATATCCATCATCTACTTTAAGATCATTGATTTTATTACTTTGGCTATCAAACTTAAAATGTATTTATCTTACAACAGTAATTTCAACATCTAAGGTAATGTTAAGGGGTTGAGTAGAATATATATAATCTATTTTTATTGTATCATATTGATCATTACAGTTAGATAAAATGGTATTAGGCATAAATTTCCATAGGTTTACAAATAACTAGAATATGATTGATTATATCAAATTGGTTGATAGAGGCTATTGAATTGATGAGTCAAAAAGAATTATATTAGGCAAGTATTGGTCATGGCTAATACAATCAAAGACGAATGATGGAAATATCTTAGGTTAGTCAACATAATAAAAGAGATGATAAAAAATGTGTATATCTAAAAAGGTGGTTTGAATGGTATTGATTAGACTAATATCATAAATTTTCTAGGTTTAAATATTTCTTTGACAACCCATGGAGTATCTTTTAAGGGTGGATTAGTAAGAGGTACATAACCTTCAAGTTATGGTTTAATATCTAATGATATATGAATGACAATAACATCATGGTTGAATGAGTGTCTCTTAGATAAGGTATTTTTATAATGAATTACATCCAAGTCTTGTGATTAAGATTGGGCCATAATGTATTCATCATCATAAGATGGATAAATAGTACATGTATCAGTCTCAGTAGGGGTATCGATAGTGCATACACCTATGACACTTAAATTTTGATGAGATAGATAAAATTTATTTAAAAAAAATTAACTCCATAGACATTACAAGTGAAATAATCATCTCTGTAAGAGGATGCATATGCATTACATGGGAAAAGGATATAAAAAATATCATCAATTAAAGGAATGGTGTGATCTAATGGAAGTAAAGAATGGGGGAGCCATTCCACTATATATGGATTTAATTAAGTGGTATTAAAAATGGTTTATTATTCATAGGGTTCATCATCATTAGAGTCTACAAGAGTGACATGTAAATAAAAATTCATATTGATGAATTCAAGGAGAGGAGGACAACTAATATGATTAATTGTAGGAATTTAATATTGAGATTTAGGATTTGGAAGTTATATGCTAAAAGGTTTTGGATCTATTTCATTTCTATGATGTTTGACATTATGGATAAATTTGATACATGTACTACTATAATACATAATAAATATCATATGATGAATCCATAGATGTCCTAAAATCATGTTATAGGATAAGGGAAGATCAAGGAGCATAAGTTTAGTTTGAATTATTTTGGGTCCAATTGTGAGTGGAAGCTAAATACAACCAAGTGGTTTTTTATTGCTTTTATTAAATCCATGACAATAAGGTAAAAAAATTTTAGGTTTTTTTTGTAGTATCTAATTATTTGGTTGACCCAAAGATATGTTACATTAATGCCTAAACCTTCACCTATCAATACTTTTCTAAATAAGGTATTTTTTATTCTAATTTTAATAAAGAGTGGTAGATCATCAGCTCAAAAAATAATTTCATCATTTATCATATCATATTAAGGGAATTCTCAAGTGGTTTTTATGGAATAAGAGATTGTTTCAATAATATTAACTTATATGGTTGGGTTGTGATCATAACATAAACTAGGTATCTCAAAATAATTAGATGATGGTTCTTCAATGTCTTGCAATTGTTGCATTATAAATTTTGATGATAGGGAGAAGTTCTGACTAATTCCATGAGTGAAATTTTACAAGCCATAAAGTTAAATTCATCCAAAAAATCCAATGAGTTTTATAATAGGAACTAAAATGAGGCTTAGGTTAATGAGAAATAGTGGTATTTGTAGGAATAGAGGAACTAGGTTGAGGTTCCACATGTGGGGATGGATCATCACTAAAGGTTGTTCTGAATATGACAAAGGAATATTTTTAGGATCTTTAATAAGTTGTTATTTGGTGGAAGGATTCTTAGGTTTGGTGATAGTATCTTTATAAGTGGGCTTACAATGATAATTACCTTTAACCACATTAACACACTGAGAATTAGTATAATATTAATTATAGTTAGTATCAATAACACAAACATTTTCATTTGGATGTGTATTTGGATCAAAAGACAATTTTTAAGATTTATAATTGGTATATTTGAAAAATATATATCTTTTGAAAAGATTTAAGGTACTTAGTATGATGAGTCTTAATCATAACATCATGATCAAAAGCATCTCCTAACATGAATGAAACTAAATTTTGTAAGAGCACAATGTGTTTCATGATAATGAGCAATATAAGCATGAAACCAACAAAAAAATTTAGTATCATACCATGAGGGAAGAAAATTGGTTGTATGAATGAAAGGTTTGGATGGAGGTAATAGCTTCCTCATTTTTGACACGTTCAAGGGTAGGTGGGATGGAGTTTAAATATTTGATTAGTTTGCTACTATTTTGGTTGAAGGAGGTTTAAAGTTAGAATTTGTAATGGTGATTTCCTTAGTTAAAGTTTGGAAAGAATCCTTAATGAGACTATGAGAAGGTTCAAATTGGTTCATGAGAAAATCATATCTTTTGGCTTGATCAAAAGCATCTTTTAAAGTTTATGGAGAGAAAATCCAAACCTTGTATTGAAGATAAGGTTTAAGGGAAGTGATGAAGAGTTGGAAAAGATTATCATTTATCATGTTATGATCTAATTTGTGAGCTAATTATTTCAATAATTTGATAAAGGTATGAGTGGATTCATTAAGTAATTTATTAGCATTGATGAAATGGTTAAGGTAATTTTTAGGAAGATCAATGTGTTGAAATTCTTTAACTATAATGTTGACTAAATCTTGTTGTTGTGAAATGGAATGTTGAGGGACTTGGATATACCATTCTAAAACATCTCTCATTATTTTTTAGACAAGAAGTTTATTAGTAACTAAGGTATTGGTTTGAACCCATTTTTTAAAGATTATCAAAATATTTAAGGGAAATAGTTGGATCCTTAGTCCAATCATATGTAATAGTTGTATAAATGTTTCCAATATCTATAGATATAATAAAGGAAATAAAGGTTCATTCTAAAGATGTTGAATCATTTTTTTATGCATAATAACTTGAAGAATTATGCTCCTATTGACATCTAAGAGAGGAGTGTTATGTCTATTTTTATTACTATTGGCCCTTGAATTTTGACTAAGTACTATCCCATTTTTATGCACAAGACTAGTACAGTGTAGAAGAACCATTACCCTATTTTGGCACAAGACCAACATGGCACAGAAGGACCATGGTGTAAGAGGGCCATGGTACATAGCTGATAGGTGTAGAAGCATCATGGCATAGGAATTTTTGGGCATGAGAGGACAATGGAATAGGAAAATTGGTGTGAGAGGACCTAGCCAAAAGAAAACATCATGAATAACCTAAGAACATTGGACTCAGAATAAAATTGGAAGACTAGGGGAGCATGTGGGAAGCAGAGTGCATGGGAAGTGGGATCAATTAGAATAATGATTCATATGGGACACTTTGAAAATTTTTATTTAAGGTTTTATACCAGCCCACAAGGAATGGAACACATGGCCACCAATATATAGCATAGAGCGAGGATCTAGGGGTACAGGGCCCTAAGTCACCAAGAAAAACTTATTGTAAATTACCATGACTCTCAGTCTTTTGGGAGTCCATGCACCATTTACGATTACATTAATGATATGTAATACTTGGTCAGGGAGAAATATGTATAAATACCCCTATTTTAATCATTTGTGATGATGGTCTTTTTGGAGAATAGATAATAAATATTTGCCTTGTAATTCATTAAGCATCTAATGGGAGATCATTTTTTTACCAAATTATGTTATGAATAATGAAATACACTAAGTGATAGAGATGGATATGGTTTATTTCTATATTATTACTAACATCTTTTTCTTTTTTGAGTCACTACTGTTAGATAATAATGGTGATCCTAGTAATAGTGGCAGTTACATCTGGGACTAGAAGGATAGTAGTTGTATATTTGTGTTATTAAATAATCCTTTAGAGTTGTATAATGAAGTATGAACAAACATACATTACTATGTTAAAAAAATTAAGAACTGATCTATTGTTACATGCTTTGGATGAGCACGTGAGACCTAACTCTTACGTGATAAGGCCAACATGCTAGCTTATTGGGATGGACTTTAGCACTAGATTTAGAATTAAAGAAAATAACCCAAACATTTTGGTTCCATTTATAGGATTTGAAGCACAATAATGGGAAAATGTTTGAGCACATTAAACTAGAGAATATAGAATAATGGGTTACTAGTGTTGAAGATAACTTTATAGTTCCATATCTTAGGCTAGGAATCTCTACATGATAGTGGGTATAACAACATCTATAAAATACCTTATATGAAACCTTATTTTCTAAGGTCCCAATTATTTTACATGATTGGATAATAGCATATGCTCAAGGATGATCCAAAAATATTGGAAGGAGGTAGCCTTGGATGCTCAAATGGCAGAGGAATCGAGCAGACTTGGAGTTTAGTGGACACAAGTAGTTAAATTATGGTGGAGAGGAGTTTAGAATAGCTACATTTTGGAGTACATTGTGACTACCTACTCATGTCTTGAAGAGGCCAAATTCTAATTTCTTCAAGAGCTGAGGGGTCACTATATTAGGCTTTTTTCTTGTGAGATAAAAAATCTATTTGTTGATCTCAAGATGGAAACTATACTTATGGAGGGCTAAATTATTATGTGCATGAACCACACATTTAGAAGGGGATACTAGGGTTTGATTGAAGATTGTGGGTTTAAAATGGTAACAAGTCAATGAGCATTACAAAAATGGAAGTATGATGAAGCTCGGTAGAGAATTATGGGAGTTAGTGGCATGAGAAGAGACTAGAAGACCTCTCGGAGTGCTATGAAGAGTTATAGGGAAGCAGACACACATGAGGAACCCATCACTGTTGAACCACATTATTTGCCACTTCTATCTTATGAAGGAGAAATGAGCGAGACTTCAAGAGTTGAGGAACCAAGTATAAATCAACAAATCTCACCCACCATAGTGCATGCTCATGTCTTTGAGTTAGATAGAGTACATATATGAAATTGGGATATAGATAATTCAGAGTCAGAAGTTAAACCAATAAGGGAAACTAAAACTAGGTGATTGAATGATCATTAAAATTTTACGTTATCTTTCCCTCTTTAAGGGAATTATATGGCACAACTTGGGATGCCTAGTGGGTTTATCCCTCATGACCAGAGTACAAGCCCAAACTTGGGTAACCAACCCACTACCACACCTCTTACCATGAGCACTGCTAATAGAGACATTAGAGGAGTAAGAGGAGGCACAAGCAAAATCATACCCCCTCTTCAATGAATAGAGGTTAGATCTTCCCAAAAACCACCTACTCATCCAACACAACCCACTATGGTCTACTATGAAATGACATTACACTTACGTGAATATCAAGGGGTAGAGAATATAGCTAAACATGTCCATAAGTGTGAACTAATTTGGAGAGCATGTAGCATCACATCTTCTAAACATAAGGCTATATAATTTGTAACTACTCTTCTAAAATGCATGCATAAGTGGTATCATAAGTTTAACCTTCAATAAGTGGTGGTTGATTATGATCTGCTCAAAGTATCCTTCTTGTAAGAATTTGATATTCCTAAGTTTGAGCAATAGAGTATAATAGTACTGAAGGACATAAAGAAAGGATTTACAAAGAACGTATATGAGTATGATGCCTGGTTAAAAACCTTACTTTATAAAATTGTAATTTTAAATAAATGATGCTCAACATGTAAAATGGTTTTTGGGAGGACTATTGTTACCTTTTTGATGGACCCTGTCACAACAAACCTTCACTAGCCTACATGAGGCCTTAGAAGCTACTCTCCACACTAAATCAGTTGGAAGCATTGACACTAAGATTAGTCCCTTCATGGAGGCCTGAATAGCCTCAATGGCATCACAACTAGAAAATTTAATAATCAATGATGCACATGAAACATGTAGTGGTGTTTTGTGTACCGATTATGAAACTAAAGGGCATATGAGGAGTAATTGCCTATGTAAGAACATATGTGCGATACTAAAATAATCATGTGAAATATTCCATGAAGAACATGATGTCACTTCTTATCCTCTTTTTCAATGGGATACACATATTAAGGTGTTTGAGTATTGTAAAATTTGTGATACCTACACTCATGACACCAATGTCTTTCAATTGATTAGTGATATCCATGAAGCTCAAGTGCATGGCATGTGCTAAAATTTAGTTACTAATACCCAAGATAATGGTGGATACCATGGGTGAGGGAGAGGATGTGGATGAGGAGGTGGGTGATTTCCACCTAGGACTTGATACAAATATGGTTCACTAGACCATTATCATCAAGATTGCCTAGAATACTCGATGTGTACATTTTGTAAAAAGGGCCATCAACTAGAAGAGTGTTTTGATCTATATGTGGCTATCACCAAAGAGATAAATGAAAAGGGAAATGGTATGATTCTAATTGATAAACCATAATGGCATGTACACCCAACCATCCCCATTATTTAACAAGTAAACATTACCACCTATAGTGGGGGATAAACTCTATCAATAGCCAATCTAATGGAGAAGGTAAAACAAGAAGAACTACAAGCTAGAAAGTACCTTGATGATTAGCCTCAAAAGGATGTCCTTTAGGATATAATATCACTCATATGAGAAATATAAGGTGAGATTAAATACCACAAAGACAATAACTTAACATAGCATGATGTTATGTAAAGAGAATCTAAACTCCAAACTATGGCCTGGGATGACTTTCAAGAACTATGTAAATATATGCTAGATGAAAATATCATTCCACAACTTAGAACTTGACTTAAGATTAAATCCTAACTACCAAAAGAGTACCTCTTACTGGGATCAAGTGTGATCTACTTTACACCACATATTTCATCATGACAATAAGAGTATGGGAACACTTAGTTATAGTGGTGTGTAAGCACCCAAACGTCATATTGAAGCCTATGAGACAATATGGAAAAATGAGGAAACATACCTACAAGAGTACCTATGGATACATACATTCTATGGAACCTTACGCACATGGGCATGAACTTGGTATATTCATGAAGAGTGACACATGGGAACTAGGTTTAATAATTACTAAAGGAAACCATGACATCGACACTCTCCTATACCTCATGAAATATGTACTTACATCTTACTCTCTATGCCATGTATAAATTAGTACTTGAATACCCAATTCCTCTAAAAGATCACTTGTAGAACATCAATCAAGAACTTGAGGAACCTTTACACTTATTTGATGATCTTCCCAGACCTCTAGTTTTTGTGCCTACTCTAGTTGTTGATGAAGAATGACATGAAGGCATTCTCTTGGGAAAGTAAAAACTCATCTTCTAAGTAGATGAAGGTGATGGATCTACTTCACTTGACCCCTTGACCAACCATTTATATGTTCCTACAATCATTGGTGTATGAACTATTTATGATACAAGTCTTCAAATAGATAACCCCTATCATAAACTTATTCAAATTATACAACACAATATTAGGATGGAGTAAAAACTGAAGATGGATACAATCAAGAACTATTAGACTGATACAAATATCTCACAAATATTTGAGTTATTAAAATAATACCAAATTTTTTCTTGAATAACTATATAAAAATGAAGGGAGTCCACCTGTCTTTAGGGAAAATACACATCAATCTAGTCGACGATGCTTGACCAGTGAAAAATGACCATACAAACTAAATCCTAATCTCCAAGTGTATGTTAAGGAAGAGATTGAAAATATTCTCTACACTAGAGTAATCACTCCTACACCCAAATTTGATTAGGTCAGTCCCATGGTAATTAGTATAAAAAAAGATGGATGTCTCCATATATGTGTGGACTATAAAGAACTTAATGTGTCCCGTATGATTGATCCCTTTCCAATGCCTTTCATGAAGGAAATCCTAGAAGGTGTTATTGGTTGTGAAGTTTACTCTTTTATGGATGGATTCTTAAGGTACCATCAAGTCTAAATAGCTGAAGAAGACTAGTCTAAAATAGTGTTCACTATAGAATGGGGATCTTTTTCCTATACCATTATGGATTTTAGGTCAAAAAATGCCCCAACAGTGTTTTCATGGATAGTAGTTGAAGACTTTAATGACTTCATCCATAAGTTCCTCTAAGTCTATTTGGATGATTGGATGGTATATGGTTTGTTCAAGGACCATTGTACTAATTTTAGACTCATGCTTAAGCACTATCAAGTCTTGTAGATATCTTTAAACTTAAAGAAGTACCTATTCACAACACCTTTTGGTGTGCTCCTAGGGCATATTATTTATAAATAAAGACTCTTGGTGGACCTTAAAAAGTTATATATTATCCTTTTCTTGCCATCTCTCAAGACCTAGTGTTAAGTGCTCACCTTCTTAGGGCACATGGATTATTATAGGAAGTTCATTCGTGGTTATGCAAAAATTAGCATACCCTTGGAAGAACTTTTAAAGCATAAAAGTAGTTCATATGCACTAATTATTGTAAGGCATCTTTTGAAATAATCAAATAAAAGTTGGTTACTAATATTATACTACAATTACCTAATTGGACAAAGCCTTTTCATGTCCATGTTGATGCATCTACCATGGCAGTTGGTGAGATTCTTGCACAACCAAGTGAAGGTTAGTTAGATCACCCAATTTACTTTGCTAGTAGGAAGTTGAATCTAGCTAAAATAAATTATACCACCATAGAGTGAAAACCTTTGTCTATGGTCTAAATGTTACAAAATTTTAGGTAGTATCTTCTACACTACTCCTTTTACATTTTATATATATCATGAGGCCTTGAAGTACCTTATCAATAAACCAATGCTACATGGAAGAATTTTCCACTAGATTATCCTATTCCAAGAATTCCAATTTTTTGTAATGGTAAAACCAATAAAGGCTAACTACAGACCTGACCACCTATTTTGGATTAAGAATGGAGAACCCCCATGTATCATAAAGGATGATTTTCTTGATGTATAAATCTTTCAAGTTGCTTAAGCACCTAAAGATCTAGAAGATATCATAGCATTTTTAAACACTAGCTTTGTTCCTGACTCTCTCACCTCACAAGACAAAAAGTAAATTGTGGTCCATGTTGTACCCTATTAGTTCATAGTAGGAGATATTTATAAGATGGATCATGATGAGGTGCTTTACCATTATGTAATGTAACATGATCACCTTGAGGTACTATGATAAGTTCATAAAGATATTGTCAAAGGACACTATGCTGGAGAGGCTACTATGTGCAAGGTGTTTCTAGCTAGACTTTGGTGTCTAAATATATTCAAAGATGCTAAGGTATATGTTAGGAAATGCAACATTTTATAGTGTATAGGTAAACCTAACAGAAGAGATGTTATGCCTTTACAACCCATCCTTTCTTAAGAACCATTAAAAAAATGGGATATTAATTTTTTGGGGCCTATTATTCCAGTAGGATGATGAATGGTTTCTTGATACATCATTGCATCAATCAACTACCTCATGTGTTAGGATAAAGTGGCACTGATAAAAGACTATATCATAACAACTACCAAATGATTCATCTATGATAATGTTATAACATGGTTTGAGTGTCCCATGAGTTTCAATAATGATCGAGGAACCTACTTTTTGAATGAAACCATTCACATCTTGCTAGTTGAGTTTATGATCATGCACCACAATACAATACAATACCATACCACCCATAGGCCAATAGAACTACTAAATATTTTAAGAAGATTCTCTATACCACTTTTAAAAAAATCTAAAATGTTATCCAAACTAACTAGAATGATAGGGTGTCTATATTTCTTAGGGCCTATCAAACTACTTGCAAACACTTAAACAAAAGTACACCATTCAACTTGGTGTATGGTAAGGAAGTAGTGATGCCAGTAGAGTTCTTGGTATCATATCTTTACATTGTGTATGTAGGATAAATAAATGATGAGGCATCCTTGAAATCATGTTTTGATATGTTAATGTAATTAGATGAGACCCAGTTCCTCACTCACTAGATCCAGGATGTAGAAAAACACAAGAAAAAGGCATGGTATGATTGCCATATCAAGAACAAGTTCTTTTTCTAGGCATGAAGGTCTTGTTATATGACTCTAAGTTCATGCACCACCATAGAAATATCTGTATCCATTTGTATGGCCCATTTTTAATATATAGTATTCGACCTATAGGGTCATGTCAATTATAATGAATAGATGGTTAGTTCTTTCCAAGGGACTATAATTGGAGTCAACTTCAACCATATTCCATATCAAAATAACTAATTTTTTTGTAATAAATAAGGCTTATTCCATTAGATTGTTATTTCCTACTTTCAATAAAAGCACTACCTCTATTGCATGCAACTCTTTCTTTTTGATATTTTGTGTTTCTATGGTTTTTGTTTTCAAGGACAACCATGAACCATTTTATTTTGGGGTAAAAAGTCACACGTAAGGTTAAAAATAAAAAGTGCACAAGTAAGTGGGAATGTAATATATTTGAGCACATAATTTATATAGGCATGCAAGTTATTAAGGTCACGGGATCCATTTAAGGCACTAATGGGTAAGGTTCCCACCATATGCTAGAAATTTAAAAAGGGACAGTTGTCTTCCACCACATCAAAAGAGTGGGATATAGTTGTCACCCAATTCAAAGAAAAACATGAGAAGGGGCATGCCATTAATGTAATAAGGTTAGTTATGGTGAAGAGTGTGCCAAGGATGTGATGGGATAAAAATAATTAAGGAATTAATTACATAGGATAAGATTTGAAATATGATGAGAATTATAATATTTGCATTTATGAAAGTGATGGGGAGAGGGAAGGAGTTAATGAGGGTAAACCCCACCCCATCATAGATCCTATAAATAGAAAGGATAAATTCATTTTACACGTTACAATGTGTGATTTTTTGAAGTCTTAAGTGCTAAGAATGAGCGATGAACCAAATTTGAAAAATAATCGACCACACTAGAATCAAATTATTCAAATCCTGAAGAGAGCAGAGTGGTTATCTTCTTAGTGAGTCAATAAATTTGTTACCTAGGTGAGAAGAGGGATTTTTAGTCCATATTGGTGAAATGAAGTGGAATTTTTCACATTCATAGGTTGCAGGGTCACCATTAACAAACCATTAAAGCTCAAAAAGCTAAATTAAATTTACCTACAACCACGTATTCTTTTGGGAATGTGGGATGGCTTCACATTAACCATTAGGCTCCTTAAAGGGTAATTAGGCCTAAGAAAAAGGCTAGGAGACTCAAAAACTACCAAATACACTAGAGGAAGAAGAGGTGAGAGAAAGAGACTACTTTCCCATCAAGGAGGAGACTCTATAATAAGAATAGTGTTTGGGAAAACAAACACAGTGTGTGGGGGAAGAAGTAAGAAAGTGTATGGAAGAATAAGAGAAGATGGTGAAGAAATGATAGTAGCTGAAAACATCGATGACATAAAATTCCCTAGCATCCCCACCTCCCTCTCTATTGATTGAATAAATACAATACCCAGATTCAATATTGTGCATAGAGAACTGGGTCTCCAAAGTCTAGCCATAATATTTGATTACAATCATCTCCAATTGGGTAATGAGGTAAAGTTCCATAACTAATATCAAGTTAAGACCACTGAAATGAGGAATTAAGTGGTCTATGATTTATTGATCAAGAACCAATTGGACACTATAAGACTCTTTCAACTATTTGAGCTACCATATTTCAATAAACCTATGGAGGTGATACAATTCCTCATTTTTCATGTCCATGAGGACTATATCTAATTCACTAGGAATAACATGAAGATCACCCCTAAGAGGATCATCAAATTCATCAAACAATTCTCAAGGATGAATATGATTAATGACCTAGCTAACATAGAATAGATACAAAAGATGTCCATGATGCTAATGCATCAGAAGCAAGGACACATAATGCACATTAAGAAATTTCAAGATCACACCCTCAAATTTGTGACATGGATCATTTCTACCAAGATTGAAGGGACCGATCACTAGAAGGAGGTGGACATGACATACCTATACATTGGTCATCAAGTCTCATAGCGACTAAAGTACAAATAGGTACTATAATTTTCCCACAAATAATTGAAAATGAAAAAAAGGCCCATAAGATGCCCAATTATAGGTTCCCCTAGGGAATAATCCTTTTATTAATCTTCTTTGATTATATTGGAGTAAAAAATTATAGTTTGGGTGCATTAAAGTGGGTACACCCTCCCACTCATAAGTCCCCCACTGAGTGCTACAAGGATTTTACTTGCCCCAAACATATCACCCCCTCATATAAGATAAATATGAGGTATTAGTTTGAGGGGATAAAGGAATCATTTAGGAATGAGTGGCACATTCCTGAGGACTTAACCCATGGCTAAAAATCAAGGACAATTTGTTATATAGCAACATTTCTCTCTTTCCTAGATTCGTATGAATCCATCAAGAGAGATTTTAGCATGGCTCAAGATACCATATGACTTCTCTATGTGGTACTTCATATACTCCATTAATCAGATAAATGATGCACAACTGATCATTTTGTAGGCAAAAAGGATCAATGCAGAGCTTCACATCATCTAAAAACTTTATGTATGTCTAAGAAATAAGGCCTATGTGGAGAGGTTAGAAATATACTTGAATGATATAAAGGTTAAGGATATTTTGGTTAGGGATCAAGTTCATAATTTAATCTATATGAAATGCCCCCAATAGCACCCTTAGGATAGATATCCCAAGGAAAGACTCCCCCAAACACCACAGCTAAGGAGGAAGAAGTGACCAACATCAAGCACAAGTTTGAATGGGCATTAAGACCCCCAAAATAAGAAAAGGATGGAAAAAGCACAACTCTCTATACCCACCTCTTCTTTACCTTTTACACCTCTACCTCCACCTCACCCTTCATCTTCACCACCTCATCCATCTCCATCCCCTCCTCACACTTCACCTACTCACACTTTTCCATCCCCTTCTCATTCTACTCCTCTACACTTATCTATCCCTAACCCTTTATCTCTTTAACCCACTCCCCCTCTTTCTCCACCACATTCTCCATCTACACTCCCAACTTTTCCCCCACCATCTCTACATCCATCTTCCCTAAGGACTACCATAGGAGCTTCCCTACAACCACATCCAAGACAAGCACCCCAACATTAGTTCCCTCAAGTGAAAATCTATAGCTCAAGATCATATTCTAAGAAGAGTCCCTCCCCAATGTGAGAGAAGGCCACATCTGATGACTCCATACTTGATGTTGAGATAGAGTATAATGAGGAAGATAGTGCAAATGAAAGTGAGATTTCCACTGACAAACACTAGAGACTAAGTTGGAAAATGACCCTAATAAGGGGAAGGTATTGATCAAATCAAGATAGGGAGATGAAAAAATGGTAACTACTATGTGCAAACATTACCAATTTAGCATAGAGGATAGATGACTTTAACTCTAGTTGTGATTCCATCCCAAAGAAGTAACTCCTAAGGCCAAAACATAGATATCCTTCTTGATTGACATGTATAATGAGGATTACAAGTCTAAACTCCCATTGGACAACATCTCCTTGGGTCTAGATGCTTTAGCACTACCAAATTCAATGAGGGTCGATCCACATAAGCTCACCACATTGATATCTAGCACTGCATTTTTGAAACTTGGCATGGAAATAATGTGCCAAAACATTTTTTTAGATTATAATGCATGCATGATGGAGAGAAAACGTGTCAAGGTAATTACATGTACAATAAAGTGCTTATAAAAAAACAAGCCCTCATCAAGGAAGTGGCCTCTTTGAAATAAAATATCTAAGAGGCCACTTAGGTAAAAGTAAGAGTTTTAACCCTTTGTAAAAAAAATTAAGGATGATTCAACACTTAAAAATGGGATACCTCTAGATGGGGATGCTATTGAAAAATTATAAACCCTAGTTGAACTATTGCTTAAAAAATCCAAGAAGTAACCCATGCCAAATGATGAGGGAAAAGAAATTAAATAGTTCACCATAGTAGTTGGTGTCTACAAACACAACATGGGAGAGTTTGGGAAGTTATCCCCATTTTGGATGTCATTTTTTCATGTCTAGTGCACCCAAATAAAGTCTTAGAGGCTCAGCTCCAAGCTGAAGAGGTCTTGAGGTAACAAGCGATTGATGTTTCCCTTATAATAAAAGACTATGCCAAGCATGTGAAATCATTTAAAGATGTAGAGATGATAGAGGATGCTATTAATAACCATCATTAGTAGATAAATGGAATTTTTTCCACTCTTTAAGGATAGGTTGATAAGGATGTTTTTGAACTAAAAGACATCCAAAAGGAAGTTAGTGTAGCTCTAGATGAATAGGTGAAAAAAACCAATACTTGAACCCAACCCAAGGAATTGAAATAATCAAAAGAGGCCATCAAAGGAATAATTACCCAAGTCTTCAATGCACTATCCCATTGGGATGGTCTGAAGAAGGAACTTGAGTAGAAGAGGCCTAAATTTCTAGAAGATACTAGCATAGCTTAGTCCAAGATGGACTAAGGGAATAATGTGGGGTGATTTTGGCCCCTAAATTTTGACTAAGTACTTTCCCATTTTTATACATGGGACTATCATGGTATGGAAGGACCATTGTCCCATTTTTTCATAAGAATGACATAACACAGAAGGACCATGGTGCAGAAAGACCATGGAACATAACTAACAGGCATAGAAACATCATAGTGCAAGAATTGTTGGGTATGAGAGGATAATGGCACAGGAGAATCAACATGAGAGGACCCAGTCAAAAGATAACATCATAAGGAACCTAAGAACATAAGACTCAAAAAAAAAGTAGAAGACTAGGGGAGTGCATGGAAAGTGGATCACATGGGAAGCAGGAGTAGTTATAAGAACGATTCATATGGGACACTTCAACCATTTTAATTAGAGCTTTTGTACCATCCCATAAGGAAAAAAACACATGGATATAAGTATATAGTATAAAGTGAGGATCTAGGGGCATAGGGCCTTAGGTCTTCAGGAAGAACTTATTGTAAAGTGCCATGACTCTCAATCTATTGGGAGTTTGTGCACCATTTTATTTTACATTAATGATAAATAACACTTGGTCAAGGAGAAAATGTATAAATACCCCTGTTGTAATCATTTATGATGATGGTCTTTTTGGAGAATAGATAATAGAGCTTTGCCTTTTAATTCACTAAGCATCTAATGGGATATCATTTTTTTACTAGATTGTGTTATGAATGATGAACTACACTAAGTGATAGAGATGGATATGGTTTATTTCTTTATCTTATTATTGGCATCATTTTCTTTTTTGAGTCACTAATGTTAGATAATAATGGTGATCCTAGTAATAGTGGTAGTTACATCTATGACCAAAAGGATATTAGTAGTATATTAGTGTTATTAAATAATCCTTTAGAGTTGTATAATGAAGGATGAACAAACATACATTATTGTGTTAAAAATACTTTAGGAACCAGTCTTTTATTGTGCACTTCAGGTGAGTGCATGAGACCTAACTCTCATATGATAGGGCCAATGTGCTAGCTTATTGGGATAGACTTCAGCTTCAAATTTGTAATTAACTAAACTAACCCAAATAAGTACCCTTATTTTTTTAAATAAATCAACATTATTAGTCCTAACATATGGTGACTTTTGTCATATCTTTAAATCTGTTGGTGGGGGATAACTTGTTTGCATTAGTTTGATTGATCATTTTTATTTGTGTATTTTAATATGAAAAATTTTATCATTGAAGTTATATAATTAGTATTAATACTGATTTAAGGCACTATATATCATAATATGGATCATTTAAGTATATGTTGCATTCAAAAGTCTCTATGATTGCACCTATTTATAATTTAGTATTTGTGCACTTTTATTTTAATAATATTTATTAGAGAGTTATCAATGATGTCATAGTGATGTCATGGAGGTTTACAAGTGAGTGGATGAAGTGACTTGATAGTCTAAGTTGATGAAGCGACTTGATAGTCTAAGTGCCAATGACAAAGTATGCAATGTGCTTGTCCTAGTATGCTTGAAGTATGCTTGGTTGATCTTTAGTTTTAGTATAGTTTGAGATGATTAGGGATGAGTGTGAAGTATTGATCATGTGTAAGGGGTCCTATTATAATTAATTAATGACTTGAGTGCTTGTGTGTATGAGTGGATTTCATCTATTTGATCATTGTTTTCATTTAGATTTTTTGGGTCTAGTAGCAGAAAATTTGAGTAGACAGTTTGTTGATGTCACCATTTCCACATGTGAATGAGTCAAGGGGATAGGTCATATGGTTTTGATAAAAAAATTTCCTAGTTTTTATGTGCTAAATTTCATGTCATTTGATGAAGTTTCATGAGGATTATTTTTTTGGATCTTGGAGGTATGATCAATCTATCTTTAGTATGAAAAATACTTAAGAAATTGACTTTGTGTTTGTTCATGATGTTCATGTGCACCTAGTCAGTGTTTGAGTTGATTGAGCATACATAGAGATGACAAAAGATGACTATGATCATTTGAGGATGAATAAGGGGTCATTTAGATTGGACCTATGCATTTGAAAGTGATCCTATGCTTCTATTATGTGCTAATGGAGTGAATAGGTCTCTCTGAGACCTATAAGGGCTAGTATGGCCTAATTGAAAGGGTTTATTGCTTAAGGGTGACCCATAAATGTTATGACCAACCTATGAAGATTATTTTAAGCCTTGTTTTGATTCCTTAAAGGTTAATTCATGCCTAATTACTGACCAAGGTGTTGATAATCATGAAGGATCTATAAATAGTGAAACCAAAGATGATGGTTTATGTACTTGAGAGATGTTTAAAAGGCTTGTGTGTGTTGTTTCAAGTGAAGGGTTGAAACGAGAAGGAGAGTAAGTGTGAATAGTGTATGGTTTGTTGAGAAGAGTAGATTTAGGATTATGTGTATGGCCTACAGATCATATTTTTAATGTCAGAATAGTACTCTTGTAGGTTAAAGGTGAGTGAAGGATAGATAATGTCTATGTGAACACTAGAGTATGTGTGAAGAGTTAAAGAGTATTGATATACATTCTATCTACATAAAATTGGAAAGAAATTAGTGTTTTAAGATATGTTCTATTAATAGTTTTTTTTTTTTGTGTGTTTGCTCAATATCTAGGGGTTGTAGCCTCCTTTCAAGGTGAAACTTTCTAAAGGTCTAGTTGTTGTGGCAACTCAGCTAGATAGATGTAGTAGCTTATTGTGGGATTGATGTCTCACTAAAATAAAGATTGGTAGTTCCTTGACCAATGAAAGATGGTCTAAATTGGTTCTTATTATTATAAGATAGTATTCCAATTTTTTGTTCTAGTGGGTTTTCTCTCCCAAGAGGGTTCCCACATATGCCATGTGTTATATGCTTGATCTTGCATTATCTTTCTTATTAATTGTTATATATGATGTGTATTATTCATGAATTATTATGGTAATCTATTGAGAGTTTAAAATGTTTGAAATTTAAGTTGGAATTATTTGGGCTCATGTATTCACCCCCCCCCCTCTCTCAGTGATTATACCTCTAATAATTGGTATTAGAGCAAGGTCCATTGGCAAAGTCTTGACTGCTTGAAGGTGATCCAAGGTACAATATGGGTAGTCATAAAATTCAAGAAGGTTTGTTTACTAAGAAAACACTAATGTTCAATGGATCTAATTATGATTTTTTGGAGTTTAAGGATGAGAACCTATATCATGTCCTTAGGGTTTGACATTTGGAAATCTATTATGGATGGTTATTTTGAACCTACTATTCCTCCATCTAATGTTATATATAAGTTTTTTTTTAGAACAATTCTAAGGAAATTAATGCTATCACTTGTGGTATTTTAGATATTTAATACACCAAGGTAATCCATTATATATCTGATAAAGAAATGTGGGATAAATTGAAGACAATCTATAAAGGAGATTCAAAGGTTAAGTTGGCAAAGTTGCAGACTCACTGAATATAATTTGAGAGTCTCAAGATGAAGGCAGAGGATTTTGTGGCATCCTTTCTGTAGAGAGTTGATGAGATTTTGAACATAATCAAAGGTCTTGGAGAGAACCTTGAAGAGTCTAATTTAGTTTAAAATTTATTAAGGTATTTATCCCTTAAGTTTGATTTAAAAGTGTTTGATGTAGAAGAAAGTTGCAATCTTACTCAATTGAATATGGATGAATTGCATGGTATTCTTACTACATATGAGATGAGAGTAAATGATTATATACCATTGAAGAAGGAAGAAGCATTCAAGATAGATATGAATCCTAAGAATAATTTCCAAGGTAAGAAACCAAAGGAGGATAAAATTTATGATATTGATGAGGATGAACTAATTGCTTTGCTTACAAAGAAATTAAAAACTAGTTCAAGTAAGTATAAGGGTAAACTACCCTTCAAATATTTTAATTGTGGAGAGATAGGACATTTTGATAGAAAGTTCCCTCATAAGCATGATGATGAAGAACATGGTGAAGACCAATATGAATACAAGAAGACATATAGGAAGAAAGGATTCATAAATTATAAAAATAAAAAGTCCTTCAAGAACAAGAAGAGTCTCTACACCAATAAATATTGCAGCTCATCAAATGAGAGTGAAGATAATGAATTAGAGTATGATCATGAAGATGATGATCCTATTAATGATGAATCTTTTTCATGGCTGAGGAAGGAAGTTGCTAACATCAAAATAAGTCTACTTGGAGTGATTCAAATGTTGATTAAGATGAGGTGGACTTTGAGACTACATTGACAAATACTCTTGAAGAATTGAAGATTGAGAAGAAGATTAACAAGAAGATGAAGTCTCAACTCAAATACTATAAGGATAAATTGAGTGTGTATGAGGCAAGAATGAATGAAAACACAAAGGATCATGAAGATATTGTCAAGCATCTTAGTTGTCAATTATAAATCATGTCTACAATCCTAAAAACTATAGAAGATGAATTTTCAAGGTATGTTTCTAAAAATGATTCTTTGAAAAATGAGTTAGAGAAGTCTACAAGTAAGGTGAAATTATTTGTCAAGTTTGATAAGATTTCCAATGATCTGGATAATCTCATAAATAGTCAAAAGTCTACTAGTGATATATCTAGATTGGGTTTTTATCAAGAGTCCAAAGTTGCTTCTCAAGTTGAAATTAAGTTCAATGAGAGCAAGGTGGTTCAGCCCTTTAAGGTCATGAATCAGTCAAGAAATGATGGTGCAAATATATTGAAGACGAATCATGTCAGACAACCCAAAGCCATGAGGTATGCAAGTTTCAATGGTTATTATTACACATGTAATCAGTTTGAGCATAGAGCTAAAGAATGAAAGAGACCTATTACAAATGAGTTTACATGGAACTATGATGGGGTTCATTAGTCAAAATGTGTGAACAAAGTTAAGTGCTTCAACTATCGTAATGTGGGACACTTTGAAAATAATTATCCACATAAGGTTAGACAAGGTGAGTCCTCTTCAAAAAGAGGAGGTTGTTTCATTTGTCATGACATAGGACACATTACAAGTTTTTGCCCAAACAAGGTAAGATGAACTATGTTTCCATCAAGGAGTATTATTGGTTACAACTGTGAGAAGATTGGCTACATTACTAAGTTCTACAAGCAAAGGCCATTAATTCAAAATGAGTTTAATTAGGCTCCCAGAGTATAAGGAAGAAGACAAGATAACTCATGGAAACCAAAGGTGGTAAGTGTGAGTCATGATGAGTTTTCAGGTCCTAGTAATATGTTTGTTATGGTGGAGAATGTTTTAGAAGTTGGAGAGTTCCAAGGGCTCTCATTATCTACTCATGTTATGAATAAAGAGACCAAGCTCTAAGAGAATACCAAGGTACTGGTTGATGCTTGTTCTGAGATGTGTATAGATCTAAGTGAACATCCCACCATTGTTGAGCATGTATCATGCAAAGAAAATCAATTTTTAGTTCCTAATGATGAGGTTTAAAACTATAAGGTTGATTATTCAAATGAAAAGATATGTCAAGATTCCATAGTTTCTCCATGTGTTGTCAATTCTATCTTATAAGAGAAGGTGAGTGATATAGAAAAGGAACCATTGTCATAGTTCAGATTAAGATGATGAAGAATAAGATCAAGAGGTCTTATAGCTATAAGAGGATTCCAATGGTTACTAAGGAGATGTGGGCCACTCCTAGCTTCACTTTATTTTAGAGTATTATGGTACAGAGAGTGTCTCTACTTATGATTCTTAAGATACATATTTATTATGTAGAAGAAATTTTTATGTGCTTAAGATCATTATTCCAATCAAATAAGGTCATTAGTTAAGGGGGAGCAAAAAGTTCATGAGCTTATTCTAGAGATTTGTGAAGGAGATTTAGTACAGGGTCAGAATGGGTGTTTTCAGGTGGCCTAATAATATTGATACAATGTCAAGAAGAGTTTGATGCTCAGAAAGGTTTGTGTACTTATTTGTGATGTGTTCTAGGTAATTTTGTGTCATGATGATCCTATTTATGCCAATTAAAGAATTTTGAGTGCTCTCAATTTTCTTAGTTTTGGATTAAGGGTAAGAAAGCCTAAAATGAGTTATAGGATGTATGGGTTACCAAAGATGTGGAAGCTCATATCTTGGTTTAGAAGTGTGTAATGGTTGTCTCTAAGTGTACAAGAATTTTTAGAGGTGGATGTTGACCAGAAAGAGGTTTGTTAACTTTATTTGTTTTGAGATTTTAGGGTTTTGGGCTTTGCTAGAAAAGTGGTTTATCTTATGATTTGAGGTTTAAGGCTTCTTAATATATTGAATGGGATAAATGGGTTTTCAAATAAATCTTCATAGAGATCTAAATATTTATGGATTTTAGGTTATTCTTGATTTTGTCAAGATGAAGGCCTAATTGGCTAGTAGGTTTATGAAATTAGTATATTACAGAGGAGGAGCTAGGTAATGAAAACTATTGTGCTTGAGGGGGCATATGAGAGTGCTCAAGATATGAAGTTTTAGATCACGAAGGTGTGTCTTATAAATGGTTTGGGCTCTACAAGTTCTAGGTAGGGCTACAAGGAGACTGGATAGACCTTGAAAGAAGAAGAGTGATTTGTGTTCAATTTCTTCAAAAGAGCAAGGTATGAGTATTTCAAGGAGATTTATTAGGTTGGATTAGATCATGTTTCCCATTTGGTGAGTGGCATGAAGTTTTTTTGCTGGTCCTTGAGGTGGTTTGAGAGAGAAGGCCAGTAAGCTTGTATGGTGGTTTTTCATGATGTGTGAAGATCTAAAGATCCTCAGGAGGTGAAATTGCTAAAAAATATTAGGGGGAGTCCTTAGATATTTATTGGTAATTTCCATCATATTTTAGTGTTTTTTTTATTCTTTCTTCATTGGTTATAGTTCTTGGTTGAAGAGAGTGTTGGCATAGAGCAAGAGGTAATCGTCAAAGCAAGAAGAGGTAGGATTAAAGTGAGGGGGAGTTTGTACTATATTTATAAGATGGTCTTCTTCTATTGGTAGTATTTTCAGGTCCTCATGATCATTTGGTACATGCTTTGTCAATGTTTCAAAGGGGGAAAAAGTTCCTATTTTGAGAGTGTTTGAAGAGAGAGAAGGAAGGTGAGTTGTATAATGGGTGTTGACATCAATGACAAAGGGGGAGATTATTTTATAGTTGTCAATTATGGCATGGTAATGTCATGGAGGTGTCCAATTGAGTGGATGAAGTTCCTTGATAGTCTAAGTGATAATGACAAAGTGTGTAATGTGATTTTCAAAGTATGATTGAAGTATGCTTGGTTGATCTTCAGTTTTGGTATGGTTTGAGATGATTAGTGATGAGTCTAAAGTATTGATCATGTGCAAGGGGTACTATTAGAAGTCAATAACTACTTGAGTTCTTGTGTTATTGAGTGGATTTCATGTGGTTGATCATTATTTTCATATAAACTTTTTGGGTCCAGTAGTAGAAAATCTGAGTAGGTAGTTTGTTGATGTCACCATTACCACGTATGGATGAGTTAGGAGGTGTTACTCATATGGTTTTGATAACATTTTTTCCTAGTTTCTATGTGATAAATTTTAGGTCATGTAATGAAGAACAACATAAGATATGCAAGTGTAAATTTGGGCTACCAAGTAGTTTGACAATGTTTTCCCATACTAAGCCAAATTTGCAATGTGATAAGAAAAGCTAAGTAGGCATTTTGATGTAGTCATATTTTACACATGTGGTAGTTTCAAAACTAGTTAATCATATGGTTTTATAATTGTTTTTCCTATTTTATATTCATTAAATTTTATGTTAGGAAATGAAGCATGACAAAACATATGTATGTTCAAAGTTGGCCTCCCAGGTAGTTTTTGACATAGTTGGCTCTATGGCAGAAAATCTGTGAGCAAATTAATGGAATTATATCTTTCAAACACAAGGGTTATAAGAGAATTTTGATATATGGCTGGATTATAATATGTGATGAGATAATATGGTCCAAATTTTAGTTCATGCATCTAAGTGTAGCAAAAGTTATTGAGGTCCAAAGTTGGCTTTCTAGGCAAATAACAATAGTCCCCATACTTAGTCGATTTTGCAAGAGATAAAGATTAGGACCAAATAAAAATCCAATATTTGATAAGAAATTACATAGATTTATCTAACCACGTGTATCAATTCAAATAGATTAAAGTGATATTTATTTAATAAAGTTAAATATCGATCTCCTTACAAAAGGATCAATGGAGCGTGTTTGTTCTAAGATGTCAGGATGTGATGAGAATGTGCCAAGTATTTGATGTTTAACATTGATCAGAGATAAAGATCGAGATTATTTAAAGGATCAATAGTGAGAGGGTTTTCATAATAATCAAGATCAATTATGTTTATTAAATTCAAGAGGTTAAAGTGACAGTTGTTTAACATTGTTAAATCAAGGACAATCTCGAGGAGATTAATAGAGCATATGTGGTCAAGATTGCAAGATTACACTAGATGAGGTCAATTATTCAAAGTTTAAAATTTGGGTAGTGGGGCACTATGAGTTAAATTTTGAAGAATATATATGGTGTGTATTTAATCCAAGATGCAATGGAATGATATGTGTCTTAAGTAACCAAAATTTAACTATGATCATTTGAATTTGAATATTCAAAATTAACGAAGGAAAGACTAGTATCTAGTTTTTGGGCCATATCTTTTGATCTATGCAAAATTTTTTAATGATGTAAAAATTAAATTTTTTGAGGACACAATTTTAATTTGGAAATATATATTTAAGGATCTAAAAGTGTGTACAATAATATTTATGAAGGTTCAAAGTTGACTGTGTTTTCATGTTTGCTCTACAAGTAACCTAAGAAGGGTATTTGAGCTTGTGTTATTGTTATTTCAATGTTTCATGATGAATTAGCTATTAGGGAGTGATTTAGACTTCATGATGATGATATATGTGAATTTTTGAAGTATGATAAATCTATATTGAGTATAAATAATGCTTAAAAATTTGACTATGTTTTCATTTGATGTTCATGTACACCAGGTCAGTGTTTGAGTTCATTAAGCATACACATAGGTGAGAATAGATGATTTGATCATTTGAGAATGACTAAGGAATCATGTAGAGTGTAAATATGAATTTATAAGTGGTCTTATGTTTCTATTTTGTGCTAATGGAGTAAATATGTCTCTATGAGACCTATAAGGGCTAGTATGGCCTAATTAAAAGGGGTTGTTGGGGTGACCCATAGATGCTATGGACAACCTATGAAGATTGTTTTGAGACATGTATTAATGCCTTAAGGGTTAAGGAATGCCTAATGGATGACCAAGGTGTTGATAATCATGAATGATCTATAAATTTTGAAACCAAAGATGATGGTTTCTAGACTTAAAATATGTGTAAGAGACTTGTGTCTGTGGTTTAGAGCAAAGGGTTGAGAGGTGAATGAGAGTAAGTTTTATTAATGTATGGGTTATTGAGAAAATCATATCAAGGAATATGTGTATGACCTATAATTCATATTTTTGATGTCAAAATAGTGCTCTTGTAATTTAAGGGTGAGCAAAGGATAGATAATGTATGTGTGAAGACCAAAGTGTGTGTGTAGAGTTAAAGAGTATTGATATACATTGTATCTCCATCACATTGACAAGAAATTAGTGTTCTAAGAGATGTTTTATTCATAGGTGTTGTTGTGTCTTCTCAACATCTAGGGGATTACAACTTCCTTGCAAGGTGAAACTTGACAAAGGTTTAGTTATTGTGGCAACTTAGCTAGACAGGTGTAGTAACTCCTTGGGGGATTGCAGTCTCACTAAAATAAGGGATGGTAGTTCCTTAATCAATTACAGCTGGTCGAAATTGATTATTTTTATTATAGGATAGTAGTCCAATTTTAGGTTCTAGTGGGTTTTCTCCCCCAAGAGGGTTTCCCATATATGTCATGTGCTTGATCTTGCATTATCTCTCGTATTCATTGCTATGAATGATGTGTATGATACATGAATTCATGGGTTAATTGATTGAGAGTTTGAAAGGTTTGAAATTAAATTTGGAATTATCTAGGCTCACTAATTCACCCCCCCCCTCTTAGTGATTGTACCTATAACAACCTTGAATTTAATCATTTTCTATAAATAATCACTATGACAATTGTAACAGAATTATTTGACCTATGTAAAAAAAAGACTCAATGATTACACAAAGTTGTATTTAATTTATTTTGGTAGTAGTCTTCATTTTAGATGCAATATGAATGGTTATTTTTTTAGTGTGTGATCCAATGATAGTTTCATTTATTCTTTGATCACAAACTTTGATTTACTTGAACATAATGATTCATGAGGAAGTAAGAGCAAGTATAGGTTTTTATATCATTCCAAATCTCTATCTAGAATGTGTTTTAATACAAATTCATTAATCTTCATGACATGTTTCCCAAAATTGTCAAAACATATTACACATCCTCAAGGTAATAGGTTTTGTTGACAAGAAATGTGGTAGTTGTTATATTCATATTATTTCCTTTGGTTATAATTATCTAATATCATTGGGATGATATAGGCCTTGTCGTTAATTATAAATAAAATGGTTTATTAAATTTTTAGCCATTGATAATATATTGTGTGCATATTTGTAAGGCTGAGGCTTTGCTACATGGTTATAAAGTTGATGAAAATATATGTCATGTCACATAATTTCAAAAAGGGTTCAATTCATTTAAACTTAGGTTTAAATGTGTTTGGATATGGGTCCATAACCTCTAGATTTGTTTCATGCAAGATATAATATAGCATTAAATGACCATATAACTTGAGATGGTAATATTGAATTTATCTATAGTCTTGGTTAGTAGTGAGTTAAAGGTAGTCCTTGCCTCAAGTTGGGAGTTTTGGCGATAAATTTGGAAGCTTTCTAAATAGCATGCTAAATGGGTTTTACTTGTGTTTAATTTGGTGAACCTCTATTTGTTTTGGTAGAAATGGAACTATTCACTAAGATAGTGACACATCACCTAGGTTTATTTAATCTATAGTTATGGTAAATTCCTTACAATAAAATGTTTTTATTTGGTTTTTCTTGCATCATTTGGCAAGTTAGTTGGAAAAAGTGGAGCTTTGTAGAAACTTTGGTTGCTTGGAAAATACATTCACCTATGTTGGTTTTTGGCTATAAGGAAGCTTGAAAATTTGTTAAGTAATATTATTTTAGTCAAGGAATGAAATCTTTGCATGCTTGAAGGGAATATCACGAAGTTACATATCAATTTGAAAATGAATAAAGAGGTTTTTGGTGTCCATTTCAATTGGTAGTATACGTAGTTTATTTTTGATCTTATCCTTCAATACACTCATCTGTGTGCATGGAAGGTTATATGGAAGAAGTATTCAAGTATTTTATATGCAATTGTTTATTATTTTATTTAGAATTTCAGAAATTGGTTTTGCAGGTATTTTTTTGATATAGTTCTCTTAAATTTACTCACATGTTTTGTTTTCGAAATTGCATGCTATCTTTTCTTTAAATATGGTTGAAAGGTTTTAATATTTAAGTGATATATATGTGATTTTTATGTTCCTTGATTGTTTCAATAGTTAGTATGGTCACTGTGTTGCATGTTTTGCTTAATAAGATTGAAAATTTACCAATTTTCTATCCATACTCAAGTATATATCATTATATATAGTTCATAATCATTTCTTAAAGTCATTTTTTTAAATGTGTTCAAATGGACTACGTGAAATATCACTATATTGTATGTATTTTGAGTCATGAAATGATATTATGCATACATTTGAGCTTTTTTGTTGCCTTTTAGTGTGAAAGGAGTTCAAATGGTTTTGTTTTCTAAAAAATGGTTTTCAAGATTGAGGTTTTTGACTATTGAAGATCTTGGTAGAGACATTTACATGCATTTGAATGAGGTATGTATTTGTTTTTATAGTTGCAATCAAGATTTTTGGGATACAAAGAAATTAGAGTATGCATAAATGTTGTTTGAGATGAGATTTTTTAGTTATTGCATGAAATAGATGTTTGCATGCATTTGATGTTTTATTAAAAAATTGGCATATTTGCATGTATTTTTTTTATCATTTGATATAAGTACTATCTATTTTTTTGTTTTTATGAAGATTAATTCTGTGAACATAAAGCTTTTGAATTTTGATAATCCATGAGATTGATATTTACATACACTTGAATATGGAATGTGGTTGTTATATGTAATGGATTTTGAAGTTGTCAAGGTGCTAATATGATGTTGGGCCTATTTTAAATCTTTTAGGTGTACAATATTCTATATGTATTTTTTAGATCTTGTAACTTGCATACTTTTGAACTTGATATGTTATCATTTGGCATGAAGAAATTTAGATGTTTGTTGATATAAGTTTTTTAGACTTGAGGGTTAATTATTCTAAAAGTCATATGAAATAAACTTGCATATTTTGAAGATTTGACAAATATTCATTTAATAAAATTAATATGAAAGATTTTAACTTGTGAAAAATTCATTATTTTCTATTTAGTGGTTTAAAGATTTAGTCATATTGGTAAAATTGTGGAGGTTTTTAGTTTTGAGTGGAAACAAAATTCTAGGTGTGTATTCTGTGACATATGTTTTGGTCACAAATGGTTCTTATGAATTCATATAGTGATATATGGTCTTACTTGTTGTATTATGATTCATATGATTTGTATACGAGTCTTGGTTTTGAACTCAAGTAGGGTTTAATACACTAAAGTTTAAGTTACATGCAGAATTTGTGTAGGATGATTTTCTTGACATTTTTAGTGGCTAAAATTTTATATGTTGTGATGATGTCTTTAGATTTTTTTTGTTGAATATCATATAAACATTAGCTTGATATGAAAATCATAGTGTAATTTGATGATTTGAATATTTGTTTTTGGAATATAATTTTGATTGTGACTCAAATAAATATATATTGCATTCATAGTAGTTATAAAAAGTTGTTTATTAAAACTTGCAAGTAAAGGCAATATTCAAATGTTTTGATAGTTTTAAATTTTTGGTGAATGAATGTGAATCAGTATAGTTGTTGATATATTTAAACATGTGGTTTTATAAGTTTAATTTTTGAGTTCTTATTGTGAAATTTTTTTAAATAGCATGTCATGGTGGACCCCAAACTCTTATGATTCAAGAAAAAATGCATGGGAAAGAAATAATGATAGACTTCATGAAGTAACTCTTGTGGGAAGACTTTTCATGTTCATAGGGTTACTAACACATTTTATCAACCTTTCACTTTGATGTCTATGATCCCATTTTTTATAATTTTCTTGATAATATTCCTTTGTATTTATTAAATTTTTATGGTATATCTAGAGGTTTAGGAAATCCCCTTAGAGATCTAGTTTTTATGGATGAGGTAATCCAAGTGAATCTTCCCAACAAATGTACACCACCATTGAATCTATTTGACATGATGTTCATCTCCCCACTCAGCCTAAAAATATCCCTGGACTAAATCCTAAGCTTTTAAATCCAAGTCCTTCTTTGGCACTAATTGTTAGGCCTTCTTTGCCAATACCTAATAAGCATGCCTCTTCCAATACAAAATGTATTGCTAGCCATAAAAATTAGTGTTTTGTGACTCGTGTGATAAAGAAAGTCAAGTTTGAGGCTGATGATAGTTGGGGAGGCATAAATCTGATTGAGTTACTTACCTCTTCAATGAAGTAAACTGAGTACTAAACAAATAAGGGTAATCCATTGATCAATTTGGTTTCTGATAGTGATTTTGAGTGACTTGGTTTTTATTTGATGTATTTTATATTATTATGTTGATACATTAATACATTATTATTATGGTACTTTACATTTTTTGAGTTTATGGATAGATAATTTTTGGTGGTGATATATTTTATTTCTCATAACAATAGTAAATTTTCTTATCATAATAAAAAATTAGTATATTACAGTTCACTTAATTTTGATCATTGATGGATAAATTTTATTTATGGAATACTAGCGTTAAGATTTTTAAGTTATTTTAATTGTTCACATTTATTAATTATTTAGTGTATGCTTAGATAGATTGTTGTTTGAATCAATGTATAAGAAAGTAAAGGCCCCCCACCCATTAGAAATTATAATTTTGTCTAATTTATTATTTAATCTCTTGGACTTTATTAAAGTCAAATTATGAAATTAAGTTATAACTCTATAAAATTATAAAGTAAACTAATTAAATTTATAACATCAATTAAATTTAACTAAAACTAACTTGAAAATTAGTTTTAAATTGATTCATAACTTCCTCAAAGAGAGTTACTTTATAAAGAGATTGAAGACACATGAAAAAGGGGAGAAACACACAGGTATCAAGAGCATTTCTAAGTTTGAAAGTTTTTCATCTTTCCTTCTTTTGTGCAAGCATCCTTAAGATCAAATAATTAATTATAGATAGACCAAATAATCTATTATTTGATGGTGAAATAATTTTGTTGAATAACACTGATATATATAGATTTTTTTATTTATTCATAATTGATTATCTAAGTATTATCAAGCATTAATCTCATTTTATGATTACATATATGTATTCATATGTACATAACTTTTTATACTTGACCCGAATAGTGATGAATACCTCACATTTTGTGATAAATTGTTGATTTATTGATTGTACTTTGATTTTCACTTGAAGATAGTTTTGTAATAAGAATCATTCATGGTTTCTTAATAAAATCATATTTATTTACCTGAAGTTAACTCTTGTTCCAAGTCTCATTACATTTTCTTTTATTTTAGTGAGATTATTTGATCTTTTTTTTAATTTCTTTAAATTTTCTTCTTTAGTTAGATTTTATTTCTTAAATTGTCTTATTTTTTTTAAAATTAATTACTTAGTTTTTTTTTCTTCATTTATTTTTATTCTTATGTAATTTTCTATTTCTTAATTAGATTATTTATTTCATACTAAAAGTTAATTTGGTTTCTATTTAATCACTTTATATTTTAGATTAGATCTTATTTCTATCTAGTTTCATTTGCTTTCTTATTTACGTATTTGTTTATCATTATGTTGTTACTCTTTTTTAGTCACTTTTAATTAATATATTGTCTTTATTGTTGTTTATTTATGGTTTAATCATAGTTTTATTTATTTAGCTAGTATTCAAAATAGTTAGTTTAATTATTGATTTACTTGTTATGCTGATTATCTTATTTTAAATTTCAATAGAAATCTCTTGATTAGTATTATAAATAGTTTATTTTATTAGTTTAGTTTAATTTTATTTATTTGATAGTGTTAATTGAGTATGATAATTTTAGTTTCCATTTCCTTGTTTGGTTTTCACTTTCATTTGTTGTATTTGTCATTTGGTTTCTTTCATCTCTTTGATTTTAATTAATTTTAGTCTTGTGTCATTAAGTGATTGATGAAATAGGATAAATTGACAAGAGTTTATATGGATCAAAGATCTTTCCTTCAATAGATTGCCTCTTTCATAGGCTTTACTTTATTGGATAGATTAGATTATAGCCTTCTAATCTAATTTTAATTTTATTATTAAAGAAGAATCTAATTTATGAAATATAATGATGCACAATTCAATGTTTAATTTGTTAATTATTCCCAAAATTATTTAAAAATTCCTCCATGCCTCTTAAGATCAATTCTTGTTCCTTAGACCCATTATGATTAAATGTGTATGATACCATCTTGACCTTTGTGATAGGAAAAATGGTTGATTTATTGATGTAACAAATTTTCACCATAAATAAGTAGGAAAAAAAAATTATTATGTTTTGTAAATATGATGGGAGGTTAACTTTTCATTTGTAATATATGATTTTGAATTTGGACCATTTGGGAGCTGTTAGTTTTTTGTATAGAATTTATTTGTTGAATCATTTGTGCAAGAATTCAAGTTGTATCAATAGGTTGATTTTAATTATTAGAAGGGGGCTGGAGTCCTTGTATTGGTAGGAAGAACATTCCTTGGATTAGTGATAGGAGGACTCCCTAAAGGGGGGTTTCCAAGGTTAGTATCAATTAATCCAATGGTGAATTAGTTAAGTTTGGATAAAGTACCACTCATGTTAGGAGTATAAATAGTGTTATCATCTAGGTTTTTAAAGATATGGGAATTATCTAGATCATAATTTTGAATGATTTACATCATGTTACAATTGATAGATCTAGATGGTTGTTGGGAGTAGTTACATCATGAAGTGTGGTCATCATTGGTGGATAAAGTAAGTAGGAAATAACAACCATGTAAAATATAAATGGGTTAAGACTATCAATAAATATTTTAATAGGTGATTTCATGATGGTATATGATTAATTACAAGAAATTGATGTTATAATCCAACTCAATAAATAATAAAGTGTACTATATCAACTATGGTCGATGTATTTATGTATATAAAAATTGTAAGGATAGAATTTATCAAACCGTGTTGATGTAGTTAGTAATAGGTATAATGATAATAAATAGTAAGTAAAGAATATACTATATCGATTGTAGTCGATGTAGTTTCACAAATAAAAATGTGAAGGACTACCTATATCGAGTATGGTTGATGTAATTAAGTCTAGGAAAATGTTACAATATCAATAAAAATAAACTTATTATATCGATATTGGTTGATATAGTTACATGGGTAGAAATGGAATGATAGAATTATATTGATCCTAATTGATGTAGTTACACATGTATAAATAAAAGAATAAAACTATTTCAAGCTTGGTCTATGTAGTTAAATAGATAGAAATGTGAAATTACATATTATATTGAGGTTGGTTGATGTAGTTAGATCTGGGGAAAATTTATCTGTAGTTTTAATAAACTATGTTAGTATTGGTCGATAAAGAATGATAAACAAAGGTAGAAGAAAAACAAACTCAATATACTATATTGAACTAGTTGATATAGTCTATTCACACATAGATAACTATATCAATGTTATCCAATGTAGTTGAAAAACACAACACAGAATTGTATTGACACTAGCTAATATAGTCTACAATAAAAAATAAAATAGCAAGTAAAAAATAAGAAATTTAACTATTTTGTTAACTATATATCTGAAATGAAGATTAGGTAGATTTACTAAAAGGATGTGACTAGTTTTTAAGTTCTAAAGGATACTTGTTTGTCTATTGGGTAGTGTCAAATCAATATTTCATAACACTTCTTATGGAAGGAGTATAGTTTATATATCCCACTAAACCTGATTTCAAGGGCAAACTAAGAGTAACTTCCTAGTGCTATCCACTAATCAATGCACTATAGTCTTAGATATATGGATAACTTCATAAGGTTTAATAAAAAGATAATCCTAGACATTTCCTAAATAGAAGTACATAAAAACTAATGTTTGAATTTAAATATGATTTTTAGCTATGATAATTGGGGTAAGCCATTCACACCATGATACCTGTAAACAATAGATAAGGATTGCAAATAGAGAATTAGGTATCCCTTCACAATAGTAGCTAAATAATTTAAATATTGTCAGAACATAGTTTTTATGGAAATTTAAACAAAGAGAAAATGAAAGGAGAAAATCAATATAAAAAATGAATTTGTATATTTTATTGAATATAAATAAATAAATAGTCAACTTGAAAGTAAATGTTTGATTAATTATTAAAAAGTAGTTAATTTACCTTGCTTATGTGAAAAATAAAAACATACATAGCTATATCGATTTAGGCTAATGTAGTTTGTTTAGACAATACAAATAGAGTAAACTAGATCAGACATGGTTGATATAGTTTACTAAAAATAAATGTAAATATAGAACTACATCGACCAAGTTGGATATAATTTGACATGGAAAGAAAATGAATTTATAGTTCTATATTGGCCTGGGTAGATATAGTTTTATTTGTAAAATTAATTGTGACATAATGTAAAATTTGCTTAATAGAATTGACTTTAAAATAGAATTATATTAGAATGGATCATTTTAGTATGATAGATATTACCTATAATATAGAACTAGATTAGCCTTGGATGATGTAATAGAATGACTAAAAATAATGCAAATTTGAGTACAAAAACTAGATCATCTTGCATCAATGTCTCTTGTTGGAAAAACACAAAATTAACATTATATTGACCTGCATCGATGTAGTTTCTTGAAAAGCATAGTAAACAGACTAGATTGACATGGGTCAATGTAATTACTATAATATACATAAAAATAAATTATTAAAATAAAACTAGATCAAGCCTAGATGATATAGTTAGTTCATAGAAAAAAACATAAAATTAAGCTAGATCAACCTACATTGATGTATCTTGTTAAAGAAAAATATAGATAATTAAAATGGCATTGGCCCCTGTTGATGTAGTTTTATTGAAAATACATATAAGTTAGACTAGAGTGACTTTCATCAATGTAGCCTACTAAAAAATATAGATAAATAAAATTGTATCGACATACATCAATATAGTTTGCTGAAGGAGAAAAAGCAATGGTTAGTTCATGTCAGGTTCACCAAAATGTATGAAACTAATTAAGATATACCTAAAACTTATCATACCTAATAGAATCAGACTCAGAGAAGGTAAATCAACTAAAACCTATTGGATACTTAATTATATTGGGGTATGACTAATTAGATCCATTAAACTTAGCTAGAGGAGAACTTATCACACAACATCAATGGAGAGGGTTCCAAAGCTTTTAGGTAATCAATAAAATGCAATAACCCTAACTAGATCTCTAATAATTAGAATTAATCTAATATATTATTACCAAAGTTTACAACACAAATATGGGGGATGGTTAAAATAAAACTAAAATAGGTAAGGAACCATGGTAGGCAAATGAAGGGCTAAGTTACCTAGGGTGGAAAATGTCAAGTTTGAATAACCCTATAGTCATATTAAATTTAATTTTAGATGATATTAAAACAAGGAGTTATACATTAAAAATTATTTTTTATGTAGTATTTATCTATCAAATGAAAGATATATGATTAAAAATATTTGCCTTGAATATAACATGATGAGCCTTAATCTCTCCTTTGGCCAATGGTGTTTTACAAGAGATTGTTGTGGTTATAAAGGTCACAATGGTTAAAATTAACTCTAGGATAAAATAATTATCCTATTTGTATCCAAGACTCCACAAGACAAGTTATTTCCCTCCAAGAAAAGGTCAAAGCAATGCCTTCTTCAAATGTATACTAAAGTATAATTGTGAACAATAATACTGTAAAAATGAATGTTCCTTTTGATTGTATTGAAATAAGACTTATATTTATAATGATGGATGATCCTAAACCCTTCCATAATTTTAGTCAATAATATCAACCTGCCTTGACTTAGTTTAAAATTTATCATTTACCCTCAAACTAGGTTAGCTCAGTTTTAATGCATGCATCATAACTTTCATATTGTGTTGACCTAGGCTGACCTAGTTTGAATTTTGTTAGGATGTAGAATATACTACATCGACCTAGGATAATATAGTTAGAAAGGATAGGTCTTGGTTTAGTTAATGGTTATTAGGAGGAAGATTATTTAGAATATTAATTCTAGGGAAACATAGTGGTTATAGGTATGATAGATAAACAACAATGTCTCTTGTAAAGTAGCATTAGTCTATCCCCCCCTTTCCTAGTGCACCCTTTAAGGCATGTGTTTAGAGAGATTAAAAATTGATAATTTATTGCAAGAGAGAAATCATTAGTAAATGGTAAAGTTTAAAAATAATGTGTGTATACACCCATAGATAGTAAAATCATCCATGTAGTCTACATAGTCATGAGAGAGATCATAAAAGATGCTCAAATAAACTCATTAAAGGGTGGTTGAAGAATTATATATTTGAAATGAAATAACATGGTATGAATATGTTCCTTAAGGGAATGTAAAATTGGTTTTATCTTGATCCTCTAATAGGATTTTGATATGATTGTATCCATTAAAAATCAAAATTACGTCTTTCTAAAAATAGTGTCAAGGACTTGATCAATGAATGGTAGGGGAAGTGATATCTACTAGTAGTGGTGTTAATTTCACTGTAATATGCACAAATACACTATTTTCCCCATTTTTTAAGGATAATGACCAATAGAAAGACCCATTGGTTGTCTGAAATGGGGAAAATGAATCTTGCATTGAGGACCTTTTATAACTTGCTTTTAATAATTTATGTAATAGTAAAATTCATAAGACTTTGAGGTTGGTGAATGGGTTTTCACTCATCTTTGATATAAATATGGTGGGTGTAAGTCTAGGTGTATACCACTCGTATCATGGTAGTCCCATGTGAATGAAGTATTTTGCCTTTGGAGCATGGATAATTACTCATATTAGTGATAAGGTTATGGATAGTTTCTTATGTTGAGTGGTTAGCTAGGTAAGATTTTAATTACCTTAGAAAGTGAGGTCATAGACTCAATAATAACTAGAATATTACTCAAGTTGCACTTCTATGGTAAAATTAGGTGAAAAGTAATGATATCACCACTAGGATCCTCATATCTTATTGAAAATTTATGTGTGTGGGGACACTCTATGTGATAAAGTTATATATATATATATATATATATATATATATATATATATATATATATATATATATATATATATATATATATATATGTATGTATGTATGTATGTATGTATGTATGTATATATGTATGTATATATGTATGTGTGTGTGTGTGTGTGTGTGTGTGTGTGTGTGTGTGTGTGTGTGTGTGTGTGTGTGTGTGTGTGTGTGTGTGTGTGTGTGTGTGTGTGTATTGTATAAAGTTTGAAATAATTATGTCCTCATATTATAGTTTCAATGACAAGATCTGATCAATTATAAGGATGGTTATATTGTTGTCTAGTTATTTTATTTTGTCTCCAACCAAAAATTTGTTATGTTTATAATGATGGCTGGGAAGGGGAGTATAGTACTAGTTTTTTTTGTAATGTTCCCATTAGAGATGACTGTGTTTCCCAACTCGTCGTTGATATATGTATCGATTATTGTAAACCAAGGCCTTCCCATGATGAGAGGGTACCCCATAAGCTATACTTTGGATATAAAACCATAAAATCAACTAAGTATTCCAATGAATCTATAGATATAATAAGGTATGTAATCATCCATTCAAGTCACACAATGGATATGTCTCCCATTTGAAGGATAGTTTGAGTTTGGAAAATTCCTTATAGCTGGAGTTTTTCCATGGTCTCCTTGGTCATAACATTGATGGTGTATCCTAAGTCAATTAGAGTGTTTTATATGATAAAACCTATGATATGCACATATACGACCAAGATGCATGGATTAGAATTTTTAGGTATAATAATGCTTCCTAACATAATATCAGCAACTTGTCCCACCATGTGAATATTTTGATGATCTTTCCCCTTTTGGCCAAGTTTACATTATCATAACTCATGGAAAATATTAGTGTAGATGGGCATGTATTTGGTGGAATGAAACACATGTATACAACATGTTTTAATTCCCATACAAATTAAAATTCCAACTAGGTTTCCTCCCTTGTGTGTTTGAGATGTTTAGGAAAAAGAGGGTCAGTTAGTACAACTAAATTGGTTGATGTACTTGATTTAGGGTTAGGTTCATTATTGGATGGTGTTGATGGGTTAGTTATTTTCTCATTAACCTCTTCAACAATTTTAATTATTATAGTTATGGTATGATTATGGATAATGTTTCCTAAATGGGTTTAACATCATTCAGTGCTATTGAGTACATAGGGTAGGTTACATTTTTTTATTGTATATCAATTGAGCTAATTTATTATTGGAATGGGTGTAGGAATTTTAGTTAAATGTGGTGCATAGGGAGTTGGTTGTCTTAGGTTATTAGTCACTAAACCTTGTAGGTATTATTTTGTTTATGGTTGGAAACTAGTGTTGTGGTTAGGCCATGGCTGAGTTCCCTCTATGGCTTTTACCATGGGTTGTGAGGTTGTTACCACTGCATATTTTATGGTCGTAGCTACCATGTTTAACCTTGGTACTGATTCTAATTGGCTTGAGGATGATGATATTATTGTTTCTAATTATAATTTTGAGTTGGAATTTAAGGCATTTGGTTCCAAGTAATTGGTCCATACCAATTTTTAGGAAGATAAAAATACATTTGATTTATAAATTATGAATTGACAAATGAGGGGTCATGTTGCATAATGTGGTCTTTGTGACCATAGTCCTCATTATTTCACTTAAAATAATTCATCCCTGTAACATCTTATTATATTAATTTCAATTTATACTAGAATTTGATCTATTATGCTCACCACCTTTGCAATATTAGTTTGGAATTGGCATTCATCTTTCTTCATACGGCAATCAGTGCAATAAATTGTTAAAGTTTTTTTTTTAATTCCTCATGATTTTTTCATGCATGAAATCTAACTATGTTTATATCCATTTGGTTTATGATATCTTTCTTCATGTCATGAAATAGGTGTGTAACTTCCAGATGTGAGACCCAATTAGTAGATTTGGATGATCATGGTAAGGATCTATTATGGTAGGTCTTCTTTATCATAGATCTTAAGTAATTTTTACATAGTTGGATGATATAATCAAATGAAATTTGTGACACAACTCCACTATCCATAAGATTAAAGGTTTTTAGGAACACTTTAGTTTGCCTCTCAAAATTACTATTTCAAGAGATTACTTTTCTAGCATGATCTATTTAGACTTTTGTAGGTTAAATTGAAATATTTCTAGGTAATATTCTAGTGACTCATATTCTCTTTGTGACACTCTAAAAATTTCATCTCCCCTGGGATATTTTCCTCTACAATACTCTCAGTAATTAGATATGGATTTTTCCTTCATGTCATTCCAATTTATAACCATATCATATCCCACTCCCATGAACCAATGGAGGATTACATCTTTAAGATTTGTTGGAAATAGTTTCAATCATTAATCATATTGATTATTGTCATAACTATAACACATGACATCAAAATTGAAAATTAATCTATCAAAATCCTCATTTTCCTTCCCTCTAACATTAGGTAGGGAAGAGGGAGGGATGTTATTCATATGTGAACCACATGATGTGTTATTAATGGGTAATTCAAAATTTGACGGTTAATTGACTGAGTTCTCTCCCTTAAGGTCTCTTATGATATTATGGATTATTCATATATCATTATCTTTGCAACCTAATTCTCAAAGTTCAATTCAATACTCTTAGCCCACATTGAATAATAGAATATAGTTTTGGATTTTTATTGGAGAGAAGATAATCTTCTAGATGGGTTTATGGAGTGATTTATACCATAAATTCATTTATAAACCTCATGAATATGTCATCTTTCTATGTTGGTTCAATTGGTAATGTTGGTCTGAGGTTTTTTTTGGGCTAGTAGAGCACAATATGTTATTTTTTAGAGTAACTTAAGTGAGGGTGAAAAATCTGAATTTTAGACTCTTGGGTATAGGGTGGCACTCTTTGAAAAGGTATAATAATATTTTTATTAGTAATTTTAGGTTCTTTTTGTTCCCTTGATTTAGACTTCTCTACAAATTATGTCAATAGCTTCTTAGTTATATCTTATTCTAATAAAGCCTTAAGTGAGTGGTGTGGGCAGGATATAAGAATCCTTATACTATTTTTAGTGGTTGTATGTGGTACCTCATATTCTTCTTCTAAAAAAAATGTAAATCCCCTAGATAGGAATCTAACTAAGTGATCTCTCTCATGCTGCATGCAACCATCCAATATTTCTATTTTAGATGTTCTACCTTATCCTACACATGGTTAGAATAAATGGATATTTTTTATTCTTATTTATAATTTAAACCTATGTTAAGGAAAGGAAACTATTCTATAAATCAAAGATCTATCTCTCTTTCAAGAGTTCAATACTTTGATGATCTTTACCGATAATGGCACCAAAAAAGTATGGAAACACATTTAGTTATAATTCAAGGAATGTATACTTTATAAGGGGTATGCATTGCATATGCAACATTAAACAATTTTGAATGACTTTGAGAACTATCCTAGTTGTTATATAGGAAATAATAACTCAAAGTAATAACATAAATGAATACACATTCTTTTGCATTGAAAATAAACACACTTACTAAATTTTAAAGACTAAAAATTAAAATGCTAACTAATATTTTGAAATCTTTCCTCACATAACATTTAATGAAAATTACATAAATATAATTATGAGCCATTGACACTTGAAATAATTAAATCTAGAGTAAATACTCACAGTTTTAGTAATGAAGTGTAAATAAAATATGCACACAACATAAAAAATACTAACTAATAGATGGGAATCTTCATAATCAAATCATAATGAGTGGGTCTTATCTCAGTTGGATTAGAGCTTTAATCCCTTACTTTTGAGTAAAATTTAACTTAAATCAACTATTATTTATTAATATTCAAACTATATCAATAAAGGAATTTATATGTGAGCATTCACAATAATTTGATTACAAACTTTATTTTGATACAAAAGATTGTAATTTTTCTTATTTCTAGTTATGGTATCTCTATAGCCTAAAATTATCTCATTATATAAAAGAGATAGTTTTATTATTACACGATTTAAAATACTACATGTTGTAGCAATAAAACCATACTAAACTAACATAATAAAAAATATAAATAATACTAAATGCATCAAGAACAATATTGTCATATACAAAATGAAGAAAACAAATACCGGTCCAATAAAAATGAGGGTATCATTAGTGAAATTTTAATATCCTCCAAATTTTAAAAATTTCAAATAAGTGAAAATCAACTTAAAATTATTACTACATGCTGACACACTCAGTTACTATGGGTGTTCAATGCCTTTAAAGTGAAACTATGATTTAGCCAATAAATGGCTACATGTGATCCTATCATGGTGGCTATAGGTGCAAAACACATGATAAATATATCTTTGAATTATATTCATAATTATAAATATCAAAAAATTTAAAATCATTTAATTATATTAGTTAATCTAGAGATAACATATCCAAACCAATATCAAATTATATGTGTATATTATCTACATTGTATGTGCATAGATAAACATATTACGAGATTGAGGAGTGAAAATAACATGATAAAAGAAGTGTTATAAGAAAGTATAAGTGAGGATAAGGCCCATTTATGGGCCTTATAAAACATATGAATAATATTATAAGACACTTTTGGTGATAGGGAAAATAAGAAAAAATATATATCTTATAAAGTGGGAGAAATTTTACAGGCCCAAATTGGTTAGGAGTATTAAGATTAAAAATATGCAACTACATATTATTTATCCTAGTATTAAATTGGCTTGGAGATTGTATAAAGAGAATAATAAATAGTATAGTAATATGTTAAGGGGTTAAATATTAAGATGATAATCAGTTGAAATTAATTCTTGTTGTTGCAAATCTTCCCTCAAGTTCACACATTTAGAACTTTATAATTGAGTCTAGGAGGATTGTGTGTGTGAATTTATATTTATAAGTTGGTAATTGAGAATTATAAATTTATAACTATAGTTATGGTAAGGTGAATAGGTGATTCAAGAAAGGAGGATCTTTTTTGCATCTAGCACATTATAGATTTGTAATGGGATACAAAGGTATGTAACTATTGGTTGGACACAACACCTCAAGTTGGTAATTATAAATAATGTAAAATTTTGGTGAATGTAAATTCTATGACTTATCAAAAATATATTATTTTAGATATTTTTGGGTGGAGAAAATTATTGATAAGAACCAATGAGGACAATTTGATATGGGTGGGGGACAAATTAGGGATACATGGTGTTAAATCAAGTTATGAGCATGCTACTAAAGGTGGTTCTAAAAATAGGATTGGTCAAGTAAGTTGATTTAGAATGTGTCAACACTCATAAATCTAATTAATTTATATGTCTTGCATGTTTGGGTAAGATCCTCACACAAGATCAACTTCATAAAATGGGTTTATTCACTCATTTATCTATATTTTGTGTAAATAGGGGAATGAATTAGTGGAGCACCTACTTTTCCATTATACTTACGTAATAAATATTTAATCCTATATTTTTTCTATATTTAATTGATATTTGGTATAACATGGTTCAATAAAGGAAAAATTTTATTCTTAACCCCTAGATTTGAAAAATATTTCCAGACTCTGGATTACATCCCCTGGAAATATTATTTGGAATATTTAGTTGGAAATGAATAACATAATTTTTAGTGATAAAAATATGAGTTGGGAAAGAAGCTATAAAAAAGTAGATAAATATATTTTTTGTAATATATACCTATTAGCAAAAATTACTAATAACATGCTAAGGTCAAGGGGAAATTTTACTTTATATCAATTGGCTGAAATTGTAATTTCCCTAGATTTGAAGTTAATGAATAAGAAGAGTATAATGGATGGGAGGTGGGTCCTTCCCAAAATCAATTATGTGAAAATCAATTTTAACAGGTCATCAAAAAATAACTCAAGAGTGGTTGGGGTTAGTTTTATAATCAAATTTCATCAAGGGAAATTTTTATGGGGGAAGATCTATTTCTTTCCTAATAGCTAGGAATGATGAAGTTGTAGTATTGATTGAAGGGGTTAAGTTAAAAAGGAATAATGCCTTGAAGGATGTTATAGAGGAAGGTGATTCCATGTTTATCATAAAATGAAAAACACATTTCTTATCTATATTTTTGAAAGATAATTTGGAAAATATTTTTTGTGAGGCTCGATCTTTGGTAAAACATTTCTTATCTTTCTTTTTTATACATTTTTTATGAGAATGTATTCAAATGGCTACTCTATTTGATAATGTGGGATTGGATTGGCTTTTTTTTTTTGTCTTTAGTTATGACCCTTATGATTGGGTTGGATTACCTTATGTTTTATATGTGGACGTTGAATTAGGGATACCATTGATAAAGAATCCCAAGGTTGAAAGGCTTTGAGTTGATTTTAGTTTAGTCAACTATAGCTATATGTGCATCATTATTAAGTCATTGTTACTATAGAAGTACTTTTTGGGTTGTAAATAGTTTTTTTATTATATTCATCTTAAGAAGAGTTATTTCAAGTTCCTTCTAGATTGGTGAAGCATTACTAGAAGTTACGTGCCACTTGGTTTCCTTTTTAGGAAGCATTTTCTCTTAAAGCTTTAGGTATTTTGGTTAAGAAAGACATCCTTCTACAAAAATTATTTTTTCTATGTAGTTGTGTAAAAATGGTGATGTAATTTTCCAAGTAGTGATTATGGAATTATCTTTAGCTTTTGTTGTAGATGTTTTTGCTATAAAAATCATATTTTGGGCAATGGAATAAATTTTGGTGATGGTAAACCGAACTACGATAGTGGAAGATATGATTTTATTATAGGTCTCCTTCAAAGTATGCCTCTATGGATATTTTAGGTTATCTTAACTATGGAAGAATTAATTTCCTCTCTTTTTCTTAAAATAATATTTATTTATCCTATCAATATTTTGGAAACATAAGATATTTTATATAGCATTTACTTTGTAAGAATTGAACCTTGATTTTGGAATATATTTTGATAGTTATAATTTTGGTTTGGATTTTATCATATACTTCCCTTATAATTTTTTTTACTAATGATTTTTATAAAAATGAATGGGTGAGGAACCCTTTGACCTTTCTTTTAACAATAAAAAAAAAATCACTCTAAATAAAAAATAAAATTGAAAATTAAATATGAGCACAAGAATGAATACACTTGATGGTATGCAAAGCATTCTTCCTTTACTTAATAACTTAAACTAAAAATAAATCTACTCATGATTTCTTGATACTATAAATTTTAGAGTAAGTTATTATATTTCAATAGTGTTTCTTGATCAAGGAGCAAATATATTTCATTTATTGGCACTATTATTCACTCAATATTGAAAAAATATTAATTTAAACTATGTAGATATATATGCCCCCTTTTGAGGTGAGGGATTGTAAGCCTATTCCTATAAATCACTCATCTTAAAAGAAATATTTGTGCACTCCATGTACCATAAATTAATATTGTTGAATTTTTTATAATAATTATAAGAATCAATGTAAACAAGTGTATGTATACATTTAAAAATATCATCATGTAAAACTATCAATAATATGTAACCTTATGTGAGATTGAGAGAGTGACGGGCAATAAATATGGCCAAATATAGTAAGAGAGTGAGTGGCAAGCAATATGGCCAAATATAGTAATGTGATGGGGAATGAATTTATAACCTAATGTAATATTTGTATGCAAAATATATAGATAATAATCTCAAAGAGATAGTCAAGGGCATGATTCCTAAATAGAAAAGTAAGGAAGGAAAAAATAATATGCTACCATGTAGTAATTTTGAATTAGGATTTTTTTGATCTAGTAATGAAGCACACATGTAATAATAGTAGTATACCCTAATAGATGCATGGTAAATACCATGGAAACATAATAACCATGCATAGCAATCTAAAAGTAGTTGTTTGTATGATAAGGATCATAGAATCAAACATAGTATTATGCATAGTGTAAGAAATCAATCACACACAAGTATGTAACTACACATGGTAATAAGAAACCATCGCATAAAGACATATGACTCATAAATAATGATAACATGACATGACATGAGGACTAAAATATCATCTATAGATAAGGATTGGATAAGACATAGACATGAAACACATGAAAACACATAAGGGAACACACAATATATTCCTATAGTAATCATATGTAATATAATAATGTATATAATCATGTAACACATAATATGTATGTAATAACAAGATATGTCTAATTAATATAAGTGAATTTATATGATAAATGGAAATATAGAAGGATATTACCATGAAACTCAATTGTAGAGAGATGTGCCTAGCATAAGGCATACCATCAATGTGGTAATGCCCTTAGAATGTGGGCATGAATGTAGTTACATAACATGTGTAAGTCCATGATCATATGTAACCTATATATCATACATTTCAACCACTAAAATAATACCATGAGAAGTATGTGTGTAATGCGTATATGTAGAACCATTAGCATAGGAAGATAACTATGCTATATATCAGGTGACAAAGAGAAAAGAAAAATATTGATTATGACATTTTAACTATGATACAATCAAGAGGAAGCCAAGGGGAAAAAATCAAAATAAATTTGTGGATGAGCTATCCAGGGAAAGTAACTAAACATGAGTATAAGGTAATCAAACAAGCCCACTAGTGAAAATATAGAAGAAAGAAGAAGAGGAGGATTTCAAATAACCTAAAACTTCTTCAAAAATCAATGCATATCAGGATGAAAGATCTCAATATATATGTTATTATCATGAATAAATTTGTGCAAGTGTTTATAATGGGATAAAAAAATTAAGGGGCAAGGGCCAGTGCAATGTAGTAACCAACATAAACTAAAGATGAGAAGAGTATCAACGCAAATAGAAGGCAAGTTCTGATATGTCAAATCTAAAAGATAGATGATGTATCAAATAGACTAAAGAGAGGAAGGCAAATGAAAGTTGTGAAAAATATAATAATAAAATAAAACTATACACAAATGTTTTATATTTATGAAACATAAGAGATAGTCTAGTATGGCCAACCAATGATCTCTTATATAATGTCATAACCTAGAATGGGGGGGCCATATGCATTGTTAGAAGTATCAAAGTGATTTCAAGTTGTGAAGTAACTTTAATCACCATCTCAAAGATAGATATGGTGATACTGGGCTCGAGGATCCACTTTAACCTCTTGAAAATCATATGTATTAATATTAGATGTCTTGGTATAATTGAACTATTAGTAGGTGTTCTAGCATAAATAGATGTGATATGTTGTATAAAAATTTTGGGATGTGGATGATTAGGCATTATATGTCTTGGAAATGTAAATATAGGATTTTTAACTCTATAATATATGACTTAGGATGTGAATCCATGTATGAAAATGAAGTGGGAACCATAATCCAAGGTGGTGAAATTGTATAATATGTCACATGAGGTTGAATAATTTAATATTTAAGAATCACTTTAGGTAATGTCTCATGTCATTTCTAAGGTGGAATAGTAATTCAAAATATGTGATGTATGTACTTTGTCATTATGCACAAAATTAAGGCAATGATGTAGTGTGGATGGTATTTCTCTCATTAAGTATAGCCATGGGAATCTACATAATAATTTTTAGGTATTAGTATCTGACACTACTTAGCAAAAAACTAATATGATATTATCACCAACTATAACTGGCAATATATTACCACCAAGGGGTGTGTATATAATACCATCATAACTCTTAAGTATCATATTTTTACCTATCAAATCTTGTTGATTATAGCCTCATATAGTTAAAAATCATATTATAATTATATTTTGACTTAAATCATTGTCAATCATAGTGCCATGTGTAATTTATGGATGTGAATCAATAAAACCATGTATATAGAGTGAACCATTATTTGAAACAGCATCTAGAATCTTATGGTCATAAAATATGATAGATGGAATCTACTTATGCAAACTAGTAACCACACCAATAATACTATCAATGATGTGATCTTACAAAATTATTAATTAGTGTATAGATGCATTAATGTTAACATCATCTTAAGTATTAGTATTATGATTTGGTAAAGGTTTATTAAAGGTTTATAAGCATTGGTTAGGCATTATGAAATATTCATTCAATGTATTATTATGAAAATCAACTTAAATAGTGTTATCAATTAGATATTGGATATTATGTTGTAGTTTTTATCATTGATTGCTATAATTTTTGGAAGATCTATGATCATCATAATATTGATTGATATCATATCCCTTAGGTATAGGTCAAGAAGTATCTAATTGATATGGCTAAATTACAGTAATTAAGTTACATTTGAGTGAGTAATTAAGAACTTTGTAAGGAAGTTTAGGTAACCTTTTGAATTGTTGATTTTTCATAGAAGGTGGAAGGACAACCCTATCATGAGGTTGTGATATTGTGTTTATAGTTTTAGCCTCACTCTTAGCTTGAAAAATTGGAATCTCTTTAGTCTTGGATTTGAATGTTAATTTTTCATGATATTTGGATGTAGTAGAGGTACAGGAATTAGATGTATACTTGAGTTTATTGGCTTCTAAAATTTTAATCTCATAATTATGAATCATATGGAAATTTTCATCAAAATATTGTTAAGTATTTAACATAAATTTTACTTTGAGTGGTTATATAAAAATATTAGATAAAATAATTTTTAACTCAATATCAAGGATTTAATAAGATATTTTTGTAATCATAATCTTGATTATGATCACATAGTCATCAAGATTATCACTAGGTCCTCATTTAAGTTGTATAGTTTGAGAAAACATGACCTTTTAACTAATGTTTATAAAGAATTGATCTAATAATATGTTGTCAAAATCATTAAAGTGATTCACAAAGCCTATAGGTAAGGCATAAAATCAATCTAAAGTATATTCTTTGAGACTTATAATAAAAAACTTGCTCATCAATAATTCATCGTGATAAAAACTGAATCATAAATCAAAATATGATCAATGTGATGTGAAGAATCACCCTTATCATTATACAAATAAAACTAAGGCACTAAAAAATTGTGTATAAATAAGGATCTTGTGAGCCAATGGTTTGTGAAATATGTCATTAAAAGAAACCACATGATTATAATTGTGAGATCCTTGAGATAGGCTATGTGATTTTAATTACATAACTTGAATTTATTATTAGATTAATGGATTTGAATATATTGTAACCTATGTGATAGCCATTGTATAATTGACATTGGTAGAAATAAGAGTTTGATTGGTGGCTTGACTATGACCAATACCAAGATATAAAACATGAGAACAATTCATGATTTTAAATTAGTCATTGGATTAGAATTAGGAGTTACCAAAGAAATATTAGTTTTTGTATGAAAAGTAAGAGAAAACTAAGTAAGAATGACACTAAGTGTAGGCATCAAAGATTAAGAGAACTAAGAACACTATCATCACAACCCAATATATAAATTGAACCTCCAATAGCTATAATAGTAACATTCAAGGGTATATGCATAACATTCTCACATGTAGGTTCCTCATCCCCAATTCTCTTATTCCATTATTCGATAACTAGAAAAATCATATCATCAAGTTTCTCAGATATTTTATCCAGATAATTGTCAAAATATATTAGACACATAAGCTCAAATTTTGATTTATTATTGTCAATAGAAGGTGTATCATTACCAGCATTAGCATCATGAACATTAAAATGACTATCATAAGAATTTTCATCATCAAAATAAATATAATCATGAAGAGGCATATCATGAATGTATACATATAGACCATTTAAATTGTTTAAATTTGAATTATCATCAATAACAATAGGTATTTCAATAATGATTGATAATTTTTATTTCAAAAAAATCTAAACACCACACAAAGGTAGATGAAAAAATCACAAGTAGTACCACTCAATGTATCACTTCATTTAATATGTATAGATCTAGGCTTCCTAGTTGGCATAATATGTAAGCATGAACCATACAAAATAATCTAAGGCTAGTGAATGATTAATAAAATAAGAAAAACAAGAAGCATATATAAAAATTATATATTAATATATGTAAACCTTAAAAAGTACAAATATTCAAAAAACAAATGGGATTCCCTAAAACATAAGAATTAGATGTAAATACAAGGAAAAAATGTGAAAGGTGAATAGAAAACACTAGGACAGGGTTAAATGAAAAAATAGGAAATCAGTCACTAAAATTACAAACTCAGACACTAGGGGATTAGGGCTTATGAAACCCTAGGTTGGATGATCAAAACATCAGATTCATAAATATGTTTTACCTAAAAGTGAAAAATAAGGTATAATGTCACAATAAAATGGTAAAATAGGGACCATAATATGGATCTAGGGTAACACAATAGTAAATAATAAACCAATACCCTTATGTAATAAAATTAGAAAATAAAAGCATGAGAATGATTAAATGAGAAATGAGAAACAATGAAATGACAAAGAGAGATGAAAACTAACACATGTGCTAACTGTACAATATTTATAGCACTCGATATCGGCTATAAAGATGATTTTACTAATCTATGTGAAATCTAGATTGTTTCCTATATTAGGAAATAATCGGTAGGTCATTGAATTAGGTCCAAAGTAAAAATAATAAATCACTCAATTAGAAATTAAAACACTAGGGGATGAGGGCTTATGAAAACCTATGTTAGATGATTAAAACATCAAATTCACAAATACTTTTTACCTAAAAGTGAACAATAGGGTATAAATTCATAATAAAATGGTAAAATAGGGCTCACAATAGGGATATAAGGTTATAAAATATTAAATAATAAATCATAATATTAATGTGTTAAAATTATAACTAAAATCATGATAAATGATTAAACAAGCAATGAGAAATGATGAATGGAAATGAAAACTAACACGCATAATAATTATACTAGATTTTAAGCAGTGGATATGGGATCTATATATTATTTTACTACTCTATGTGAAATTTATATTAGTTAATATATTGGGATAAAATTAGTAGGTCATCTAATGTGTACTTTTATTGCTATTAAATGTTTACTTGGGCATCAATTGTGTACTATGATCCTTTTATGATTCTAAAAAATTCTAGGTAGGTATACAAGTTGATGGAAAATAAGTTGTGTGATCAATTTATTAAATTGATAGGGAAAATGAATTAAGATATATTTCTTTTTCTCCTTAACCTAACCCTCAAATGTAGCTAAAAACTAAGCATGAGCAAGTTAGCTAACTTGGGATACCCCTTCAAGAGTTACCACTTTATATCATGCATGCTTAGGAGCAAAGTCAATATAGATATCTTATGTGTGTGAGTATAATCCTACCCAATTTAGAATAAGGGTTTAAACCTCCTTTCCTAGATAAATAAATGCAACTCTATGCTCACATTATAAGGTTATTTTGGCATAAGGTGGTGATGTCATAAGATGTAGACTCAATGAAGGATCAAAATGTAAACTCCTTATCAAGTATAGCGATGAATAGAAATAATGTGTAGCTTAAAATTAAGGAGGTTTGATACTTTATGATCACTTGGATAATTTTTAAATGACTATGGATTAATTTTTATAAATATATCCCTTTAAGACATCATACATAAAGTTTGACCATGAAATAATGTGATAAGTGAAATGAAATGTATGTGAAATTAGGGAAAGGAAAGAAGGACCTAAAAATTGAATAAGATAGGCTTAGTAGGTCATTGATTACGTACAAGACAAAATTAGTAGGTCATTCATTTTATATGGAAGAAAATTGATAGACCATTGATTTTATACCAGGAGGAAAAAGGCACAAAATAGATACAATAAAACTCAAAGAATGAATGATTGAGGTCCTATTTGGGGTTAAAATATGTCAAAAAGAAACATAAATGTACACAAGTGGACCAAGCATACTAAAACTTGAAAAATACCAAGTGAAAAAGGGTCTTGTACCAAAAATAGTTGTCTATAAAAGGAATAACATCGCTAAAAACTACCATTTTCTTTTTCAAATAAGTGTGAGTACCAATTAAAGGAAGTTGAATAAAATAAATATTACACCACTCAATATAACACTTTTCCTAATAAGGATTGTAAATATATCCTACTTGATTGGAATAATATGTAAACATGAGAATCATGAAAGAAGCTAAGGCTAATGTAAAATAATGATGAACACATCAGAATCTAAAAATTAAATCTAAAAGGTGGAATAAAACCTATAAAGGTGAGGAAAATCAATAATTTGACCCAAAAGGGATAATTGGTTTAAAATCAGAAAGATTCACCAAAATATATAAATTAGATATAAGAGGTGAATAGGAACAAATACCTATGGCTAGAATGGAACAAATAAGAATAACCAAGATTTTAAAGGAGAAATAAGACCCTAGAGGGAAAATTGAAATAAATCCCTAAGTTTGGATAATCACCAAGATCGAGTTCACCAAAAATATATTATAAAATTGTGGTTAAAGGGTGAATGAACCATACATAACTTGATAAAAATAATATGCAATAACTATATAAGATAATATGATAAATAAAACTACTTGGATACAGGCCCACAAGTTGGATCAGGTGGATGGGATCAATGTCTTAGGATGCCTAGGTCTTAGGTTTGATTTGGTAATTACTCACAACATGTAGTGGGTCTAGTATATACTTCTTGGGAGACTAGTGTGGACTTACCCAGCTACTACGCACTACTATGTGCACCAAGTCACTCTGTCTAATATAAGTTGAGTGTGTGAACCCCTTGTTAAAAAATAAATAAATAAATAAATAAGTATATATGAACTAATGCCTAGAAGAATGAATGAAAGTACCATTAAATGATTTATGATAAATAGTAATGATAAGAGAAATATAAGTTGCTAAATTGACATACCTAGGAAATATTGTTTAACCCTTTTTAGAAATAATGGTAAAGGAGAATAGCTTAATCAACCAAGGAAAATACTATTCTAGAAGCAAGCTTATTTAACTTATTCAGATAACATAATAAACTAAATCTATAAAATTATTAAATATGGAAAGTACAATGTCATTTGATATTTTGATAATTGCAACACAAGGGATTATACTTAGCTTATTTTTAGATGTGTAGGTGGATTTAAGTAATGTAGAGGTGGAAGTAGAGAGGTTAATATTCAATAATCAATCATCAAATTATATAAATATTAATTCTAGAGGCCTAAACACTTGTGTTGGCCTATGGGCACTTACGTTGATGCTTATATCTAGGTCTCAACAATTCCATCTTTTAATAAATATTCATTATATTGTGAATAAACTACCTATGCCTATTAAGTGTTTTTTCACCTTTCTATTAATGTATCTACATCTTGTGCACAAGCTCTATATATGAATATAAGTAAAACCCTAGTTGCTCACTTAAGTTAGGTCACATTTCCAAAAATGGGTTAGTAGGTTCATGAAGTTGAGATGACCTCAAGTACCCATCTATCAATGAGTTTTGCTTACATATCTAGTACTCTAAGGAGGGCCTCAGACATATGTATGTATCTATTAAGTGTGGACTTGTGTGTGCACAAAGGTAAAATATTATATATTAAAGGGCATGCAATGATCTAGCTCATAACTTGATAAATACCACTTATGGGATATTATTTGAATGTTTAGACATGTAATATGACTACTCGTATGACTAATATATAAATAGGGAATAATAGGGTAGTATAACTCAGTTGCATAATTGATTAGATGAGCTTGAATATTTACTTTCTTGGTATTTTATATAAGTGTGCTTGATAATGATGAATGGTCTTTATTTTATATTTATAACATGCCTTTTGAAATCATATCACAAAATCATTAGATAAGACAAATAGGCTAACCCATACATTTCTAAAGATGTGTACTTTAGATAAATTTTGAGATATGGAAACTTGATAAAGAAAATGGGCACTAGCATCAATGTCAGTGTCCCCATGAAAATTCAAGAGTTTAGTAGGATAGAAAGTTTTAAAAGTTTTGGAACTAAAATTTAAGGATATATATCATATTTTAAGCTTTGTGTAGTGTATAGGTGATCTAGGTCATTATAATGATAGGTTCAGACTATAAGATGACCAATTAGGCACAATAAAATGGTGAATGTGAGCCTTTCAACATCCATAAGGTCTAGGACTAAAGGGTATATCCTTGATTGGTATTTTTCAGATGTTATATATAATAATATTTTAGTATCTACATTTCCCCCCTTTAATCTAGTAATGCGTAAGGATGAAACTACTATGTTAAAATAAATAAATGTGTACCTAGGTATGTACAACATGCCTTTTGGTTGAGCCCTAGTGAAAATTTTCATTGGTGTATGACCTATAACTAAGAGCATGTTAAAATATAAATCAGTGCATGTAATGTGAAATCGAGTAATTTAAATATTGAAAATTAAATAGAGCAAGGAAGGATTACTCATGTGTGTTGATGCAACCATGTTGCCCCTTGGTAATTTGCTTTGGTAAAGATTCTTCCTTATGAATCTTTGGAGTTGAAAAAGGTTAAAACCTAAACCTGAGAGATTTTAAGAGTGAAATTTGGTGGGTAATTATGCCCCCAATTTGGTTCAAGGTGAGTGGTGATTCTACTATTGAGATCATTGAATCTCAATCGCACAACTCAAATGAATGTACAATAAAGACAAGTTAAGTGGTAAAAACAAATCAACATATAAAAGGAGAATGTTTTTAAGGCAATTGAGGAAGTTTAATCTCGATTGCACTACTCAAAGGAGCCAACTACTATAGATAGGAAAGGCTCAAAATAGTGTTTCTTGGAAAAAAAATGGTGCTTCTTGGTAAAGTATTTTGAATGTGTATTTGAAATTTTTGGTGCACTTCCAAGGCATATGCACCTCTAAGGTGTCTCAAGTTGAGTTATATGTCAAAATTTAACCTTGGATCTATAACTATGTATTATATATGTCACAAATCTAAAAAACTTTGTCCCAAAACTATAAAATTAGTGCCAAATGTATAGAATTTTGACCCAAGTGTATATTGGAATCATGTAAATTATATCAAATTTTTCAAAATATTTATGTGTGGAGTCATGTCTCTATTATAAGTCCCCACTAATATCCACCCCACTTTTAGGTGAGGTGAATTTAATCTGGTAGTTACCTTATCTTAAAAGGATAAGAAAATTATACTATTTGTGTATGAATCATGTAGCATATAACATTAGCATTTCTAAGTAGATATATAAATGAGTTCCATAGTATGTGATCATAAAAAGACATAATATACATGATAAATATCATGAAAACATGTAGAAAGTAATAGTACAATCTCAATAAACAATCAATCACACACACAAGAGCACTAAATTTCAAATAAAAGGGGATCTAAGGAGACCATAAATAAGGGCTATGTTCAAATGCAACACACTCAAAGGGAAGAGATATTCAAATGTCCACACATAAATAAATAACAATGAGTGACACAAGGGCCTACAAGTAAGTAACATATTCACATTTTGCACAAATAAGACAATAGAAATTAAGAAGTACACTCAAGGAAGTGACATTGTGAATAAATGAATTATAAGAAACCAATATAAGCATATCATACTAGTCATTGCATATATGTGTTATCAAAAAAAGTCATGTAACATAGCATATAAATTATATGATGTAAGATGTAAACATGAGTATAAGCATGTGTAAATGTTATTACATAAGCTCAACATGATAATGTAAAAGTGATCATAAAAAAATATAACATGTGTCAATCATGATCAAAGCAGATGCCCACAATGTAGTATGCCATGTGGGAAGAGGAAAGATCCAACATTAGTATGTGCAAGAATCATTGGTCTGTTGTATACATATATCACACTAAAGTATTCATGAAACAAGTGTTTATAGAAAATAAAATGCATGTTATTTATTAACATAAAATAAATAACATAGATGCCAAGGAGTTAGTTAACATGTGTATGTTGAAGAATTTTTTGTATTAATAATTTATTTGATTTTTTTATATTTTCTTGGATTATTTGATTTATTTGATTTTTTTTAATAATATTATAAAGGAAAAAAAAGGTCTAAATTATGATCCCATCTAAGGGATTCTCAGAGGAAGCTTCAAACTCAAAATATGGTACATCAAACTAGTGATATTACCAAGGTGAATGCATAGGTGTCATAACTAGTGGTAATATATCTATATTTCATATGACTCTATGGACGTGAAGAGGTAATAGAAGTACGAGTGGTTCTTTGAACACACTATTTAGTGTTATGTGGTTTCTTCAGTGCAACTATAATTGAATCATGTTTATTTTCTCTTAGAAATTGGGTGGATTATGTAGATGTATATGAGGATTATGTGGAGTCCATTGTGTATCTTTGGTGCAATAGTTTCTCAAGTATTGACCCCTAGGAAATTAAATTAATTTTTCTTACCCTTTCATGCATGATTATCCTTAGTATGTTTTATAATTTATTGTCTTGGATTAAAATTCTCTTGTTCAATTGGATGTTCATATGGTATTCCATAAATTTTAATTACCCTATTTATATGAATGTATTTAATACACCAATGCACTATGGAAAATGTCATGTGAATATTATTTATCTAAGGTCATCCTAATAACATATCAAAGACTCCTATGTATGGTATAATAGAAAATATGGTGATCGGACCAACTTATAAAGGTAAATGAATCTCACCAATAACTTGTTGTGATGTCCCATCTAATTTTCTGACCATTTTGGTCAAAGGGTATAAATTATCATGCATATATTCAAAATGTATGAGTAATTTCATGGTACATATTTTCTCACTATCACCATTATCAATCATAACATTGTGTATACATTTATGATCAAGGTGTGCTCTAATTAAAAATGATTTAAGATATGAATCATCATCCATAATTTGAATCTCATCAAATTTAATAAAAGGTATCTAAACCATAAGAGGTGTGATGCATATAAATTTACAATAATCCCATCTAATGGGTGCCCATAATGTGGTGGATGAAGATCTGCATTATATGCCATTTGCACTTTTTGATCTTTCTTAGAATGATTTTATAATAAATTGTTAAATATATTCTCATTTATATGGTCTACAAGTTGTCATCTTGAATCCTTTGGAGGATCATCAAGGGTAATCTTATGATTATAAATAAGATCTTTAATATTGTGTTTCAAGGTATAACATATATTTTTATAATGCTTGGTAACTTGGTGACAGTCACAATATGCATTAACATTATATCCTTTTGGTAGAGTTTGACTCATATCAACATCTATAGAATGAGGGATAAATATGAGATGACACTCCACAAGCTTCTTAAGTAATGAATCTACAGGCTCATGCAATTATTTAAATTATCTCTTAGGTTCATTGGATAAGATGAGTCGATTACATTATTGTGACACTACATTAACCAATGTGGTTGATTTTTTTTAGGTTTTGTAGGTTTTACCTTGTAGCTTGGTTTCATATGAAACTTGGTAATAGATGTAGTCAGTGTCTTTGCCACATACTTAAGCTTTTTTAATGAAATAAGTTTCATTTCATGATCTTATAAAATAAGTCATAAGTCATCAAAATATTACAAATTATTGAATATAATAGATTCATGTAATGGTGCAAGCAAACTTTGATTAAAGATGTCTTAAATTTCTTTATCTGGCATTGGGTTTTTCATTTTGGGAAACATCACTTTGTACCTCAAAACATATTCATTAATAGGTTCATTGTTTCCTTGTTTGATCTTAATAATTTATGCATATGACATCATTTTAGTGATGTTGATAGAGATATGTGATAGAAATTGATCCACTAGAGATTATAGTGCTTTAATTTATTGGATTGGTAAGTCAGAGAAACATCTTAAATCATAGTCCTTTAAGATCCTTGGAAATAATTTGGTCAAAAGTTTATAATTTGAAGCATAATTAATTCATGTTGCATAGAAAGACTATAGATTTTATTTGGATTCACCCTTGACATCATAAAATGTTAACTTGGGTGCAACAAAATTGGTTAAAAAAGGGTGCAAATATATTTTAGGGGATGGAGAATTATGTAATATATTTTGTGAATTAAAAAAAATAGTTGATTTCAAAGCATTTTGTTCAATGTTGGTAACCTTAGCCTCTAAAACTTAAATAATTTGGAGAAGATTTTTCATAGTAGACCCATTAGGATTTAAATTTGAGATTTTAAAAGTCACCAAAGGGGATGAAAATACCACTTAAATTTATGAAGGCATTAGAACCAATAATGGAGTTGATGTATTAATCATTCCCACAGAAGATGTAGTAATAGTTGTTTGATCTTTGGGGCAAATGGTTTGGAAACATATTGCGTGCCCCCACTAGATGTAGTATGCAATGTTTTGTTTAAGGGGAGGGAGATTGATATGGATGTCTGATAGGCATAACCAATAAACAAAATATTTTTATCAATAGAGAACAATGGTTGCTCACTAACACCTTTTATTCTTTTAGTTTCCAATATAGTATTTAAGATCTTATGGAGATCCTCAGGATTTTCCTGTATGCACTCTCAAACTTGTGCAAAATATTTTATTTTCTCTTGATCTGATTAATCGTGTTCATTAATTTCATGTGTTTCATTATCCTCATGATCAAATTCATCTTCTATAATATTTTTTTCATTATTTTTCTCATTGTCATTATTAGCATAATTTGACATGGTATTATTTTGAGACATTTTAGGTGGACCAAGGGGTAGATCAAGATGTTTAATAAAAACACCACCTAATCTAGGACTATGCTTAGGTTACATATAAATGGTAGAATAAATGTGAATAAGTGTATTAAGTATAAACCTTAGAAGGTTGAAAACCCTAGAGAAAGCTAGGATTTTCATGAGAAGACATAGGGGCCAGGTTTACCAAATGTTTAACCCTTTGTATAAATAAGGAAAAAGGATAATACACTAATAAACTAATGAAAAATACTATTCTAGAAGCATACCAATTAAACTTATTCAGATAACATAATATATTGAATTTGTAAAATTACTAAATATGAAAAGTACAATGCCAATTTATATTCTAATAATTTTAACATAAGGATAGTACTTAGCTTATTTATAAATGCGTAGGTGGGTCTAATTTTTTCATAGGTGTAATTAGGTAGGTTGATGCTCAGGACCTAGTTTTTATATTCTATAAATATTATTTCTATAGGTTTGGACACTTATGTCAATATGTGGACACTTGCATCGACACTTATGCTCAGGTCTCAATGGTTTTGTCTTGTACTGAATATTCATTATATTGTGAAGAGACCACTTATGCTTTTTAGGGTTTTATGTTATGTTGTTAATGATGTATTTAGATCATGCACATAGACTTTGTATGATTATGTGTAGCTCAAATCTTAGTTCCTCACCTTAGGTTAGGTTACCCTGATAAAAATGGGTTAGTGGATTTACAAAGTCAAGATGACCTCAAGGACCCCTTTATTAATGAGTATTTCCTACATAATTAATACTCTAAGGAGGGCTTTAAACATATATAGTTCTCTCATATGTGTGGGTTTGTGTGCACAAGGGTTAAATATGCTATATATAAGTGCATACAATCATCTAGCTTGTAACTTGAAAAATATTGCTCATGGGTTGTTATTTGAATGATTTGGACCTATAATATGACTAATCCTATTATTGAAATAGAAATAGGGAATAATAGGGTATTGAAACTTAGTTTTCTAATTGATTGAATGAACTTGAATAGGTGTGTGTTTTGTATTTTCTAGATGTGTGCTTGATATGATGAATGGTCTTTATTTTGTATTTATACCACACCTTTTGAATGATGTTTGAATAGGAACATCATATAATGAAAATAAACACTAGTATCGATGCTAGTGTCCCTATGAAAATTCAAGTGTCCAAAAGGATATAAAATTGTTAAAGGTATATAACTAATAGTGAAGAATAGAGGTCGTATTTTAAGATTTATGTGGTATATAAGTGATCTATGTCATGATAATGATAAGGTCGGATTATAAGATAAGAAATTAGGCATAGTGAGAAGGCAAATGTAATACTTTCAATAGTTGGAAGGTCTAAGACTAAAGGGTAGAGCCCTGATTAGTATTTTTCAAGTATACAAGACTAATATGTTATATATAATCATATTTTGGTATCTATAATTCCCCCCTTTAATCTAGTAATGCATAAGTATGAAATTACTACATTAAAGAAAATAAATGTTTACCTAGATGTATACAAGATGCCTTGCCTTTGCTTGAGCCCTATTGAAATTTTTCATTGGTGTATGACCTATAACCAAGAGCATGTTATAATATAAATCAATGCATGTAATCTGAAATTTAATAATTTAAATGCTTGAAAAATAAAGAGAGCAAGGAAGGATTACACATGTGTGTCAATGCAACCATGTTTCCCCTTGGTACTTTGATTTGGTAAAGATTCTTCCTTATGAAGCATTGGAGTTGAAAAAGGTTCAAACCTGAAACTTGGATATTTTAAGAGTGAAATTTGGTGGGTAATTATGCCCCCCAATTTGGTGCAAGCGTGAGTCATGACACTACCATTGAGATCATTGAATCTCAATCACACGACTCAAATAAATGTATAATAAATCCAAGTTAAGTGGTATAACCAACTCAACATACAAAAGGAGATTAAATTTAAGGCCATCAAGTAAGTTGAATCTTGATTGTACTACTCAAAGGATCTAACTACTATATATAAGAAAGTTTCAAAATAGTGTTTCTCAATAAAAATGGTGCTTCTTGGTAAAGTCTTTTGAATATGTATTTGAAAATTTTAGTGAACTTGAAAGGCATATGCACCTATAATTTGTCTCAATTTGAATTATATGTCAAAAATTAACCTTGGATCTATAATTTTGTATAATATATGTCACAAATCTAAAAACCTTTGTCCCAAATCTATAAAATCAGTGCCAAATGTATAGGATTCTAACCCAAGTGTTTATTAGAATCATGTAAATTGTATCAAATTATGACAACTATGTATGTGTGGATTCATGTCTTTATGACATGTCCCCACTAATATACCCCTCCCTTTAGGTGATGGGAATGTAATCTAGTATTCACTTTACCTTGAAAAAATAAGATAATTGTACTATTTTTGTATGAATCATGTAGCATATAGGAGTAGCATGTCTAAGTAGATATATCAATTAAGTTCACAATATGTGATCACAAAAAACCCTTATATACATGATAAAGATCATGGAAACATCTAGAAAGTAATAGAACAAGCTAGGCAAACAATCAAAAACACATATAAGAGTACTCAATATCAAGTAAAATAAAAGGGGATCTAAGGAGACCATAAATAAGAGTCATGTTCAAATTCCACACACTTGGATGGAGGAAATATTCAAATGTCCACACAAAAATAAATAAAAATGAGTGACACAAGGGCCTACAAGCAAGGAACATATTCAAATGTTCCATAAACAAGACAATATAAATTAATAAGTACACTTAAATAAGTGATAGTGTGAATAAATGAATTATAAGCAACCAACATAAGGATATCATACTATTCCCTACATATATGTGTTATCAAAAAATGCCATGTAGCATAGCACATCAATTGGATGATTTAAGATGTAAACATGAGTATAAACATGTGTAAATGTTATTAGATAAGCTCAAAATGATAGTGTAAAAGTGATTGTAAGAAATATAACCTATGTTAATCATGATCAAAGAAGTAGATGCCCCCAATGTATTATGCCATATGAGAAGAGGAAAGATACAACATTAGTATGTGCAAGAATCATGGATCTGGTGTATTCCTATATCACACTCAAGTCTACATGAAACATGTGTGTATAGAAAAGAAATTATGTATTATCTATTAGCATAAAGTAAACAACATATATGCCAAGGAACTAGTAAACATGTGTATGCTAAATATTTTTTTATATTTATAATTTATTTGAACTTTTTTATATTTACTTGGAATATTATATTTTTTTAAATGGTACATCAAATTGGTGATATTACAAGGTGAATGCATAGGTGTCACAACTATAATTGTAGAATATGTGGTACTCTATGTATGTCTCATAGGACTTTGTAGTTGTGAAGAGGTAATAAAAGGAATAATGGTTCTTAGAACCCATTTTTTAGTGTTTTGTGGTTTCTTTGAAAATGTTATAATTGGAACATGTTTATTTGATCTTAGAAATTGGGTAGTCCGTGTAGGTGTATATGAGGATTTTTTAGATTCCATTGTGTATCTCTAGTGCAACAATTTCTCAAGTATCAACCACCTAGGAAAGGAAATTTCCTTTTACTTTCCCTTTCATGCATGATTAACCTTAGTAGGTTTTATAATTAGTTGTCTTGTAATAAAATTCTCTTTTTTAAGAGGATGTTCATATGGTATTCTAAAACTGATAATTACCCTCTTGGTATGAATGTATTTAATACACCCATGAACTATGGAAGATGTCACATAGAGCTTATGTATCTAAGGTCATCCCAATAATATATCAAAGGCTCATGTGTATGGTATAATATAAAATGTGGTGACCACATGTGTCGGACCAACTTGTAAAGGTAAATCAATATCACCAATGACTTATTGTGATGTCCCATCGAATGCTCTGACAATTTTGGTTGAAAGATATAAATCATCATGTAGATATCTAAAATGTGTGAGTAATTTCATGGTATATATGTTCTCACTAGCATCATTAGCACTCATAACATTGTGTATACATTTATGATCAAGGTGTGCTCTAACAAAAAAGAGTGAAGATATGAATCATCATCGATAATTTCACACTCATCAAATGTAATAGAAGGTCTCTAAACCATAGGAGTTATAACACACATAAATTTCCAATAAACCCATCTAATGGGTACCCATAATGTGGTAAAGGAGGATATGCCTTATATGCCATTTGAACTTTCTAATATTTCTTATAATGATCTTGTAACATATTGTTAAATATCTTCTCATTTATATGATCACCAAGTTATGATCCTAAATCCTTTGGAGGATGATCAAAGGTAATCTTTTGATTATCAATAAAGTCTTTAATCTTGTGCTTCAAGGTATAACATATATTTATATAATTTTTGGATCCTTGGTGATAATAAATTTATGCATTAACAACATATCCTTTTGGTAGAGTTTGACTCATATCAACCTCTATAGAATGAGGGATAGATATGAGATGAAACTCCATAAGCTTCTTAAGTAATGAAGCTAGAGACTCAGGTAATCATGTAAATTATCCCTTAGGTGCATTTTTTAATATTACCCAATTAATCTAACACTTCATTAACCATTGTGGTTACTTCTTGTTTAGGTTTTATAATTTTAACTTTATAGCTTGGTTTCATATAAAAATTGGTAGTAGATGTAGTCAGTGTCTTTGCCACATACTTAATATTGTTTAATGAAATAAGTTTCATTTCAAGATCTCAAACAATATTTCATAAGTCATCAAAATAATTAAAATTATTGAAGATAATAGACTCATTTAAATATGTATTGAAGATATTTATCTTCCATTGGATTTGTCATTTTGGCTAACATCATTTTGTACCTCAGAAAATATCCATTAATAGGTTCATTGGTTCCTTGTTTGATCTTATCAAATTGTGCATATGATATCCTTTTAGTGATGTTGATAGAGATATCTAATGTAAATTCATCCACTAGATATTTGAATTATTTCATTTATTATATTTTTAAGTCATAGAACCATCTTAAATCATAGTCCTTTAAGATATTTGGAAATAATTTAGTCAAAAGTTTATAATTTGAAGCATAATTAAGTAATGTTGCATATAAGGACTAGATATGTTGTTCAAAATCACCCTTGTCATCATAAAATTTGAACTTGGGTGCAACAAAATTGGTTGGAAAAG